>JANPWX010000287.1:191402-217339 GCA_024734555.1 Trochalopteron elliotii | reverse complement strand
GTCCGGGTAAAATGGCTGCCAGGGGAAGGTGCCGACTCCAATAAAAGGGGGAAGCATCCACAGGGTGACTCCCCCACCGCTTTATTGATTACGAAAGATCTTGATTTTTTGAAGGGTAAAAGCCTCGTTGAGGTGGGCAGGGCCACGGCCTGGCGAGGGCGGGAGGGGAGGGAAGCGCTTTGGTTTTCCCCGTCCTTTCCCCTCAGTCAGCTGACGCCGGGGGCTGAGCGCATCCTCCTGTCGCTAAAAGCCTGCGGAAGACCGGTTTTGCCAGGGGTTTGTTCCTGGCTGCAGTCATATGCACGAACTGAAAGTGAAAAACAAGGTGTCCAAAAACACTGAAGAACTTGTAAGTGATCAGTTGTTGCACTTCATTTAAAAGCGAGGGTAAAAGCTCCTTTTTCCTATGTTTGCAGCAATACATATATTTGACTATTTCAGCAAACGTTTCAACGAGTTTATTTTTTTTTTTTTTCAGGAGTAGCTCTTTTTTGAACTTTCAACGTAGATTTGTCTGAAAATTTTGGATCTATGCATACTTTGTTCTCGAACATAGGTGTTGGTGAGGCACTAAAAAAAGAACTGTTAAATATATTTTGGGAAAACACCTTTATGTACCTTTATAGGTATGTATATATTTACAATGTTGTTACAAGTTCCAAAGTTTAACAGAGGATGAAAGCCAGGGCAGAATCAAAATTCTGTGAGAAATGGAATTTCCATAGATTTTATGTCTCACGTGGATTTACTGCATTTAGGGGGCTTTGCAACATTTGTATTTGCTTTATATTAGGTGGGTCTACCCCACAAACACCCCCTTGCTTCCTGAATTCTCTTAAATTCTTCCCTGCCCCTCCCTAACTGATTAATGGGTACCGATGCCTTGACTGCCGCATTTGTTTCCTCCAGATATTCCTAAAGCACTCAGACATCCTCCAGCATTCAAGTTTAGTAAAAAGCCTTGAGCTGTGGGAGCCATCCGACTCGAGAAACGATGGAGGGGGCTGGCACAAAGCTGCTGATCCTGCTCCTGCCAGACTGACTCAGATGATGTTCTCTGGAGGCCAGAAGAGATGAGCTGGAGCAGAGGGTAGCAGGGAAGACATATCTGCGTCAGCCCTAGCTCCTCTCTGTCCGTGCCCTGTGTGCCAGCGCGCTGATTGCCACAGCGCTGGGGTCCCCTTTGTGGGGAGCTGCACAGCATTTTCTGTAAGAAACCCAGGGATGTTCTCCTGCTGCAAAGAGGAGAAGGCTACAGCTGCAGCACGCACTTGTCCCTGTTGCTAAGGTAACACAGCACACCCACGCTGGCCTAGAAGCAAAACAGCGCGCATGGGGAGTTTCGTAGGGCCAGGAGCCTCGCGTGGGAGAGCACTGCTCTCCCAGGTACTGCTGCCTCCCGTAGTACTGAGCCAGGTTTCACAAATGCCTCCAAGATAACTCTTCACGGGCAGTTCCCTGATCGTGTTGGAGCTTGCTGTGCCATCCAGCTAGGTCTGCACCTGAAATACTTTGTCTTGTAATGCTCTGCCTTCTGCTACCAAGAAATGTCTGCAGTGCCTCTGCTTGCTGATGGTTTTGGGCAGCAGGACTGTGCAGCACAAGGCTGTTCAGATGCCCACTGAAACAAAGGTCGGGCAGCTCTGCTTTTTGTTCTGAACCAGAAACACAAAGCAACCCCTGCTGTAATACAAGAGCTGCATGCTTTTAACCACTAACATCACTCTTGTTTTGCCCAGCCGTGCATGCTGTGGAAGCTCACAGAGAAACCCATCTCAGCAGCTGTGAAAAGCACATCCCCAATGCTGACTTGTGTTTAAGTCCAACTGCTCCAAAAGTGAGAGGTCATATATTTTGAAAACTGCCTGAGTCTCTCATTTATGACTTCCAAGGCACACTTCTGGTCTCTAAATTAGGGAACTTATTTTATTACCACTACTAGGCACGGATCTGCCATTTTATACTGGTTTACAGCTCTTTGGAGAGCTATTGATCACTCTCTGGGGTCAGCAAGCTGTGACAGGCACGAGTCACATACAAAAGCCAATGTACAGAAGGCAGTGACTGCTGTGGCTGGCAGGAAACTGCTGAAGAGTGACATAAAAGCCTGAGTGCCTAAAGCAAAGGGTGTCAGTAGCTGTGGTTTGTCAAACTGACTGTGAGGGCTGTCTCCCTTGGCAAGAAATGCAGTGGCCAGGCCTCCATCTGTGTTCCTGGACTCACCACAGGTACCCAACCCTAACACAGAAACCACCCACACCCAGAGCTCACGAGGCAGCAATGTGATGGGTAATACCTTGTTCTCCCTCAGGCACCACAAAGGATTCACAGAGGAGCATTTTATCCCTTTCGCTTCTGATCTGGAAACCAAAGCGTGCCGAGGTTAAATGAACTGACTAAGGTTGCATAATTAGCCAGTGGCAGAGCTGAGAATAGACACCATCTCCATTTTTCCAGGCCTAATATCTAATTCTCAGGCCCTTCTTGAGGGCATAGGCAGGCTAGCAAAACTGCGTATCACAGCTCTATAGAATATGACATTTTTAGAACAGGCTCAACCCTGAACTTACTACAGTTCTTAAAAAAACCCAAATAAACCAAAACCAAACCAAACAAAAACATGGGAAAAACAATTTAAAAAGGAAAAGCAACAATATTTTTTTTTACGAGTGCCCCTGCCTGGGTAAGAAGGTAAAAATGGAATTCAAGTGACATTTATAAATATTAATGGATTTCTGAGCACTAGCACATTAAATAAGTTCCCAAGGGCCAAAGCCTGAATTTACTTTGAATAATAGTTGCTGAAGACCTAGGCAAAAATAAAGCAATGCTGTGAAGAAAACTTAACCTTTCACAGATGTTTGGTAGGGCTAAAATGCAGTCATTTGTCCTCCATTTCAAAACAAACTATTTTAGAGAAACAGTGCTTCTTTCATGCTCCCAACCCTCTCCTTCTTCACTTACTCTCTTTCTACTCTTGTTGTGTATTTGAATGCATTTTTTTGCATTTTCCTTTCTTCAGCTGCTGCTGTAGCTTCTGCTGTAGCTGCTGGGATTTATCAAACAATTTAGTGACATTAGTGACTTAGTGGGGGTATGTGGGAGACAAGAAATCCTGTTCACTCTTGCTCACCAGAAAGCACTCTGGGAAAGCTTAGGCTAACAGCGAGACAGTGGGGGTGGAGCTCTAGCCTGTGGAACTCTCCTGCCATGAGGGCTTCTGAAGCACAGATTTGTGTTCCAGGTCACTGGACCCTGCTGCAGGCCACAGCTGAGACAGCCAGGTAGAGCAGCCTGGGGGATACCTGCAGCTGCCCTCCACTTACATAAGAGCTGGAGAACTGGATCAGGTTATTGACAGGCCAAGAGGAATTACATGTCCTGGTAGCTAGGTGGTGAAGATGGTGATCCACTTTCACCTTAGGCATTTTGCTCCTTCCAATAACGTCCTGGAATGGTGAAGGAGTACATATCATTCCAGGGAAAGGTTCAGCTAAGTTATTTGGTTCTCCAGGGTTCTAGAAACCTCTCATTTCACACAAGATTCACTCAGAGAGACGGTCAATTCTTCTAAAATATTTAAGGAGAAATGTTCATAGCTTTGAAGCTGTTTAAAGACATGACTTCCCATGCAGTGCAAGTCAGAGTCCCTTTTGATGTCAGAGAGAATTAGATTCTACCTGTCCTCAAATATCTGGCTCAGTCACCTAAATGCATTTACAAAGCTGGCCTGAGCAGCTTTCATTAGTGGCTGGCAGGTCTCTGAGCACAGAGAACACACTGTCCCCCACACTAGGAGTCTTTGTTAGCAGGGCACCCATTATGTTCAATTAGTCACAGCATGGAGGGTGTGCTGACCGTGCCTTGCACTCTGCCCGTCTGTCCTGCCTGGGGGCACCTACCAGCCCAGCCCAGCCCAGCCACCACCCAGGCTCTGCAGCCTGCAAGTACAGGCCCAGGGCAACCCAGTGCCACTGCCTGCATCAAGACAAGATCCCTGCATCACAGCCAGCAGAAAGAAGGGCTGTGCCTGCTCCCCCTCTGCACTGCAGCAGCCACAGCCACAGTGATGTCCCCTGTGAAATCACACACAAGAACAGTATGTTTTGTGAGATGTCTGCAGAGACACCCATGCCTACTGACTCTCCAGTGCTGCAGGCTGGCTGCCTGCCTGCCTTCAGCCAGGATAGGCTGAGGATCAGCTGAGGCCTCCCAGGCTTCCTTGACATGGCACACTCTCAGGGTGGTCTTGTGCTTCGTCCTCTCCCTCCTCCTCCTCCTCAGCCCCAACCCAGTCTGCTGCTGTCTTTCACAAAATCCATAGAAATACAATTATCATGGAGAAGTCTGCCTCTGGCAGTTTTTTTCTTTGGAAATAATTATAATTGGCTGTGGCAGTTAAAAACTTATCGGTGTAGACAGATGACAGACAGTACAATCACATAAGCTTCCCTCTGAGAAAATAAAGCTAAAACCCATTTATCATCCTGGATGGAAACAAAAGGTCTTCCTTTGAAGATCCAGGCTATGAAAACACAAAGAGAAGACTGTTATGCCCATGGATTAAATCTGTGGTAGGTAACGAAGCACAAGCAGTCCATTTGCAGCACGATGGTACTGTAGTAATTATAATATCACTGCTTTCATCTGAGGAATACCTAGATGGGGACATATCAGCCCACTCAGAGGCAGTAACTGAGGTCCCAAGAGGATGATTAAGCCACAAGGACCTGAAGAGTGACTGTACCACAAACATAGAAAAATGTAAACATATTCACATAGTGTCTATAAGGGCTCTTTGCATGGGGATCTATTGCTGGACACGGATCACTTATTCCTGGAGTAAGTCATTAACTACCCTCTCCCAGAGAACAGAAAATTTGATTCCTAGGTATATCTCTGAAGCACAATCTCCTGGAACCATCTTTCCTGTGGCAGCTCACAAGCCATCCCCAGGAGGAGTCTGTGCCATCTTCACTCAGATTCCTAGTGGAGCCAGGCAAGGACTGTGCAGCCCTTAGAATCACAGAATAATTTGGGTTGGAAGGGACCTTAAAGATCACCTACTTCCAATTCCCACCACATACCTGCCACATGCAGGGACAACTTCCACTGGACCATATTGCTCAAAATCCCATCCAACCTGGACTTCAACCCTTCCAGGGATGGCACATCCACAGCTTCTCTGGGCAGCCTGTTCCAGTGTCTCACCACCCTCACAGTTAATAACTTCTTCCTAACATCTAATGTAAATCTCTTTCAGTTTAAAGCCATTCCTCCTTGTCCTATCACTACTTGCCCTTGTCAATAGTCCCTCTCCAGCTCTCTTGCAGGTCCCTTTAGGTACTGGGAGGCTACTCTAAGGGCTCCCTGGAGCCTTCTTTGCTCTAGGTTGGACAAGCCAAACACTCTCAGCCTTGTCATCCCTGTGTCTTGGTTCAGCAGCTCTCAGTCTCCAACTGAGCAGGATAATCCACCCACCCTACACAAAGTCGCTTTTTTTCAGTAGTCATTTTTTGCAAATTATTTTAACATCTGACCCCTCTTTGGCCTGAATGGTTTTTAATGGCATGCAGGTTTTTAATGCATCCAAATTCAGGCTGGGTGCAATTGGGGAGGCAAGTGGGAGGGCTTCTCGCAGTGCTAATTTAAAACAATTAAACAATTCATAAGAATTCCTGAGATGTTTTTAAGCAAATTAAATCTGGGTGAGGAGAATGGTTGTCTTGTGGAAGTTCCTGACTACCCAGTACATATGAACAGATGATAGCCTCAAATTCCATGAGACATGCTTGGATCTAATGGCATTTGCAGAGACACAAAGAAAAATATTGTTAGCATGCAACCAGTTGTTGTATGGGGAGGGATGAGAAGGGAATAGAGAGATGAGGGAGAAATGAGGACAGAGAAATACCAGAAACGGAACTGCACAAAATGTTTTCTCTAGGTTTAATTCTCAGGATTACAGAAAGTCCAGCAATAAATTCATTAACAGACATGCCTCACGTGCAGCCACATTAATGTCGCAACTATGTCACTTGGCCAACTGCTTGACTTCACAAATTCTTCTGCCTTTGGATGAAATTGTGGATCGTTTCTACTTTTTTTTTTTTTAATAGTCTTCTTGGCTTCCAACAGCTTTGCCTGGTTTTATTTCCCCTTCTAGCTAAAAAAAGAAATTAGACTGATCTCTTTTGGCAGCTGTGAAATAGTTGCATATTGTGTATGTTTTCTTGATAAGCTTGCATGAAATGGAATTGGTTTTCTTCTGATGGATACACCCCTTTTAGCACAATGTCCCCACAAGATTAGCAAATGTTTAATTTTTTTAGAGACTTTTTATGTGCATGTAATGTCATGTATGCTACTTCTGTAGAGCATTATGAGTAGCACATGAAGCTGAACAGGGAGACTGAACTGACTGAGGAACATTTCCCCAGTGAGTGTGCAAAATGATTTTTGATGATGTGTAGTTTGCTAGCCTCAAAGCTTCAGTCGATGGCAAGATTCCGTGAGACCAGGACCAAATTCAGGTGCAGTAGAATATATGAACTGGCTGTGCTGGGTCTGCCCTAAAAGCAGTTTGGCTCCATGTTCTGGAATGACAGCACTCAGATGTGGGTGCCTGGGGACAACAGCAAACATATGCAATAGTCCTTACTTTCTTGGGTCCTCAGCCTCCAGTCTATTTTAGCTCAGACTCCCTGAGCTCCTGTTTTCTGCATATATTAGAGCCCACAATGGAGAGAGAGAGGAGATGCAGCCTGCACTGAAGACAACAGACATTACACTAAAAAGCACCGTGGGTGAATGTGATTGCTCTGACTTCTTGTATGGTTATGTGCATGAGCCTCAGCCTACCCTGTGCTTCAGTGCAATGCTATTATTAAGAATAAAGTCAATGAATGACAAAGGAGATGTTCCAAGACAACAGGGAAAAGGCCAAAATGAGTACAAAAGGGTAATAATATTATACAAGATCTTTATTATTATAATAGTATGAGATAAAGTGGCTGGCATTATTATTATTATTATAGTATGAGATAAAGTGGCTGGCATTCTGCCATTCTTTTCCCCAATATTTAATTTAGCCATGAAGGTCTTTCAAAATTATATTCATGACAGTCCAGAGAGGAGTGACCAGCAAGGAATCTATTCTGTCTTGACAGTAAAAGCTTTTGCAAGGTGGAGGTAGGATCATTTAATCGTTTCTCTGACAGAACCTCTCAAGAATAAATTCAAATGTAAGAAAAATACTGGAATATTTAGCAGAGTATTTTAGTATTAGTTATTATGTACTGTTTGCCTGGCTGCATGGTGAAACTCTTCAATATTGGTAGGACCCAAGAATGGCTAATGGAGAATCACAGACTGGCACTGCAGGCAGCAGCTTAGACCACCAGTGCAAGCTGGTAATGCATTGCCAACAGAAAATTCCCCAATGCCTTCCTTTCCTCTGTTTCCCATTCTTTGTCTTCTCAAGGGGCTGCTGAGCCGACTGCAAGGGGTGGGTGGGCAGAGGGGGCTCCTCCCAGATTAGTTTTCAGCCTGATCTGGGAGCTGTTCCTGCTCATCACACTGCTGTGCATCGAGTGCATCCCCTGCAGGGAAGTGATAGAAACGTGCAGATGAGGGGCAGTTGAACACACCCACAGCAGCTTCAGCAAAGCTGGAGTCTCAGGGCCATGTTTGCTTTTTCCTGCTGTAACTGTCTGGCAAAGTGCTCCATCCCTGGATAGGCTTCATCCCAACGCCTGCCTGTACAGCCGGGAGGCTCTGAAGAGCTGGGGCTGCCGAGGCCTTCAGAGCCAGTGTAGGCAGACGACAGGCACTGCCATCTCCAACTTGGTGGATCCCTGTGGGACCAGTCTTCTTCCCAGGCAGACTGGCCCAGGCCCAGGGCACACAGACATATGGTTGGTCTGTGGCTCTGGGGCAGGATGCCAGGGACAGGCAGCACTTCAGCTGAACCCTAGCTGAAACTCTGCTACTGGTTTGTACAGAATTTTGGCCTTCTCATGTGGACATTTTTCCACCTGAATTTAGTTACGCATGAGTATTTTCAAGCAACTTGTCATCACAAGTCTTCAGTCTGGAGTAGGGACAAAGAAGAAACAAGGATGGAATTAATTTTCTGAATTACATGAAGCAACTTTATGTTTAGCTTATGGCTCTCCTCAAGAAGCAGGTCTCCAACACATGTTTTTTCCCACTAAGTTTAATTAACTGTAACTGTTTTTAAACCTGCCTGAATTGATAATTTTGAGTTCTGCCCTTTGACACCAAATTCGGACTTGCAAACAGGAAAAAAAAAGGGAAGTGTTCAACAGGAACTCCACTGGAGGTACTAGTGGTCAACTGAAAAAAAATTGTAAAACAGCTTTAGTTTTGTTTGAAATTTCCCCATTACTTGTGAAAATTATACCAAACATGCAACATTAAATAATTAAATCCTGTTTATCTACCAATTAACAGCAGTTAAATGCACCTCATCTCCATAGAGAAAGAAAAAAAAAGCAGTAGGGAAAACAGAGCCCTGGAAAGGGTTACTTAAAGAATTTTCCCCCCTTCTCCTCATGGCTGTAGCCAAACAAGGCTTGTAGCTGTTATGGGTAGGGCCTTGCTTGTAGTACTGCAAGAGTTTACATTGCTCTTAACTGTTTCATTGTGGCTGCAGCAAATAATGCACTATCTCCCTGCAGAACTGTGGGAATTGCTCCAGCCATTCACAGATCAGAACTGGAAGAGCTGCTAACAAAGAAGGTTTATGTGGAAACCAACACTATTCCTGCATACTCAGCTCACTGGTTTCTGTCTTCCTCCTCCTCCCCCCTTCCTCTTCTTCCGTTTAGAATTTCCTTTGCTTGTGTATCTGTTTCTGAAGTGGCCTAGACTCTTGTCCTCACCTAACCTTTTAACTCCCCCGTTTTTTCTCCTCTCCTTATTTCATTTCTTCTTGTGGCTTTTGGACACCAAAGGTAGCAGTGGTAAACAGGTTTGTTTGTTTGTTTGTTTGTTTGTTTGTTTGAGTGTTCGTGTGTGTGCACAGGCTGGTGGGAATGTCCCATGACTTGTCTTAGCTTATGTTAAGGCTGTAGAGAACTTCCATTTTTTTATCAGTCTGTCCTCCTCACCCTCAATACCTCTTTACCTCTTTCAGTGAGCGGCACCTTTTCCTTATTGTGTGCTTTTCTCTCACTTTTCACTCTCATAGCAAATATGCTCATTCCAGCGCTATTTTTTTCCTTTCTACCTTTTCTCTGCATATGCAGAAATCCCTCCTGCCCCTCTGCATGCCAGAAACATTCTCCTCCACCTACTGATGACTTTTCCCATGTTGCAGCCTTGCCATTTCCTTTCTGGGATTGTTACCCTGCATGGGCATGTCCAATTGTTTCTCTGTGTTCCCCAGCTTTTGTCTTCAAAGTCAATCCATGGGAATGGTCACTACTACCATGTCCTTAACTTTGCCTTTCTTCCCTCTGCACACTGGTACTGTTGCAGATACCTGTAGGGTCTCATTTTCAGCTCTCTTCAAGGCAGAGGATGTGTGGTCTGCACGTCACGCTGGCCACTGAAAGCAACACCCTTCTTTGCCTGAAACAACTTTTTGCAGAAGTCCAGAGTCACTTCCTGCTGATAAGGTGACATGTATGCCTGGGAATATGAATTCCGGGTAAGTAAGCACAAGGTGTGGCCCAGTGATATAACTGCCCTGGTGGGTCACATGCTAGGAACCACAAGCAGCAGGAAAGCTTAAACACTGCTGTTTTCTGCATGTCCTAGTAAGTGTAATGCAAAATAGCCACTCAAAATAGCAATTGCCACTTGAAATTTATGACTCATTTTGACACTCTTGGATGTTTTAACTGTATACCATTTGTAGGGTTCTAATGACTCAGTGTGACGATTTGCCTGAACAGCTTGCAAAAGGCAGGTCAGTGCTAGAATTAGCCTAAGTCCACAGCAGCTCTTCTAGGGAGGTGGACCTCAGTGAAAGGGGCCCCTGAACACTGGCAGCTGTATTCCAACATAGTGTGAAAAGCACCAAGAAGAGACTTCCAGTACTAACCTGACCAGCCACTGAAAACAGATGCCTTTTTGTCTGGCTTTTGTTTTGAAATAGCCAATAAGAACAGATCAGCACTGGCACCATTGTCTGTAATAAATGTTATCTTCACGCAGTGGAAGACTGGGGTGTGTTGTAAACAATCACAGCACTGAGTAAAGCATAATCGATCACACAAGTGCCACAAAGGATACATTTGCCAAAGCATGGTTTAAAGATTGGGATCTGTATAATAGAGCTGGCACACTTAAGACATGGTGAAAAGGAGCTATCAGCATTTTCTTGGATGAAATATAGGATGGATTGTCATAAAAAGACTTTGTAATTGCATTTTCTGCACCACAGTAAAGCTTTTTCTGCTGCTTGTCAGAAGATCCCTCACACTGATAAACTGGTGTTTTGTATTCTGAGTCTCTAAAAAATAAATGACATGTTTCATCTCAAATGCAGACTTAGTTACTGTTGAGCACTGAAAGATCTTCCTGTATGCCATGGGTCTTGCTCATTGCTATATTCTTCAAGCTTTATGTTGGGGTCACTCTGCTAAAATCAGGAATGGCAAATTCGGGTGTTTAGAGACACAGTACGTTGGCACAGGATAAAAATCTGGGTCCTGCACGGCATATTACAGCTTTCTAGAAGGTGCACTGTCTGGCCATATCTTCTTCTGTTTCTTCTGTTTTTTTCCACCACTGAACAGAACAACTGTTTTTCACAAATGAAAGCTTTGCTTCTCCTAGCCAAACCTTATGCTGGTAGAGGTCAAGTTAAACTGCTTTGAAACTCTGGGTATCAATAAAACTCTTTGTGGTGAAGATAAAAAGGAAGTTTTTTTCCAGAAGCAGGTGGTTTTGAAAGGTGCAACATAAAAATGTCAGTCCACCAGACAGAGATAAATGATCCAGCCTAAATACTGAGGCCCCAGGCTTAAATGTTATTGCATATAGAAAAGAGAGAGTTGGTGAAGATCTGAAAAAACACAGGTGAGGTAGGAAAGCCCATACTTACTCAAATGTTTAGCCTGACCCCAAAAACTAGTCAAGACATCAATTCAAAAAGAATACTTGAATTTGTGAGCAGGTTCTGTTTTATTTTCTGTTGTTTGTTTGATTCATTCTAGGCACAAAAGTTACCACTTGGCTTCTTCACCACTTCCTCTCCCCCTGATTAGAGCAATCAGTGGGACACTGAGTTTTGACTAGCTGCTTTTAGTAGAAGGGTGACAAGCACCAAGGTGTTCACCGTCCCCCTGTATGTAGCTGTACCAGCACATTCAGTCTGTCCAGCCTTCTACAGTCTCCTACAGGAGACAAGCACTGCAGAAACTGTGGTTTCTCTGACAGGAAGTGGGAGTAGCTTCCTGCCTCTCATCTCCTGACACCCACACTGGATCACTGCCAGCAGTGGCTGCTCACAGGTGACAAGCTGCAGAGACACACCAAGTCAGTTCCACCCAGCTCAGCAGATGCTCAGGTGGACTGACCACATCCATTACATTCAGGTCACACTGTCAAACTTCCAATTATTTGGTGGGAAACATCATCACAGAGGAGTACACCGTGCACTTCAGGGAGATGAAGATTAACTAGAAGCAACAAACGGAATATAGCTAAGCGAAGGCACATTTTGTACATTTAAGCCAAGATAGTATGGAAGAGCTTTTTAAAGGAAACTCGTTCATTCCATCCATATGAATTTCTTACCTGTATATCAATCCAGTTCACAACTGAGAGGAAACTGAACTGGCTTTTTCAGTTGTTTATCTTGTCATACCTTACACAGTTACCTACAGAGTTATTACCAAGTTATCCTTCTTTTGATAAGAGTTCTCACAAAACCAAACACACTAACAGGTATGTCCCTATTCAAACAAAAGTCAGCATACTGGATTACATACAGAAAAAACCCTCCAAACCTGCCAGCCTTGCCACACCTAGAGTATACTCTTCTGTCCCGGGAAAAGTCTTCTCAGCACAGTGTTTTTTATTTTTCATTGTCAATATTATATAGCTGAAGATGATGAAACTCTTCAAGAATGTTTTACTTGAGTTTACAGGCACTCTACAGAAGGCTGTAATGAAATGGCTGCTGGACAAATTAGTACAAAATTAATGAGTGACACTTTTAAGAGCACAGTTTTCATTGTTTTTACTGTCGTTAGACAGCATTTGATAAACTCAGCAGAAATTTTTCCTGCCATCATACCAGGAACTTGTGCACCTCCTGTAACAAAGGAAACAATGTTCAACAGATGCTGTCAAACCTTTTGAAACCTTTTGCACCATTTTTTTGGCACTAGTTTCTAGGAAAATTTCACAGTCTGTCCCTTTTGGTCTGACTACTGGTTTGCATTCTTTCCCAAATGGAATCTTTCAAAGGATCCATTTTGAAAATGCTCATGGACAAGCCATGCTGAAGAAGGATAGAGAGAACTCTCTAAAACCTTACAAAAGCCCCCTAACAAGATACAAGAAACTTCTGCCCTAAAACTAGAGGAACAGGAAACTTTTTGTCCAAGGGATGCCTACACTCCACAGTTTAATTCTTTGTGTTACTATTGAGTAACACGCTAAGGGTGTCATTTGAAGTATTGTCATCCTTTGAAAACCACAGAAGCAGGAAAATATTTTTGAATGAACAGTGGTAATTGTGTGTTCTCAAGATATTATTAGAAATAATTATTCTGTCTTTCTGACCTTAAAATAGTCACCTTTGTTGATTTTTACAACAGGATGTGTGTGAACACCTCAGCTGCTTCTGGGACGGAGTACTGAAATACAGCCAATCCTAACTACTAGGACCAGGAGTGAAAAAGAACAGAGTAAAACTAGGCAGTAAGTGAAAGACTAGCATTTATTCAAATTGTTACTTACTCTCAATAAAGAGCTCTCAACCCTGCTCATTCCAGTGTTGCGTGGGAATAATTGTGAAATGGTAGGGCTGTTACTAGGAGGCTGAAAGACAGACATTTCCAGCAACACCAAGCCCTGGAGCAATAGCTAAGTATCAGCTAATACATGAGAAAGCTGTGGTAATGGCATTTGCTGAATGAAAAAATACATTGAAAGGAGGAAATGGCAGATGAAAATAACCTTAGCTAACTCCAAGCCTTCTGTGGAAAGTCCCTACCTGTGAGCAGTATTCATGCAGAAAAACCAGGGCTCATACCCTCTGTTTACTTTAACCTCACGGCTACTGATTAACTTTTCCTGAGCTTTATTTCATGCCTCTGCCACGTACCACCCAACCATTTCCTAAAACATGAATCCATCGACAAGCAAATGGAAAGCAGTGAAGCTGCAGGAAGTAGGCCAGGGTTCTCACAGGCATGTTGTTCTGCTGCTGGTTGCAGCCCCGGGAGAGGCCTGTGCGCATGCACGTGCAGCTGCCGTGTGGGGGGACACAGCAGCATTGACAGCCCCGCGCGGGCACACGGCCAGCGTGGCAGCACAGCATCAACCAACTCCTTCTTCTTCTAATTAACATTTGTCAAACTTGGAGAGAAGCCCGGGATGCAAAATTTGGATGCAAAATTCAAAGAGCACAGAAGCTGGAAATGTTCACACACAGGCTCCTCATTTATGCTTAGAATTTTTTATAGGTCACGCACAGATGATTTACTTGCTCTTACTGTAACTTACAATTAGCAATACAGTGATTTTTTTTGTATGTTATAGTGCACAGTAGAGCTGTACTCCAAAAAAAGTGACAAAGTTTACTAGTAGATGGACATAAAGGAAAAGAAAAAATTTTCCCCGAAGTTCCTCTTTTGGGTGGGTGAAGAGGGGAAGGTCTTTAACGCCATCAGCAGACAGGAGTGAGAATATTTTGAGCAGATCTGGGAGTTGTTTATAACAGTGGTTTCTTAAACTCCTCTGAACTCATTCAGTTTCCTGCACAGCACTGAGCAATACAAGTTCAAATGATTAACGTGTCTCAATGCTGAAACAATAAATTCTTGGCATATGATTCAAAGCCACTTTTAAACTGTTGCAATTTCAGTGTTAAGTCACCAACTCTATAGAAGGTTCTCTGTGAAAAAAATGGATTAAGATAAAAACCAGCCCTTTGCACTTTTTATCAGCACAGCATTTCCTGCTATGTGCTGACATTAGAAGACAATGGGGAGTGGGGTATTATATTTACTAAAGTAAAAAGGTAATGCATGTAACCACTCTCAGATATCCTAAATGGCTTATAAACAGCACCTCTAATACAGCACCCAGCACTAAGGCTATTTCCAGTTCCCAGTAGGGCACTTGCATCTTAGCCTAGACAAAAGAAAAGGAAATAAGACATTGGGTCATGTTATGAGGTTCAGAGCTATTTCAGAGCTGAAGAAACCCTAGGAAGTAACATGGTGCAAGTGTTCCTTTCCTGGAGCTTTGAGGAGTACATGCAAGAGAGCGAGCTGGCTACTGATGAGCCTTCCTCAACAACATTTCCAAGAGCTAAGTGTCAGCTCCAACCAGGGCCACATACAAGACTGAACTATTGCAGTCCGCATGGCAAGGACAAAACCCATGGCTTCTCTAACCAAAGTGAGCAAACAAAGTTCCTTCTTTCTCTCTCTGCACAATTTCTACGTCTGTCTACAGGCAGCTTCTACTTGGCTTCTAGTGACATTTTGCCTCCATGCTGACATTCTGGAGAACTGAAAATGTTAAGGGACCTTGGAAGAGGACAGCGGTATACAAAAGTTGACTCTTGTGAATAGTCCTTCTTTCCTAAATCCTCTCCAGAGGAAGAGAGACTGACTGTTTTATAGAACAGCTTTACGTGCATCCTACTAACTTAGGGACATCTTTGTTTTGTTGGCCTTCTGTTCTGACACTGCATTAGATAATGAGCAGTGCAGGAAGTAATGTGAACAAAGTGATTTAATTTTAATGTGGCTTCTGCTTCCTGCACTGATTCAGCAGTGGAATAATTATACAGATCTTTGCTCCTCTAGAAGGGCCTTTCAGGCTGCTGTGACAGGCCTCACTGCTCTCCTCTGATTTTAAGGAAGATGGTGTGGGCACTTGCCAGAGCAGTCAGGCTGCTTTCAAAGCAGGGTCAAGTGCTTTTACTGTCTTCAAAGGGAAAATGCCACTCTTTGCCAGATGACAATTAAAGGCCATGTTTCACTCCTGAGATAACAGCAAAAGTGTTCTACTTAAATGAAGGCAGTTTCAGACAGTATGGTAAAAAATAACATAGATCAATTCCAGATAATTAGCACGCTATTTTAGAATAACTTTGGTGCAAAGGAGGCTTTTCTTCCAGAGATTTTTGTCATATTAGAGGGGTTTTGGCCATGCTTGTCTTAACAGATTCACTTCTAATAGAATAAGAGGCTCAGTTCATAAGGAAATGGTTTTGATTAATCATGTTTGTTATATTAGCATGAAGGAGGAGGTTTTTTGAGGGAAGTATTTACATAAACAGTATTTATACAACACAACATTGCAATCCAAAAGCATCAGTGAGCTGCTTTGCAGGCAATGCAAAAGGGAGTTGCTATAGCTTAAGCTGAAGTAAAGCCACTGTTAAAGTAAATATGCAGTAGCAACAGCACCTAACAAAGGGAACATGAATAATAACTCTTCTAATTTCAGCTGAATGTGGGAGGATATAGGTAGGCAGCAAAAGGAGCTGAAAACCAATTTCTTGTGTGATTCATAGAGATTTTTAGCAGTGGCTTGCACAGGTAAATTGTAATAGTCGACATTTACAGATGGCTTTTCACTTATTAAAATCCAATAGGTTTAGGGCTTTTTCTTTCTGGCAAATGAAATACCAAAGCACAAACTTACACTGGCTCATAGGACTGACGGTGTCAAGTATCTTGACTTTCAGACACAGAACTGATCCACTGATTCTGCAAAATACCACTCACCTTTCAGTAAGAGAAATGATTTGTCAGATGAATGGAATAGCCTGCAGAAGTTGGGCAAGGATTTTAATGACACTGGAATTGTACTAGTATCGTTCATGGCTCATGAACAACTAGAACCATAAGAATGTACTAGTACTTTAATAAGGTTATTTCTTTGCTCCATACTCTTTCATTACCACTAACGTCTAGAATCACTCCCTACCTACACATTTACTAAGACAAAGCAAGCTCCCTGTTGCCATTACATTCCCAACCCTACATTCCTCCTACATTTTTCTTCTCATTCTGTATTACTCAACTAGATTTGGCAACATTTTTCCTTCACAGAAATCAAAAGTGGGTGTTCTGACACAGAACAGAAAACAAGAATAATCCAAATTATGTCCACAGAGCTCTTCTAAATACTATAAATGAAAGCAGCATTTGACCCAATGCTAATACATAAAGTGATTGTGAAACAGTGATGGCATGTGGAAAAAAATTAGAAAGCCAAGAGTAATTTTCAAACAATACTCTTCACATTCTTTGGTCTTATATAGATTTTGATATTGTTGCTGCTGTTAAGGAATCTTGCAGCTGACATCAGTTTTGGCCCAGCCTGTTAGAAAGGGTAATGCTGTACTATTTCAGTATCATCAATTAAATACTTTACCTAAACGTAGGTAAGTGGCAATGACAGACATTTTACAGTCCTTTCAAGTCCTTTGCAAGCAATTTCCTTTCAGCACTGCAGAGTATCGAGATTACAGGCTGTCAGCATCATTCTACAGACTTTCACACTATGTAACATTCTGCAAAGAGACAGAGACATCTTCGCTAACAAGAATTTATTAGTGTATTTGGAAGAGACAAGCAGTAAGTCTTTACAGCGCAAAACTAAACATGGCTCCCCCTTGAGTCTGAAGTGTGCACGTTAAAAAAGTGCATGTTTTAACAAACATCTTGTCCAAAAGGAACATGAAAAAAGAACATCCTCAACAAAATCAAAATCTCTGAACTCACAAAAAAGCAAAAGGTAGACAACTGCATTTTGGGCAAACCAAGTCAGGTCCAACCAGTTTTAATAGGCACCTACTGTGGCTTCTGGAATCACTGTTGCATGCATATCTCTAGTCATATTGGATTTCTCTTTCAGCTTTGACTGAAGCAATGTGTGTTCCATCACACCAATCTGTATGTCCATCTGAATGGTTTCTTGCCTCAATTTTGTTAAGGCTTGTTTAATCTTCACTAGAGGAGCTGTCCAAAAAAAGACAAACAGTACAACTCTGTGAGCCACCTAACACAAAAGCATTGTTTGCTGTAATTCACTCCTTAAAATTGAGGAGTTGAATGAACAAAAGGGTGTTCTACTCTGAAGACATGACTATACTGATACATCATTTTTAATATGCAAAACACTTAAAAGACAGAAATAAGCAGTGACAATTTTGCTGTCTTTTTGACATCTAAGAGCTTCATAAAAATGTGCATCAACATTAAGACAGGTGTTTCAATGAAGTGTTTTGCTCAGCTGAAAGCCTTATCCCCATATCCGACTTAAGGTTTGGCAGAGAACTGAAGACACCTTCAGCAGGGTGTGAAAATCTTACCTGTAAAAAGCTATTAAAATGTTTTGTGTTCTACATTTTGTTTTCTTCCCACCAATATGGTGCTGCTGAATTATTTTTCTCCTTGTAATTGCTCTTATTCTTATTTCAATGAAGTACTTATCATGAAACTGTCACCAAGAAAAAGGGTGTGTTGTCTGAAGCATAAATGTACTTACCACCATCAGTCATACTGCTTCCTTTCTCTTCTGTTTCCTGCTTTACTTTCTCTAATGCTTCTGTGACCTTAAAATAGATTTTTTCTTAATTAAACCAGATGAATATCAAATTAAAAAAGTCTCTGCTGATATCTGCTTTTATTAAAAAAATGAACTAATCCATCTTACTTGTTATATAAAGAGGAACAATTTTTCAAGCATTCAGAAATTTTTAATTTAACTAAATTAATGTTGTAAAAATTAACAAAAAAGGGTAACAATTTGACCAAACACCATGGTGGTACTGAAAATCTGTGCATCCCCAATAAAAACAACAATATAAGTGTTTCAGCGTGATGCTGGATGGAAAAACAAAGGAACCAATATCCCTACACATCAAGATTCATTATATAACCATGCCTGCTGCCCTTCTGGAAGCATCAGGACTTCAGCATGTTACACTGGAAACCTGAGAAACAGCACTGCAGTAAAAGCAGGTGCAGCAGTCCAGCCTGCTGGCACTGGTCCAGGTATGTAAAATCCATGTATGAAGAATAAAAGTGCATTTCAGCACTGTCTAGCAGTTTGCCTTTGCAGACAATGAAAAAAAAAAAAAGAAAATATATCATTCTAAAGTATAGCCAAGGTAATAATTCAGTATTCTTGTCTATAATGTGAAAATAGCCCTTCATTAAGGCTTCAATAAGCCTTTTCAGCACCAAAAAGGAATCATTGCTGCATTGTTCCTGTATACCTGCAGTGGTAATGGTATTCCAGGTGTGCTGAGGTCTGACTGGATGCCTGAAAACAGATCAGTAGTAACATCCAGTTGTCTGGTTTACCTCAGACATGCACCACTGCACCTACGTAGTCTGAAGGATGCCGGCTAGTAACATATTCACCACTGCTTATCAGTCAATCAGCTCCCAAAGCACACGCTGTAAACCAAGTCATCACAAAATACTTCTTCAACCTTACTTCCTTGAGAGTGAAATGGAAAACAGCTCTAGTTCTGTAGAATTCATACACTCAGAAATCTTTGCTAGAAAACTCACATTAAACTGCTGTATTACCTGCTGCAGCTGCACTTGATGATCACTGTAGGTCCCTTCCAACTCAACTATTCTATTCTGTTATGAAACATCTCAAACTTGTTGTACAATTTCTAACACATTCTTATTGTATGACCTATTTTATGCAACTATTCCTGAGACTTTATTGTCTAATAAATAAAGTTGGTTTCTAAAACCCAAGCAGAGCCATTAAAAAAAATTCTGAATTGGATAAATAGTTGAAGCATTTGGAAGTCAGGCTGTAATTCTAAATGAAAAGCCATGAAACACCTGAACTGGGAAGGCAGTTAGGAGATAGGAGAAGTTTATTTAAATTTGTCAGAGCACCAATATAAAGGAAAAAGAAAATCCAAAACAGAAAACGAGATTTAGGCAATAAGATAATTTGATGTAAGGAAAAAATTACTATTTAGCCAAATATTGCTTTTAAGTGCCTGGAAGATAAAAAATTCAAATTGTTAATTTTAACTAAAATAAGAGTTAAGCTTTTCTTCTTCCAAAGAATTTATGGGCATGATTTATTAATCCCCCATAATTCTAGGACACAGGTTATAAAATACAGAACATTTACCTTCATGTACAAACTGAGCTCACATTTCATGAGTTAAAAATCAATGGCAGCCTGGATTTAAAATTTAGGGACTGGACTAGATCACCTCCCCCAGACAAAGAATAATCTTTAACATGAGAAGAAATCAGAAAGAACTGGTTTCATTAAACTGCAACCACTAAATGCCAACTCTCTGAAGACCGTTTTAAAATAAGATGTGTTTTACCTCAGAAAGCACTCTAATCCTTTCAGTTACTCCTCCACTTCCCTCCTGGTACTTCTCTTTAGCCTGGAAAGAAACATGTCTTTGCTGTAATGACAGAGTTGAAGAGATGTATGCAGATAGCTCAGAGAAAACTTCAAGACTTGCTCTCGTTCGTTTCAATTCCAGAAACTCTCCCACAAAGCCCCAGTGAGGTTTACAAATGAGGACAGGCTTGAAACATCAGCCCCTGCAATGACTATCATTCAAAAATATAAAGCAGGAAATAGTCCAAATACACACTTGGTACGAACTATGCTTTCTAATCATTTATATGAGGAAATAAACACAAAGAAAATCTGCCATAATGCAGAAAGGATTGAACACTGAAATCCAGAATAATACTTCATCAACAGTAAATTACTATCTCGAAGATACCTTAACAACAAGGCAAACAGAAGGTGCAGAGGTCAAATTTTGTTGGCATTATTGTCAGCATGGCCACAACCAGGAGGGCTTGCCAAAAGGCAGACTGTAACACCTCCTAAACAGGGGACCAAAAAGCTTCTCAGACAGCACTCTCTCTATTGGCATAAAAACTAAATGAAGCAAAGAAGTAATCAGAGTGTTTTGTGCATGTTAGTACTCAATCTAAGGGATGAATATTGGACTGAGACTGTAGTTTTCCCACTCCTGACAGATGTGTGAACTTCACAGAGAAAGCAGAACTAGCAATTTACTAGCTGCTCAAGACTGGCAATAGCTATACATAATACTCAGGCAAAACCATCCATTTTCCCCTGCAGAACAGTTGAATAAAAATTGCTAGTTTAGCTTAGGAAGAATATAATTTGACAGCCAATCAACATTTCCCCTGCTTTATATCCAACAGCAGAATTCATAGATAGCTCACCCCATGTTGTCTTTGCCTTTACCCTCACCTAACAGCAAGTTAATGCTGGAGAAGGCAACAACAAAAGATCAGCAATACCTCACTCAGCAAGGCTTGTGCTGAACGGTATTCTTGAACCAAGTGCTCCAACTGATTGTTGATGTACTTTTCCCTGCTATTGATCTTTTCCAGTGTTCTGCTGATTTCATTGTGGAGTTTGTCAAGGTAACCCTAGAAAAATCACATTCTGTGGGTTGAGAGTATACAGACAGTATGCAAAGAGTATCAAAATGGTGCTGTAGTTAAGAAAGGCTATGGAAGCCTACAGAGAGAGAGAAAAATAGTACAGAAATACTGTGTTTAGCCAACAAAAATTATTCCAAATGTATTCTGGTTTGCCCACCTTGAAAACTCCTATTTCACTCTTTACTGCTTCATTGCTCTCCCCTCCTCAATTAATTACAAATGTCAATATCAGTAAGCTACTCTAGCAACAGTATTTCAAAGTATTTTGGTGTTTTTAACAGCACCTTCAGATTGTATTATTCTATTTTGTCCTCTCTAGTCAGGATGTACTTATGGTAATGCATTCATTATTGGACCCTGATAGCCCTGTTAATCCTCACACATACAACTCTCTCCCACAAGGTATTTTGCCACTAGCACTGTCCTTAATGATCATTGTCATGTCTTTCCCTTTTTAATTTTACAGCACTAGCATAAATAAAATGAAGAAAAAAAAGATCAATTTAGTTCTTAATGCATATCAAATAAAAGAGACCATATAAATGCTAACAGATTAGTAAAATATTCTGTACACACAAGACATACCCTAGTTTCTTTCAAAGAAGAATCAATTCCATCCTTATGTTGATGCATTTGATCTACATGAATCCTCCAATCCTAAAAAAGACATCACAAATTAGAACACAGGTAAGTACAACTTTTATCCTTCTCTGGTTACTAAACAATGGCAGGTGTGCAAAGCAGGGTCAGTTCTCTTTTATACTACTGCCATGTATCATCCTGCCACTGCCATGTCCATAGCCAGAGGCACTGGCTCGATGTGACACAATTTATAAATCTCCTAAATGTCACATGTGACACTCAGATCCATAAACAAACACTGACATCCTCACTGATACCATAGTAGCTTTGCTTTTTAGAGTCTGATCCTCATGGAACTATTTCTCCTAGAAACCACTCTGGGCACAAATACTAAAAATATTGATTGTAGCTGCACTAGTTCAGCTTATTCTTAGACAAAATGGGTGCTTTTAATGTCCAACACCTACCATTCTGGACTATCTGTTCTTTCCTTTCTATTTTAGTCCTTACTGTTACCAGGAGAAGAATGGAGAGAAATGAAAGAGGCAGAAATACCAAAACTTGGTTTAGATAACAGGATACAATTAGAAGGGGGAAAATTATTTCCAGCTTCAAGATCATAGGAAACATACATGGACTCAGGTGGGGGCTGAGAAAAGGTGCTGTGAATTGGCACTACACACCAGGTAATGAGCCACAGAGAAAATGTACTTATGTTGTGTTTCAGGTTTGCAGGAGACTCATGATCTCTTGTTGGTCTGGTGACAATTGCTCACAATTTGCTAAACTTTGGAGTTTAAATAAAAAAACCAGGCACCCAATCCACCCCCAGTCCTCTGTCCAGGACTTTACAGTAAGTTCTAGTTTCTAGTGCCATTGAGTAAACCATTAATACTCTCCTGCTACTATGTTCACATGCACAGCTTAGGAAACAAAATATGATGTTTTCTGGTAGAATGGAAAAAGACCAAACATTTCTCTCCAATTATTTCTGAAAGAAGCTAGAAGAAGAATAATCTTCTTTTCATGTTCATTTTGACATATTCCTTAAGGCCAAGAGATGGTGCATTAAGCTGGAAGCTAGTAAACCTCAGATCCTACAGTGGCTTTAATTTTTCATGTATGCCTTTATTAAGTTTTAATTCCTCACTGTGAGATTCAAGCATCATGTTCCCTGCAACAGATGGGCTTGCTGAGGATCACAGCAGAGTGGTTCGAGCCAGGCAATTCTTCACAGAGAAGAATGCAGTATGGTGCAAGACAGGCAAGCAGCTCAGCAGACAGTTGAAGGTTTCCCCTATTTTTGGCAAGATAATTATCTTTCATTGTATTCATGTACATGGATTGTATTGCTGTATCAGTGCTGCAGATTGCTCCAACACCCCAACTCCCTGGGTCACTGCAAATGAACAATTTCAGTACTGCACTCATCGGTGTGTGCTACACAAGCTGCTAGAAAGAATGCTTATGGCAATGCCAGGAGCAGGTCCTAGGTCTGGACTTCCAAAGATGGATGCCTACCTCTAAGCTGCTCATTCCAGACTCCTTGAAATGACTATGGAGAGAAATGCACAGTCCTAAGACAGGATGAATTTCACCCTGAGGCAGTTACCAGGACATGGTGAGCAAAAGCAGTTGAAAAAGTGCTCACTTCTTTTCACTAAACATATGAATGACTCTACCAAGGTACAGACCTACTTAACTGTCACGTAAAGTTCATCAAGAGAAATTCCAAACAACCAGCCTTTCATATGGTTAAAAAATGGAAGAGTTGAAAGGTAAGATCATCAGTTGTCTTCCAAGAAGATGTTTTAATAGTTATTAAACTGAAGATACAATTTTTTAGAAGTGTGAATATACTGGAAATCTCAGAGGACTGAAAAAAAATCCCCACTGAATAAATACATAGAAATAAGGTGCCTTATAAGCAGCAGAAAAAAAATATAACATTGAAAAAACACCTTACTGAAAATTATTGCTTCTAGGGTCAAAGTAACTGACAAAGGTTCACACAAGGCTGCCCTGGAGAGCCCATTACTCACAGATCTTTTCATGACAAAAGACAACAACTGCAAACAGAAAGCAAACAGCATCGACAGAAATCACATTTTAATCACCACGTGTACACAGGCAAATCCATTCTTCCATACCTTATTGTCAGTCCTGACTGTGACTTTCAGCTGTGGAAGCACACGTTCCACCTCCAGATTCCACTCTGCTGCATCTGTTGTGGACTGTAAAATCTCTTCTTGCTTTGCAGTGTCATTCATGTTCTGTGTAAAAATCACAAAGTTATTACAGAAAATATCATTGTTATGCACAGTGAGAACTGTTAGAAATCACTATAATGGCTTGCAGTGTTAATATTAGAAAAATATTTATATCAGAACGATCTAGATTACTGATGAAACAGATTTCTTTCATGGTTTTCTTTGAATTCATAAAGATCTGGAATTAAAGTAAGTAAACCTTCTCATCATACTTAAAACTGAAGACAATTAAATGTATATATTAAGAAATTATAATACGTTTCAGAAATGGTGCATGTATGTGGGATTAAAATATATTCATGAAACTAATACCATGTTTCTCTAGAAGTCTCTGCAAAAAATTTCTTGCAAATGTTCCCAGCAGTCCTTCAGTGATGTCAGTTTAGAAACTGGCTGCGCATTGTTATTTCAAAATAATATTAATATATAATATCTGATTCATTTTAGATGGGGTGTTTTTTCAAGAAAAGACTATACAAGGATTTTTTAGATTTAAATCCAACAGACAGAAATTGCTCTTACTGATGTAAAAATCTCTCAAGAGGGGACTGATGAGTTACAACTTACTGATCTGGATGTTTGTGCCTTTAAAACATTCAGGTCAATATAATTTTCTTCATTATCTGACTCTTCTTCCTTAAGAGAAGTTTCAAAGTAAGACTTCAGTAAGTATTGCACAATCTTTCTCCAAAATTTTATTTTGGAGGAGCACAAAACAAAGAGTATTAAGTTCCATATTTCTGAACAAAACAAGACATGGAGAATTTATGGTATGGTCCTTATGAAGAGACATAATACCTGAGAGAAGCTGAAAGTTCAAAGCTACCCCACATTTCCTTCAGAGCACCACAGTATTAGAAAAATCAACCAACCAACCAACCAACCCCAAACCCTAAACCTAAAGCCTCATATCAATAGTTGTATGGTAATTGTATTTTTTAATGTATTTCTTAAAGCTCTAACCTAAAAATAAAACTCCATCAAAACAAAAAACCACAACCAGACCTCAACAGTTTTCAAGATTTTGCATTACATATCTGGAGTTACAGAATGATGCCACATCTTCAGTGTGCAGAATAACACCACTGAGATTGAGGCAATTGATTTTTTTCCTGCCCATGAGACCATATGTTCTGCTCACATACTCCATAAATCTGTTACAGTCTCAAAATGCTCTTCTTCTGTGACTATGATCAGCTGAGAGCCCATCACCCAGAAGTAAAGATGCTTTTTCTGTGCATTAACCTTCATTCTATTAACCAATCTATTAACCAATCTATACTGTATTTCATCTGCCATTTTATCACCCATACACTTTACCCTTATACACCTTTTCCCTCTCCTGACTGTCTTTTCCACCAAAGTGAAATTTTATCATCCACCTCCTTTCTATACAAATCACAAAAGCTGCAGTAACATAGGTCTTAGGGTAAAATCCTTCAAGACTCAATGAAAACCTTCCTCTTTCCTCTACTTTACCCAGTTTTTAACTACCAGGCACCACTATTTTCTTCTGGCACGTTTGTCCCCAAGTTCCCTGAATATTTGCAAGAAATTAATACTAGATTGAGACTATTTTTTGCTAAATGGACAATACATATTTGTGCAGCATTTAAAAGCACATAACACCAGAGCAAGAATCCTCACTAATACAGGCTATCCCATTGCCCAAGATTTACAGAACTAGCCTTGTCTCTGTCAGTCTCATCATTTTTATTCAGAAGAATCAAAACCAAAGATCAATCAGAGAACCTCATCATTAGCATTTAATTGCTGGAAATACTGCTAAATTCAATTATGAATACAGCTAATATCAATATCCTGTCATCAACAATGGACTGGGTAAAAAAAGTTTACACTGGCATGTTATTAATCCCTGTAGAACCACTCTGGGCTCTAAAAAGTGAGTATCCTTTTGGTATAAACTGCCTGGTAATGTAATACCTCGTAAAGGAACAACACCTCAGTGGTTTTATTAACACACAAACATTACAAAGAGCTAAGGGAACACATTAGTTGTGAAAATCATGGCCTAGGACAATACCTGAGAGGAAACCCAGAGGTTCTTTGAAGGATTTCAACTGTGCTTTAGTTAACTGTTTCATCCCCACTTCCCAATTTAAGCAGCTTAGACCTTAAGAAGATCAGAAAAGAGCAGACAGCTGTTTTCCTATTTTAACCATTTAGTTCAACATCGAGTACATTTATCAGTAGAAAAGAAACAATTCTGAATCTTTATGTTTTTAATGCATAGCTAGATTCCACTGTACATAAGAACATAAGGTCTGTCTTGAAGAGTTAATCTTATCTGAAAAGCAATAAAAAACTCTACAGAGAATCTGACAATCCAGGAATGGAGCTGTAGGAAAAAACTTGAACAGCTAATTGAAAAGACTTCTTAAACAAAGGCAAACAAAATGAACAG
>JANPWX010000287.1:47933-178495 GCA_024734555.1 Trochalopteron elliotii | reverse complement strand
TAGCTTTCAGCACAGCCTGAAAGCAGGTAAGAGGCTGGAGACAGTAGGGTAAGGGCTGGACCGTGTTGGATGGCAGTCGTGGCACAGCAGCTGCTGAGTCATCAGAAGGATTTCCTAGGGCCACTGGAAAGAAGGCTTTTGAGGGGGAAAAAGAGATGAATTTACAATCATCTCTCCTGCATAAGGAAGGGTTGCAGCTTAAAGCTGCTCTTCTAAAGGAATTGACGAGACTTAAACATAGGTCTGCATGTGATGACAGAGTCAAGCTAAAGGCAATCACTAGATTAAATGCTCTGTCTTCGCAGTTATTATTTTTTAGCTGTTTTCCAGACACTCACAGGAAGTTTCCAGAGGAATGTACAGTTTTTCAAATTCTTTGGACAAGACACAGCAGGGGAAAGATAGCCTGAGGTAGAAGAACCATACAGTTCTTCTCACAGTTTGGTGCTGTGCAGAGGTTTCTTCTAGGTGGGCTTTGATCTCCTGTGGAATCCATGGTTATCACTCACTTCAGGATTTCTTGTGTCCACCTGGATTGCATGGTTGCACTATGAAGCTGGGCAATGTTTCAGATGAAAGTTGCAAAGATTTTGCAGCAGGAGTAATGAAATTTATGATCCAGGCTGGGTAACATTTACAGAGCTGCTCTACTGTAAATCAGCAGTGCTGTCAATGGCACTGAGCACCATACTGGAGACAGTGCTTAGTACACTGGGCACTTGAGTGGTTTTAAATGGGACTTCAGCTAAGAAGTTGTCAAATCCTATCCCATGGGTACACATGGAATTTGCTATCTGCACAATTAAGTAAAATAATCTGCTTTTCACCGTTCACACTTAAGTCAGTAAAGTATCACTCCAAAGTCTTACGGTATGACTCAAGTAACTTGAACATTGTTGTGCTTGTCTCAGTTTCCTTTTAATGTTTCTTTCTCCCTAAGTCATACCTTTTAGATTATAAAGAAGAAGAAATCAAAGCTTTGAGATATTTATTGAACAATAGTGAATATTTGCGATATAAAGCATTTCTGTTTTGTATTTTTAAAGAAAATTCAGGTAGCGCCTGGATAATTGTACCAGGAGTGCTTGGTGCAGTGGCAGCAGTGGCAACAATGGTACTTTGCTATCTCAAGGTATGTACAATCATTAGAGTATTTATTTGTTAAGGTACTGTTGATACCAAGCTCCTGAAGATTTGAATGAGGGTTTGAGCTAAATTTTGCAACTTAAAAAAAATTGGTAATCAGTAGCTTTATCTAGACAGTTATAATTAAACAACTGTACTGTTAACATTGTTTGCTAGGCTGATCTTTTGTTTTAAGAAAAAGGGAAGACAATCCCAATGTGAACAAGTAGTCTGGACAAGGGCCACCAGGAGAGAGGTCAAAAGAACTGAGCAGTAAGTGGGGAAAGGTGAGTCTGGCAGTGGGAGATTGAAACCCATGGACCATCTCCTCAAAATGGACCCCCCTCTCAAATTGAAGGGAAGTACCCAAATCCTGAATGTTTGACCAAAACATAAATTTGATTTTCATGGGTTAAAGCATACAAAAAGACTGAAAAAATGTAGGAAGGTAAGTTTCAGCATAAGTAAATTGTCCTCGTTCTTGCTATTTTCTAAATCTGAAGGCCCTCTGTGGTGCGTCTGTGCAATAGGTTTTGTTTGTAACAGTGTCAACAAGCCCTTCCTTTTATCAAATGCTCTTCTGTACTTTATAAAAGGATGAAAGAGTTGGTTACCCCTCAGATACTTTTCAATAACTTGTTTAAAGAATGACTGAATTGCAGAATTTTCTCCCTTGTCTTTAGGACCAAAAAGAATCCAAAACAAAATTCGAAGTTTTTCTAACAATGCGCATACCTGGTCTTTGTTAGGGCCCAAATTTAATTGTACCCAATTTCAAAGCATGTCAAAACCTGTTTGAAAAGTGATATTAAATTGCTTTGTGTAGGAAATCATTAGAACCATATGGTCTCTGACCTAATCTCTCTGCACACCTCCCCTCTTTACTGGAGTCCAGCATCTTCAAGTGGATGCATTTTATTCTCATGTGTTTGTAATGGGTTGGCTCTGGCTTAGTATAGTCTGTCTCTTTCCTCTGCAACTGAAATGAGTATCCTTAACAATCCAAACTTTAGTTCTTAGTCCATCCTTCTGTGCCTGACCCTATCCATGGAGACATTTACCTTCAAACTCCCTGTCTGAAGGTTTTGTCACAGTCTGGATTTGGTAAGCTTCAGGAGACATTTTACAATGACTGCCACGAGGTACTGCAAAAACACATGATAAAGAAAACTCTGAAATTATTATGCCTCAGTCTTTTTTCATTTTTCCCTCTACAGAAAGATTCACTTGCATGCTGTTTATTTAAACAGTTGTAACATGCTTTAGAGATGATAATATACTTTGAGATGCAGTTGTCTAAACAATTTAAACAAGATTAAGTTATCTTGGGACCTGTTGAGCCCTCACACATATCATAATCAGAGAAAGTGGAACAGTTTACAGGTTAACTGAGCTCTGGTTACATTGATGGAGGACTAGATGGAAAGAATAGGAATGTTTCTGCACTGTTGTGTGGATGCTGATTTTACTCAGATAATGCTAAAATGGAAGATGCTGATTTATCTTTATAGTGAGTGTGTCCTGTTCTGTTTCCACTAGGGGATTAATTTTACACACCAGTAGTTCTTACAAGTATTTTTATTTTGTCTAGAAAAAAAGGAAGAGAGGAATCATTTTGACATACAGGAAGAAAATAGCTGTCTGCACACAGATACTACTGAGATTGGTGATGAAAAGAACAGAGTTCCTTCACCTTCCCCTTTGAGTTATAGTAAGAGCCACATGGAAATACGATTTTCTGAGCAACAGTAATGGACAAATGGGGAGGAAAAAAGTCAATGGACACTTGCATGTGAAAAGTCATGTAGCAGGGCATTTCACTCCCTGTTGCTTGTTAACTGGTGAGTTGACTCAAACCAGACAGAGCTGTCTTGTGAGTTATTTTGGCACCATGGGATTACCATTGGTATGGCATCTCCCAGCTGACAATAAGCATCCTACTGTGGAAGTGAGATCTGGAAAGAGAAACTGGATTTCTGACTGACAGGCACCTATCTTTACAAACTATATAAACTACAGCGAACTTTCACAAAGCAGAAATCTTCTGCATATTTGCCTAGAAACATGGGGTTTCTTCTCAGAGCAGGGATGCCTGCTTTGTGGTTACTTCTCTGGGGGCTAAGTATTTCTTTTAATATAGGTACCTTGATACCATGCACTGTTTTATGTAATCTACTGGTAGCTATTTTGTTTTATACTGTGTCGTAAGTAACTCTGATTAAAGACCTTTCATGTGTTACCTCCTGTCTGTTCAATAAATAACTCATTTTAGAAATAGACCTGATCTACCATCCTTAGACCTTGCAGGCTGGAATGATTTCTTAAATTTAAGCTATTGCCAAAAATCCAGGGCTAAGGGAGGGCTTGTCTGAAGCTCCCACTCATCCTGTGACAAGTCAGCATGCAAAACTAGATTTCCTAAAGGGACAAAGAAGTTTCCAGAGAAGAAGAAGTCCCTAAATTTTGAAGGATTTTTTTTTTTCAGGATGTGGACAAGAGAGCTTACTGGTTTTCATTTCATTTAGTATTTTATTTTAATGCAAATAATGCCTTGGGAAGGCTGACCTGAAACAGAGACTGGACAAGAGCTAGCAAATAAAGTAGGTATTTATTCAAAGGCCTCCAGGATACACCTTGGGCATAACAGGGCCTGACCAGGGCGACACCCAAGGTGGACTTAAAATGGTCACAAAATAGCCGACCAGTCACAAAGTCTTACATTTCTATAAGTTTTGGTCTATTTGCATATCGGGGTTTAATTGTCCAATTACAGCTTGAGGTTGTGAGGTCCCATCTTTCTTGTTTCTCTCTTCTGTCCACTGTTGTTTACGCTTTTGGACCTGAAAGTTATCCTTGATCTTCAGCAGGAAAAGAATTTGTTTTGTCTATGTACTCTATGAAGAGAGCTTACCAGCACTTAATATGAGGCTCAGAACTACACCCCTAGGCAGCACAGAATCTGAAAAACATGACAGCTAAAACTTAAGGCATCATTTCCCCCCTTCCCCCAGCAGACCATGTCTGCTGTGGACAGTGGCGAGTCCGAGCCCAGCCGAGTGCTCTGGGCTGGCAGTGGTGGGGGGAGCAGAGGAGGAGGAGTGCCAGAGTGTAGACTTGATATTTTCTGAGCTTGAGAAGAGCTAGCTCTTCTCAAGGGAAACTTTTCAACAGTTTTTCCCAAAACAACCTGTGTAAACAATACTCTTTTCCCGTAACAACAGGTGTTGTTTGCTATTTCTGTTCCTCAGCCAATGGGAGAGGTGTCAGTCCTATGGACCAATGATGTGCCTTCTTAGCGCAGCTTGTTATAAAAGGGCTGAATGAATTGTAAATAAAGCCTTCTGATTTCTGCTGCCTTCTGACTGGAGTCAAGCATCTTTATTTCGTGTCCTATTGCAACACCAGAGTGGGAACAGCTGTGGGGAACAAAACAGTGGTGGTGTGAGGTGTGAGGAGCTGAATACTGCCAAGCACAGCAGTCTGGAAAATGGGCAATGTGATGTGGACAATCCAGCTTTTGGGGGGTCTGTCCATCATTGTTTTCCATTGTCTTGGACTCAGGGATAGGAAATGTTAGCTGTGAGAGGCTCCCCCACCATCTTGCTTTTGTCCTGGGGGCCACATAGTGTGTGGGAATGGTTGCCACCTTGTCTTTGGAAAAACACATGGAGCTGGCAGCACTGGAATGGCTGCCATCTTGTCTTTGTCCCAGCTGCCACATGGAACTAGGTTCAGGTGGTGAACACCTTTTTGTGGGTAAACCATCTCTTTTTGTATACTTTTGTTATTAACATAGTTACTCTTTGCTTTCAGTGAATTATCTCAACCCACAGTCTCTGCCTCTGTCTCTCTCTTACCAGGAGGGGGTGGGGCGAAGGGGGGGTGGCTAATTTGGAGTTTAAGTTTAGGAGTGGTTTATTTGGAGTTTAATTTTCTGGCTGGTGTTAAACCACCATGGACCAGTTCCCTGTTTAAAGGCACAAAGGATTTAAGAGAATTCTCTATTTCTGAGCCACAGAGAGGTGTCCCTTGACACCATCTCCTGTGCCTGTCCTGCAGCTGGCAAAGAGAAGTCCCTTGACTGGTGGTAGTGGAAGCTCACAAATTGACTGTTAGTATGATAATCTTTACTTTCTCTTCTCCAAAACTCAGGGTCCTACAGGCAGGACAAATGGAAGCTGGGATATCCCAGCTTTAAGGGCTGTCCCCTTCTACAGGTATAATCTGTACTGCTGTCCTGGTTCCAGCCACAACAGGGTTATTTTTTTTTTGCAATACCCATGAGGGAGCATGACCAGAACCCTAATTTGATACCACCCCACTTCGTTGGGGGGTGGGGGTAGGGAGAGGGACTCTCTTTGGGTTAAAAGGAGTTCCTTCAAGGAGGGGTCCACGGTGAGCATTTCTGCACGTGCATCACCCTGTCTTTTCTACACTTTTTTTATTAATACTGTTCCTGTTACTATTCATTTTCTTATCTCATTGCTGTTTCCAGGAGATGGTTATTAGCCTGTGATCTTTCACCTTTTGTTCTTTCAACTCCCAGCTCCATTGTGGGCGTGGGAAGGGGGAAGGGGAGGGAGAGCAAGAGAGTGGTAGTGTAGTTTGAGAGAGTGAATCGAGAAGTATTGTTCATAAACCAGGACAGCTGCTTTAACAAGCTGCATATGAAATACGTGAGGCTGTGCAGCATGACTGGATTTGCCCTTATTTTTGATTTTGTCAGAGATCTGCCAATTAGAATTTGTTCCAACATAATGAAGTCGGCTGTTGGCGAGATGTAATCTTCTATTGATCCCCGAGGCTTGGCAAAATAGAAACACAAATAAATGAATGAAATACGCTATACAATCTGTTTGGATTTTCACTTGATGTTTATTTCTGTAAGTGCTTATATTTTTCTACATCTGCTTTCAGTTGTGCCTGATTATGTCAAGTATTTTCTCATATCTGTCAGCTTGGACTTTTTTATTCCTCTTCATGAACCTGAAATGCAATTGAGATAGTATGCAACTATTAAGAATAGAAGTGTCAAGGGGTTTTAGTGTAAGTTCACAAGTAAGTGACAAAAGCTTCACTAATGCTTCTGCCTCCTGGTATTACCAGTTTGTATCTGAAATAGACTAGCAGCAATCTAGCCAACATTTGCCCTCTTACTCCAGCTAACCATGAAGGTATCCTGTCATTGTTCTAGATTGTATAGATCCTTTTGATGGCAGAGGACTTCTACAACCCTTTTTCAATAGATGGTGGTGCTCTGAATGGCACACACTCCCCAGAGCATCCAGGAAATGAGTACTGGTAGGAGTAGACAAGGTATTTCTAATGCTACAGGATTAGTCTCTACAGTGCCCTTCTCTCCCCAAAGGAGATGTGATTTTTGGGACAGCAGTCTCCACCTGAATGTGTTTCCTGGCAGCTCCTGCAGTCACTGCCACAAGACTCTTCTTGTGGAGCTGCCACCTTTTTGTGCACCACTGAGCTCATCTTTTGGCAGTGCAACCTCCACTACATTGCCAGAGCTGCAATCGGTGTTGGCAAACAGTATCCGACTGGTAAAAACAGGCATCCACTTTGCTGTGATTTCTGCATTTTTGAGGCAGAAAGAGGCTACCAGTAAGGTACAGGAAATAAACAGCAACCTTAACAGTATTTAAAAAGGTAGATTATTCTCATGGTGTACTGTGGGAATACAGCTCAGAAGCAGGACTCAAAGTGCTGCTGAACTCATTACAGAAGTAGATGTGCTAGAGGGCTACAAGCCCTTCCTCCTGAAGGAGGAAGAGATCAGGGTGTATGTTTGTGTGCAAGACAGTTATAGGCCTGTACAAGTCCATACTAGCCCATAGTTAAGCAATGTTACTAAGAAACAGATATGGTTGTTATGCTTGGAAGATACATAAACCAGCAGTGTGTCCAATAAAATCAGCTTCATGATGCAAACCATGGAGACTCCATCTCTCCAATCCCCCAACAGTGTACCTATTTCAGTGTTTATGTGATGCCATGGCTTTGCGAATCTTTAAATGAATCTATATTCGTTTTGATTTTTTTTTTTTTGTGGGGTAGAATAATTTAGGAAAATCTGTGGAAATCTTTTATCCTTAAAAGCTGCAAATCTTTTGAGGCTCAGTTACAGTACCTCTTCCATTGTATGTAAATGCGTGAGAAACCAGATATTCAGGTAGTTTTAATGTAGCTTTGCTCTAGATGGTGGAGCAACAGTCATTTATATCAGTCAAAGGTGACTTCATTAGGCTCACACAAAAGCAGAAATTAAGAGTGTAAAGAGGTTTTCTCCCTTTTCTTAGCTTGGGAACTATCAACTCCATAAAACTTACGTGATGTTATGCATGGAAGTTTGTTTCACTTGCAAATGAAATAGATTTAGCAATGACTCAGCTCCTGTTTCTATCATTCCTAAAAGTAGCAACCCTACTCTTATTTGCCCTGTTTGCCACAAGGCAAGTATAGATAAGTTTGCTTTCAGTTCCAGACTAAGTTCTTAAATGCCTTCTAGTTTTGTCAACATTATTCTTCTACCATTTAGTTCAAGTGCAAAACACCACTAATATATTCCTAATCACTAATGAATTCCCAGCACCTAGGTGACTAATCACCAATATTTTCTTTTCATCCAGCTCTTCAAATCAATACAAGTTCATTGAAAGAGCAATGTTAAAATATCTGCTATGTGGTAATAGCCAGGCTCTACTGCATACATAGGAATCTACATCATCAGGTAGAGAAAAATGTGGAGTCTTCTAATATCCCTTGCAAAAAGAAACCCCAAAACCCAAAACAAGTCCACCAAATCAGCAGTTCTGCTTCTGCTGCTGAGAACAGAGGTTAAATGACATCAAAAATAAATAGAACATATTTTGTCTGATTGCTGTCCTACAGGGTTACTTTAATATCAAAATAAAGGGCAGAGTGAAACAAAAAAAATGTAGAAACCCAAGAATTTATCCTAGTCTACACTACTTTCAGAGATGTAACAGATACAGAGCATCCACTGTTGTGTTAAACACTCACATCTACCCCATACGGTATGACCATACCTTTTTCATGCCAATATCTCTTGACTTGCTCCTCAGCTTATTAACTTGAGATTCAGCTATTTCAGCCCTTTCTTCAGCATCATCCAGATCATGTTGTTGTTTTCTGTACTTTGAGAGGTACAGATTGGCTTGAGCTTCCTGGTGAGAAAAAAGAGTGCAGCTGATTTCCTCCTGTCCACATGAAACAAAGCTTTTAATTTCAAGTGGGATGGAAAGTGCTCAGCATGAGTAGGTAACAGCTGTATGGGCACCATTTGCCTCCTGCAGAACTGAGGTTGTTGTTGTTTTAGAGTTGATATTTCTAGTGGTATTTTCCATGTTAAGTGAACTGAGAGGCTCTCAATGTGTCTTCTGAGGGGCTAGGAGGGAAAAGTCCTTCCTGTTCTTTCCCTTCCCCCCCTTCTCTTGCAAATTATACTGCAGTCTTAGGATAAAATGGAATGCCTTTTCTTAAATATAATCAACACATATGCTATTTATTTTTGTATATTTATAGTTGTATATGTAGGGCTTATATAGATATGAAAAGAAATATGGACACAAAATGTGTATTTGTACCAGAAGATTCTGTGGATAAAACATTGTGGGTTTAGAACAATACATCTCTCAAAGGTAAAAAGGCCCAAATAGTTACTTACAGCTTCCTCTGCTTGGTGCTTGTAACTCTTAACTTTTAATTGTAGCTTGTCAATCAGATCCTGCATCCTGGCAAGATTCTTCTTATCTTCTTCTGACTGTATCAAAACATCATTAATTGGGTTGATAGAGTAAAAAGGCTTAAAGCATCTCCCACAATACAATAATTATGGATGCCATACATATTTTAGAAGCTTACAACTCAAAGCACAAACCAGCCATGTGGAAAAATTTCTACATCATCATTGAAGATGTGTGTCAGTGTGGAGGGTGAAGATTGAGAGCACCCTTCTCATGTATAGATGTGTAAATATAAAGGTATATAAAGAAAGATATACATGTGCACACACTTTCAGAGGTGTGCAGATACACACAGGCAGAGATCCTTGCTCAGGGAAGAGCACACTTGTCATTATAAAGCGTGTCATTATAGATTGAAGCAGATATGGGTGAGCCTAGAACTGTGTAATTTGCATAATTTGAAGTTTGATTCGCAGGCATTCCTGGTAAAAAAAAAGCCTAGTTTAAGCTGTCATGCTCCATAAGCAGAGGGACCAGCTAATTCTGCCCGCAGACTGTATTCAAAGAAAACAACCTTCAGCTTCTGCATACAAAAGTCAAAGTAAAACAACAGGTAGGAGCCTAATAATCTCCTAAGGCAGATGGATAGGTTTATCTTCTTAATGCTGTTCAAGGCAAAAGGACAAGTGCTCTGTGCTGCAGGCCTTTCTTGAAGGGCAGGCAGCATGATCAGCTGTTAGCAAACCTGCAGGAGGCTCAAGACTAGACCCTGCTGCTCAATAATAGGTGACACAGCTCTGGGACTCAGCAGCCCTACACTGAGCATGGCATTAGAGTCACCTGAGTCCTTCTGGCTCCTTTTAGCAACAGCAGCACAGCTGAGAGGGAGCTGGGCTCTTTCTTCCTTTGCATTGTAAATAGTCATTGGAGCCTGTTCCATATTAATACTGTGCTAAAAATGTCCAAATCCCAGCAACAGCTTTCTAACATTAGATATAGCAAATAAGGCAAGAGGATGATGATCACTGGCACAGGTTTACCAGAGAAGCTGTGGATGCTCCTTCCCTGGAAGTGTTCAAGGGCAGGTTGGGTGGGGCTCTGAGCAGCATGGTCTAGTGGAAGGTGTCCCTGCCCATGGCAGGGAGGCTGGAATGAGGTGATCTCCAAGGTCCCTTCCAGCCCAAAGCATTCTGTGATGGAAGCCTTAGGCTGGAGATGTTCCTCCAGTGCCTAAAGCTTCCTGCAAGCTCTGACTAAGGCTGTCTTTCATCCTTCCCTGTAACACTGAGGCTATTTACAGCATTTCTTGCCAGTGGCCTGGTGGTTCCTGGTGGTAGCTGCATACCTGGTAAGTCAGCTCCTTGATGCGTCTCTCAAACTTGCGGGCTCCTTTCTGGGCGTCCGAATTGCGGCGGAGCTCAGCCTCAAGTTCATTCTCCAGCTCACGAACCTGCAGAAAAGGAAAAAACCCTTGCCATTACGCTGCATGTATGTAAAGCAGCAGATAATTTGGTTCACAGTTCCAGAAACACTGACTTGCTAGGTATCTCCACAGAGTCAAATTACAGCAAGAGTTCAAAATATCACCTTTCCACTCCGTTTTTTCATAGAAGTATTCCAGCTGCACCATCAGCTAGAAGTGCAGAGATGTGCAAAGGCCAAAAAGTTTAACCAAAGCAAGCATTGGGAGAGACTTTTGCTGATTTTAGATGCTGGGGCTTTTAGTTCTTTTTAACCAAGGGCTTCATTCAGGTCAGCAGCTCGTAGCTGTATAATGAAGGGGAAGCATGCCTCCAAGAACTGCTCACCTGCATTTTGTGAAACAGAGGAAAGTGTCCATACTACTCCTTCTCAGCCTCTGTGAACTTAATCAGGCAGTACTAGTTTACCAATTTGGTGCCAATTCTGTAAGCAGGAGGCAGTAGTCTGCAGTTGGATCACAGACTTACCCTGGATTCCAGTTTTTGGATCTGCTTCTTGCCACCTTTCAGAGCTATTTGTTCTGCTTCATCCAGTCGCTTCTGGAGGTCTTTAATGGTTTGCTCCATGTTCTTCTTCATTCTTTCTAAATGAGCACTTGTATCCTGCTCCTTTTTGAGCTCCTCAGCCATCATTGCTGCCTGAAAAACACTCACATTTTACAGGAAGTCCTGTATGCTGTTGCATTATGTTTCAGAATAAATGGACTGGAAGAATCAGTCCTGAACTACCACTTATTTGGATAATTCACTGTAGCCAAAGCTGCACAGAATACCTGCTGTGTGCATATCTTGCCTGGACAGAGAAAATGGAAGGACAGAAAAATCCTGAAGGCCTTTTTTCCCCTGTCTATTCTAATGCTTTTATTTAAGATTCCACCCCTCCCTTTTCCTTGTTTTCTTTAAACCTGTGCTACACCACTAGGGTTCTCATTTACAATGCCTACAAGTAAGCCTGTGACATTCACTACACTACAGTGTCCTTAGACATTGTGATATGAAAAGAAGTGAGCAGGGAACCAGCCTACTTACATCTGTGATTGCTTTCTTGGCTTTTTCTTCTGCATTCCTGCACTCCTGGAGTGATTCTTCCACTTCATTCTGCATCTGGGAAATGTCACCCTCCAGCTTCTTCTTTTGATTGATCAGGCTTGTGTTCTTTTATTAAGTTTTCCCCAAATGAACAGCAGAAAAGGAGAAGTGATGATTAGAGACATTTCCTCTAAATACCATAGCACACCAAGACTTCCTGATTTTTGCCACTTCTGGATACATTTGGGAATGCAGACCCAGGTGTGTGGTAAGGGCTGGCTTGACTAGCACAGGTAGCTTCAGACTGAAGAAATATTAAAAATACCCTCAAAGCTGTAAATATTCAGATTTTGAGTCAGATAAAATAATAAGCAATAGGTGAAATAGAAGAATAAATAAGGCTATTCATTTTGGTAAATTAATGATCCTTAATCAGCCAGTGAGATGATTAAAATAATGTCACCAATGGGCTGGAGAAAACACTGCAAAACATCACCAGCCTGTAGCGCATTTTCATTTTTTTGTGACTATTATTTGGTGAAGAGAAGCTTTGGGTTCTAGTAAAAATGCTGTCAAGTCAGGATATGCCCCTCCATGGCACCCAAGAAATGGCAGTGTCCACCTGGACACACCCAGAGGCTGATCTCAATGGATCTCTGCAGGCACAGAGAGCACTTTGCCGCAGGGGAGTTCCTGTGGTTTCCTGCCCTGCATTGTCTCCCTATTGTGAGAGCCCAGCCCTGTGGTTTTCACTGCTGAGTAACATCACAAAAGCAGCACCTGTGTTGTCCTCCAGAGAAATGCCACACTGTCCAGGGCATGGCTAACTAAAACAGGAAACTGGTTTTACAGCAGGGAAGAATGAAAGAAATCAAATTTACTCATTTTATTTTCCATCAGTGTTTTTTCTGGAAGCTGTTTAAATAGTTGGATGAATCATCAGCTCCAGCTAACTTGGAGTCAGGTGGCACATCTCCAGAGTGACTTAACTCCTCTGCCCCTCTGGAGGGGTGCCAGGGTGTGTCTGATATGTGATGGCCATGGACAAACAGTGTCAGTGATCAACAGAGAAGGCTCAGGGTAACCAGTGAGGGAGAGGGCACAGAAAAAGCCAACCTGAGTGTGAAGCAGGTTCACACGTTCAGTGGCTTCCAGCAGTTCGTGCTCTGCCAGCTTCCTTGCCCTTTCAGTCTGGTCCAGCAAAGCCCTCAGCTCATCCAGCTCTGACTGGAGAAGATTGTTCCTCCTGTCAGAGACTGCCAGCTGCTCCTTCAGATCTTCATTCACGTGTCCTGAGTCATCCAGCTGCACCTGAAGCTCCTAGAATAAAGCAACACAACCCCATTTCAGGCCTCTGTCCTTATACCAGAGAAACCCAGATTGCAGCGGCTACCCAGGACCAACCTCAAGAATTTCAGTGCTTTTTAAATTTATTATATTTTTATTTTATTTTCAAACTGTAAGCTGAATAGCTTCTGTGGTACATGGTGCCATGGAGGAAAAAAAAAAATCTGTGTGCTCAAATCTCTCAGAGCTGGTGGTTCTGGGAGAGGAGACAACAGAAGAGGTGCCTTGGCAAGAAACACTTCTTTTTTTTTTTTCAGCTGTTACAAATGTTGATGCAAACAACAAAGCTGAATATACACACACTCCCTGTACTCTAGACAACTCACTTGCTCTCTGCTTCTTTTAAAAGCCTTGCAAGCTCACAAGAAAATCACAGGTTTTCAGTTCCTCATGCTATAACTTTCTGCTCCTGCAAGAGGCTGCAGCCAGCAAGAGTTTTATGACTGGATCTCATCCAGCTTGTATGCAAGTCTGAGAAGAAATCCTTATTTCAGTATTCTCCTACACCAGATGTGATTACCAAGGCTTTCCCTTTACATTGTTGGGAGTCAATTCCCTCTTAATTACCACTGCTGGTTTGGTCTGTGCTAAGGAAACCCAGCCCATGAGTACTGCTGGGTGCCTGGGGGACACCAGTACCTTTATTTGTGTCTGCAAGACACGTGCTGACTTGGTTGCCTCTGCAGCATGCCTGTTGGCATGGCTGAGCTGGATTTCCATCTCATTGAGGTCCCCTTCCATCTTCTTCTTAAGCCGGATGGCCTCGTTTCTGCTGCGGGCCTCAGAATCCAGGGTGGACTGCAGTGAATCTATGGCACGTTGCTGGTTTCTCCTGAAAAGGACATGAAGGATAGATGGAATGGTTTTCCTCTCTGTGCAGGGACACAGAAGTATTTGCAGCAGTACTTCACTTTCTGAAAGTGTCTCCCTTCCAGTGTATTTCTGACTGGCATGGGTAGCACACATGGGTAGCATACATAGTTTCCAGTGCCTCACTGCTGTCTAACTGGCTGGTGTGCTTTTCACACCCTCTGCTAACTCCTGATGTGTAAGCACCTCTAGCATCCTTCTTCTGTGCTTCCTTTGGCAGTACTGGAGCAAGGAGTGCTCTCAGAGCTCTTGCAAGCAAGTACACAAAGCAAGTACAGATTGCTTGCAAACACAAGCAAGTCCAGATTTGAACCTGACAAGAAGAACTTCCAGCCTAACAGTCACATAGTAAAATATTTACTGAAGAATTTCCTGGAATGATTTACATCTCAGCCTTCTGCTGAAGGCATTAGTGGAGGGGATTAATCAAATTGAAGGTAAGTTGCTACATTCTAAGCTCTAGGTGCTCTTCATAGTAAATGGCATGTGTGAGCTACAATTTATTGTGTCTTAAAACAGACTTTGAAAAAACTTTTCTTGTGCTAATTATAAGGAGAATGAGTCATTAATACAAATCTCTGTTACAGACATCTAAATTTAGAAGTGATTAAACCCACCCAGCTGACAGCCTGGTCCCCCTGGGAAAAGCAGCTTAATGTCAATTTAAAGACAAAACAGATACAAACAGCCTAATTTTCTTGATTCTGTAACAGAGAAGTCCTACAATGGAAGTTTTGCTCTCTTACAACCAGAAAGTAACTCAAAGCACAGAGTATGACACACATGGAAACATTTATTTCGCTGCTGTCCAAGTTCTGCTGAAAGTGTAGGAGTTCTAGGAAATCACCAAGTCAACAAGAAAAAATGTGAGGGCTTTATTGCTTCAGCAAGATACTGAACCGTGCCCTAGACTCCCAGAAAACAACACGGAATGCCTGCTGTTACTCATTGTGAAGCTGAAGCAGAAAGCACTGATCAGCACAGCTTGTCCTGAGATCTCTGCAATCCACACATCTGCAGAACCCCAGAAGGTGAAAAGGCCAAAATGTTCTTGGTTTTGAAGCAATTAGCACATCAATCCCTCTGGGTATGCTGGCCAGAGTGAGCCTTGGACTTCCCCTTGTCTGTCCTTTAGCCTGTCAGTGACCAATGACATGATTCTTGAATTAATGACATTACAACACTGATTAATTCAAGGCCAAAGACACATAGGCTAGAATGGCTTCTTCTTAAGGGTGTAACTCCTCAGACTTGCTTTTTGCTGCTTGGGAAGGGAGAGACAAAAGACACCATCCTCCTCTCACCCAACTGCTTTCCATTTTTTCGTATTTATCCTCTTACCTGCAAGTTCCTCTCCCATTCCGTTCACACTTTCTGCATGTCTGCAGTTCTCACTGCTCACCCAATGGTGTACACATAACAGTGAGTTCCTCACATCCTCCCACACTCAGTGTAGCTGTAATTGCATAAATTAACTAAATGCCTTCAGATAATATAGGTTTGAGCACCACTGAGGCAAGTACTGCTGATTTTGCCTGGGGGTCCCCTTGGGAGGCAGCCATCCCACACAAGATTAGGAGATGGCAGCTCTCTAGACCTACTTTCCTCCTTGTCAACATACAGAGTTAATGGCCCTGGTCTGCTGTGAATTGATTATGCCAGCCAGTTCTTTTATAGCTGCAGTGTGTTATGCTTGATGGGTATAATTGTACACTGTCAGAGACTGATCTGATAGGAATATTTGAACTGAGCAAGGGAAATGTGGCAGGGCCACCCTTTGGCAAATAGTCAGAGCTGTCTTGGTTTCTGGTATGGAGAGTACATGGCATAGCTACCTGCTGTGCATTTAACTGGCTTGGATTTTGAGAATAGTTCCAGTATTTTCAGACTTTTCCCTTAAGAAACATGCTGCTTCCTGCACAGTACCTTATATTGTCCATTTCTTCCTCCTTTTCTGTCAGTTTTCTTTCAAACTCTGCTTTAACCTGAGAAAGTTCAAGCTGAAAACGAAGGGTCTTACTTTCTTCATGCTCCAAAGCTCCCTGAAATAGAAAACACCAAGAGCTTGCAAACCAGGAATTGATTTTTTTCCCCAAACTACAAACAGCTGCACAAACATGATCCCTTCACACTTCTCTTCCTGTTTCCTCCTGTCTGTTTCTCTCAAGGCAAGGACACAAGTAGCTTACGTGGCAAAATAACACATTTATTGGCCTTCTAATGCAACCTGACAGCTGGAAAACCGAGCAGCAAGCTCCTCTGAGGACAAATTGTCAAACAGTCCTCAGCTCACAAAAAACACCCAAACAACACACCCACACCTTCAGCCCTGCCTGCAATGGTTTTGACATCAACAGATGTTCCCTGCTCCACACCTCTGTACAGACACCCTCTGGAAATTCACAGGCTTGTAAGGACAGGGATAAGCTAAAACAAGGTTGTTGTTGGGAGAGTGAAGAGGTCCACACATCCATGCCCTCTCAGTCACAAAAACCTCCCCAAATCAAAAGTGTCAGAAACTTCACAATTACATAATCTTACTGGGCAAGATGACTTCAATGAAAGAAGTAACAGTCATCAGCTCTGTATGACAAAATGCAGAAACTCACTGTCCGTTCTTCCCAACTAACATGAAGACAAGTCTGTGAAACAGGGGTGACTTGTTCCTATGTCTTTATTCCCACATTGCTGTCATGCATAGGAGTGAAGAACTAAGCAGACAACAGCCCATAAAGAAATAACAAGGCCTCTGACTTTCAGGTCTTGCATAAGCCAGGCTCAGTGTCATTCTGTCTCCCTGCTGCTCTCACTGAACAGGAACAAAAGCACAAAATTGAACCTTGTCTTTTGGGAGGTGCTCTCTGAAGGATGGAACTGCACAAGCTTAGTTATGCTTCCCTCGAGAGAATGAAGAAACAGAATGAGGATTGTGAAAACAAAACTGTACAAAGTCCCTGCTGATCTCCAGCCAACATGCAGCAGGTCAGTCAAATACACACATCATTACCAGAAGCCACAACATATTAATGGGAACAGCACATGGAAATTTTTTGTCATCAGCAGTGACTGCCAGAGGCCCAAATTCACAAGAAAGAGAGAAAATCTGTATTAACCCATTTCTTTTGCATTGAGAGTAACATATCACCACTTTACTTTTGTTAGTTCCTAATTCCACTGAATTTTTTTGTTTCTAATTTCCACTGAAAGCCATTCCACACAGTCCAGAAAAGCAAACTGTGCCCCTTAGATCCCTCAAGAACAGATGCATTCTTCCTAGCAAGGGAAGTTTTTTGACAGAGTACATAATCATTCTCCACATCTCAGAGCTGTGGAAGGAAAACATGCTCTTTGCTCTGCTCTGATTATGATACCTATTTGTCTGGCTGTGAAATCCCTGCAATGTGTAAAGCATCCTATAACAGACAAAAGAAGTTGCACAGCATTGAAGTTAACAGATTCCTTTTGCTGAGTGACCTTTGGTTAACAGATATTATTTAGATGCAATTCAAAAGAAATGCAACCTTTGCTAAAAATCCTTTGCTATGTGCTGGGATGCTTCTGCCAGCACCATGTACACCCTTTCCTAGCCTTGTAATACATCTCACTTCCAAAAAAATCTCTCTGCTGAGCCCTTTAAGTGAATAACAAGGATTTCCTGTTGGATTGTTCTGTATTGGTTTGTTTCTGGAAATTGAGATGAGGCAACCCTCTTGGGTATGTGCCTACTTGGCACTGTAGAAATTAAAGCAGTGAGGCCAAAAATGTCTACCAAATTCCTACAGAACTGTTTTCATTTGTCTTCTGAGACTACTGCATTTTCTAAAGCAGGCTGCAGGATCCTGAGACCCTATAAAAGAGAAAGTCATTAGGAGACTTATTTTCTCATTCTCATAAACAGGAAATGGTGAATTTGATGTTGGAAACTAGATGGTTGAAATATCTGATAAAAGAGGGTAAAACCACAATTTTCAGCATTTCTGTTTTCTGAAAGACTGAAATGTTCTACATCAAAGTGAGCAAGGACTGAATTTTGAGACAGTGGGCGGAATATTTCTGAGCTTCCTGAAAATGAAAAACAAACACCAAACCAACCAACCAGAGGAGGGCAACAAGGCTAGTGAAGGGTCTAAAAAATGTGTCTTATGAAGAACAGCTGAGAGAAGTTGGATTCATTTATCACAAGAGAAGATTCAGGGGGACCTCATCACTCTCTACAATTCCCTGGAAGGAGGTTGTAGTGAGGTGGGAGTTGGTCTCTTCTGCCCACAGTGAGAGGACTAGAGGAAATGGCATAAAGCTCAGACAGAGGAGATGCAGATTAGATATTAAAGGAAAAAAAAGTCACTGTATTTCACTGTTCAGGCCTTGGAATAGGCTGTCCAAGGCAGTGGTGCAGTCCCCATACCTTGAGGTATTCAAGGAACAACTGGATCTGGTCCTGGGCAATATGTTTTAGTGGTTTAGGGGTTTCAGGGGTAGTGCAGTGTGGATGGTTGGGCTGGATGATCTCAAAGGTCTCTTCCAACCTTGGTGATTCCGTGATTCTAACAAAAACCCAAATGCTACAAGGCACCTCCTTGCAAAAGGCCTGCACTGATGATCACAGGGCTGACATCTCCAAAAGTCACTAGTCACTCTTGAAGACACTGTCTAGCAAGGCTGGAGGAGCTGGGTGCAGAGAAGCTGCACATGCAAGAAATCAACACATTGGCCGTTTTCCTGAGAAGATGAAAAGGATGGAAAATCCTGATAAAGACACCCTCTTCTTTTGCCCTTGAGCTTTCTTTCCTTACCTCTGCTTCTTCCAGAGCCAGCTGAACTTCTGACTTCTCTTGCTCAACCTGCTTCTTGATTTTTTCTATTTCATGGAGGCTCTTGTTTCCTTCACTAATCTGATTGGTCAGATCAGAGATCTCCTCTGAAACAAAAGAGGATGGATGGATTTAGCAAACAGGGAGTTTGGAACATCCTGCAATTCATAGAGTGTGATTAGAGGACCCATGCCTCAAACTGCTACCTCAAGGGCTCTTCTGTACAAGAGCCCTGCCTTACTTTCACTTACAGCAAGATTTTTTACCTGAACAACTTGAAGGCATAGCTTTTCTTGTGAATGCTTTTTGAAGTGGCTGTAGTGATTCAGTTTTTATCTGATCTACAAGCTAGAAACACCATGCTCTGCTGTTTAGGCTTCACCCACTGCAACTCTATCTCTTTCTTGTTCCTCCTTTGAGTCTGCCTCCTCTGCCAGTGAGTTTCACTGACAGGGGGCAAAGGGAACCCTTCTCTGCTCTGGCCATACCAGTCTCCCTGTTCAAAACATTCACTGGTAGCATCAGTGTCTCAAATTACATCAGAAAGCTCAACTCAGGATGAGATAAACATCTTTCCCCACAGCTGCTGCAGGGCACCTGCACCCCTCCAGCCATCAGCTGATGTGGCTTTTGCACTGGCTGCAGCACCTGAATGAAACCTACCTTGGAGGTTCTTGTTTTCCCTTTTCAAAGTCTCCAGGTGGTCCAGTGTCTCCTCATAGGCATTCTTCAGCTTGAAGAGCTCAGTGCTGAGGCCACGGGCCTCCTTCTGGGAAGCCTCCAGCTCTGCCTGTGACTCCTCATACTTCTGCTTCCAGTCATTGATGATCTTGTCAAAACCACGCTGCTTCTTGTCCAGTGAGGCAGCTGCTGAGTTGGCCTTCTCCAGGTCAATCATCATGTCTTCCAGCTCATTCTGCAGCCTGTGCTTTGTCTTTTCCAGAGAAGAGCACTTGGCATTGGCTGCCTCAATTGCTTCCTCAGCTTCTTGCAGGCGAGCAGCGAGCTTCTTCCTACCGAGTGGGAAGACACAGTGAAATGACCAAGTGTCACTGCTGCTGTGTTATCCAGAAAAACTGATACCAAAGCAATAACTCAGTAACTCAGTTCTGAAAGCGAAAACAGGGAGGGGGTGAGGATGAGGATGGGGCAAGGGGAAGAGGAACAGAGAGGGAAGTTGAGCCTCTAGAGAAAAGAGGCTATGATGGAAAAAACCAGCTTAAATTATGGATACTGGCATGCGGGAAAACGTTTTGTGTATGTCTGTGAATATTTGAAATTGAACTCCTGAACTCTCAGGCACCAGCTAGCTACTTACCAGCTGTAACCAGTATGGGCTGGCTGTAAATTTTTTATAAGACCTGATCTAAATGACAGTGTCATATTCCTTCAATTAAGAGATATGAGACAACCACCAGTTAGGAGGCTGGTCATGCCCTGGGCTTTTGTTCATAGACTATTTAGATTGGGAGAACAGGGAGTCCTGGCAAGAGGAGGTGCTGGAAAGAAAGGATGGCCTAGAAAGAGGATCATGGAGATAATAGATGAAGAAAATATGCTGAAAGTGTGGTAAGATCCTGCAGATTGGAGGTATGCAGAGGCAGAAGTTGGAGATGTTCAGAGACCTTGCCCAGCAACCTGAGCCTGGTCACTGGGAGCAGCTGTACAGTGTGAGCCAACATGACTTTCTGCCCTACTTTCCCAGGGCAGCCATCATCCCCCAGTGGGAAAGGGAAGTCAGGACCAAGGAAGCATAGTACTGGGCCAGGGCAAAGTAAGAGTGTGATGTAACTAAATAGGACTATCTGATTTTGTTAGCTCTTAAATAAACTCCAGTATCCACAGCCTCTACTCCAGAGACAAGCACTCAGGAAAAACATTGACCTGCCCAAGCAATATGAAGAACAGAAGAAGGACAGCCCCAAATTACAGCATTGAGTCAGAGGGACTTTCCAACCAGGAAAGTTTTTCCTGTTTCTTTAGCACACAACGGGACCCGGTGAGCACAGTCCTGCCAGTCAAGGGCACGCCGAAGCCCACGTAACTCACTTGGCATCTTCCAGCTCCTCAGTTCTCTGAATGGCATCAGTCTCATACTTTGTTCTCCACTGTGCCACTTCTGCATTTCCCTTGGAGAGAGCCCTCTGCAGCTCTGCCTTGGCTTCCTGCTCCTCCTCATACTGCTCCCGCAAGAGATCACAGTCATGCCTGGCGGCTTGCAGGGCATGAGCCAGGGCATTTTTGGACTGCAGGGATAGAAAGGTCACAGCATTGCAAGGTTACCTACAGCAAAACCAAAACAAACAGCCCCTGGACATTCAAATGGAGGCTTAAGGTTCTTTCTTCCTTTTTGCGTCTGGCTTTGACAGTCCAGGTCAAGTGAGGTGAAAATTGTTTGAAGTCATCCCTAACTGGTGACATGAGGAAGAAGCTATCAAGACTGAGAATAATTTAACAACTTCGGAGAAACAACCCAGACTTTTAAGATGTAAGATCTGAGATTTTGGCTAACCTAATGGGTAAGTTTTATTTAGTATTTATGTATGCCGATGATTTTCCCAAATTCTTCTCTTGTGACTTGCCTCAGTCAGGGGCAGAAACTTATATCAGTACAATTAGTAGGAATCATTGTCACTCCATTGTCTCATTTCAGGTTTTATCTAGGCTACAATTGAACATGAACACTTTTTGCCATTCCATTTCAAGGAATGGGACACAGTTAAAGCATTACCTTGGTTTCCTCTTCGAGCTGTCTTTTAAGTTCATCAATCTGTTGTGTAAAGGATGTTTTTCCTCGGGACAGCTGACTTATCAGTGACTCCTTCTCTTCAAGTTGTCTAACAAACTCACCTGCCACAAGATTTGACAAATAAACAAAACAAACAAACAAAGAAGCCAACACCCAACCAAAAAAAAACCCAAAAAAACCCCCAAAACAAGATGCTGAAATGACAAAGTTGCAGTCAAAAATCATAGTCCCACCTGAGGGATTCTGCTGAGGAAAAGAATTCACAATGATTGTGATTGAACTGTTGTGAAGCTTCTTCCAAAGTTTTAACCATCAGATACTTCACCAGGATAGTTTTTCTTAGATTTTCTTTATTTTTTCCTTTTTGGATGGGTTTAGTGACTTGAATTTTCTTGTTTGATCAGCTGGGGTTTTTTTGTACTGCCAATAGCTTGATTCATAAATTTTACTTCAGTCTGTGGATCAGACTAGACTGATGCTTACTTTGATGGGCAGTTATAGCTGGTTTTACTTTTTTTCACTGTTTTATATTGCTTTTCCACAGACTTCTTTTGAGAGGGCTGCAAAGCACCCTGAGAACCTCACAATGACCAGCATACAGAACAGATGAACACATAAGGAAAACTTCACTGGGAACAGGAAGTGTGTCACTGCAGGGCAAAAACCAGTCTTACAGGAGACACAGGAGTTACAACGAAGAGGAAATGAAAAATATGTCTTTGAAAATACACAGAACAGTGATGTCTGGTGAGGATGCAGAGATTTAATAATACTGGTCTGGCCAGAAAGGTAGCAAGAAGTTAGAGGATATGTGATATTTAGAGGATATGTGAACATCTTCTATGGTGCAATGCTCAAGGTCAAGCTGAGGAAGATGGGATTCAGACAGGCCCAACTCCTTTTTCCCTCTAGCATTTCTAGATGCACGTATCCTTGTTCCTGAAACAATAGGTACCTAGGCAGCCTGGCACATCCAGGGTTCCAAGCTGGCACATCCAGTTTGGCTCATGAGACAGTGTCACTGTATGCTGATAAATGTGGGTATAGGTTTGTTTTAAAAGCCAGTCCAAGGCAAGGTTTCCCCACCAAGGTTATAAGAATACTGAAGATAGAAATGTCAAAAGACACAAAATTACTGCTCCATTCAGCAATCCCAACCCTGCTACCTTCAGAGCAGATGCCATTGCAGAACACATCTCACTGATGCAGTGCAGAAGCGTCCCTGATAAATTCCTGGGTGACAGTCTATCTGGGCCAAACATGCACATACCATTCTCACTCTGGAGTTTAGTCTTCTGAGTAGTGAGGTCGTTCATGAGGCGAGTCATTTCCTCCAGTTTTGTTTTTGTCTCATTCAGATGGTCTTCATAAGTGCGACAAAGCTTCTCTGCATTGGCCTAATGGGAATCAGGAGAGAAGACAAAGAAAGCTGTAGCCTCCAGGCAAACATTTGGAAGCTGTAGCCTTCAAAATATATCCTTTTTTCTTTGTGTTTGTCTTTCAGAGGAATGGCAGATAGCAAAGACACAAATGTCACAGTAGTAGAGCAGGGAAGAGCAGCCCCATGTCTATGATCCCAGGCCATGGGACTCCCCATGAGACCACATTCCTCATTTGTTTCCCCTGAATTGTGTTCTGAATGTTTACCAGAGTAAAAAGTCTCTGCAAGAACTTCAGCAGCAGTCCTGTGCCTTATGAAGTTCAGGCATAGCCGCCTCATAATTGCTAGATGGGAAAATCACCTCCAATGAAAATTGCTCTACTGATTCTGCTTTAATTGCCATTTACCATAAATTGGGTTTGATGACAGCTTTCTAACTCTGAGAATACTGACATTTCTTTTCCTCACTTGCACTGAAAGAAATCTATTTCGAGTGCTCTGAAAGCTACTGAGCTTCTCTACTCAGGAAACAAAATCCACAATTCAGCTGTAGGAAGTGAAAATACACAGTGTGATCATGCAAGCCTTTGCTTTGCACTCCTGCTAACATGGATCAAAACTGTGAACCAAGGGCAGGATCTGAAAGGAGTCTTCTTAGAGTGAGAGATATCCTGACTTGGATGGCATCCAGTTGGAGGAGCCTAATTTGCTTTACATGTTTTTGTGCCCTGAGATACATGGATAAAAAATATGCCTGGGACTGGGGATGCACTGTGTGTTTCAGACAGGCCATCTTAATGGCTGTCCCATCTCTAGGGAAGAAGTGTTGTACCACCAGCTGGGTAAGGGAGACAGGGTGCATGACACCATTTTCTAAACCACTTCAGCTATACCAGGTGTCCTGGGAAACTTTCAGACCAGCCTTAGCTACCCATGACTTCTGGGGGCTTTGGGAAGCCTCAGGACCCTTACTTTTCCCTTGACCATCTGCTCCATGTTGGACGACAGATCATCCACTTCCATCTTCAGCTCACTTTTCTCCTTCTCCAGTTTCTGCTTGACCCTCTGCAGGTTGTCCAGCTGCTCCCCCATCTCGGCCACGCTGTCGGCGTGCTTCTTCCTCAGCGTGGCGGCCGTGGCCTCGTAGTGCAGCGTGGCCTCCTCCAGGTCCCGCCGTAGCTTCAGGAACTCGGCCTCGCGCTTCTTGTTCATCTCCAGCTGGGCAGCTGTGGCTCCCCCGGCCTCCTCCAGTCTCTCGCTCAGTTCCTCCAGCTCTCGGGCCAAATCTGACCTCTGCTTCTCCACCTTGGCTCGAGCAGCTCTTTCTGCTTCCAGCTCCTCTTCTAGTTCTTCTATACGAGCCTGCAAGAGAAACATGGACACTTTTGGGTCAGTTTTATGATGATTCCCATCAGAAGACCATGAGGCACCTCACAAACTGTTAAACTCTCTGCCAGCCCACATTTTACCTCACTGGTAGAAGCTCAGCAGTTAAAGGACCAGCCCATTTGTGCCAGTAAATCAGATCCTGTGCTACAGTAATGATGATGAGTCACGTCTTACTTGCAGTAGATTGCTCTGCAAGTTCTAGTCCAAGACATACAGGTCCAGTGCATTGACCTTATGTTCATGTGTTTGACATTCAGCTGAAGTACATGTGAGGAATTACATGCTAGTAGGAGCAACAAATTCCCATTTTAAGACCTCCATGACTGGAGTAATTTCTGTCTAGGAGCGTTAAGACAGGATTTCAAACAGCAGTGTGTAGAATTGCCTGGATAATAAATATTTATTGGAAGCTGTCTTTTTTATTAAAAGATTATTTTCACCAATCTGCATTTTACATCCAAGTTATACAAATATTCTTTATTAACAAAAAAAATGGAGCCGTTGTTTTTTGGGTCCAGACATTATGTTTGGACTGTGCTGAATTTCCTTGGCCTTTTAATTTCTGTTGAAAACTTCCTGTGTGTTTTAACCTTTTCTCTAAATTTCAAATCCACGCTTATCACTGCTGAACTCCCTTCCAGCAACTACCTTCACCCCTATGGTTTGGAACAATATTATTTGCTTAAAACAAAACACCAGAACCTTTCTACCTTGCCTGAAACCACTACCATTCTGTGGTCATCTGTCCTGCTACTGGGAGGAAACACTGTAGAGCAACCGTCCTGAGGGAAAAAAGACAGATGTCTGGGAAGCTATGGAGATGTACCACTTTGTGTTTCGAAGAGGAGCTGCAGCTAGCTGTGAAAAGTTTCTGCAAGGTCTTTCAGTGAGGCACAAAGAAAAACCCGCCCTAAGGTACACGATAAAAAAGCAAGCTGACCTGAAGCTCCTTGATCTTCTTCTGCAGCTGCATCACTATAGCTTGTTCATCTTCTATCTTGGAATTCAGCTGGCTCATTTCAAATTCTTTCCTGGTACAGAAAGGAAAATCCTACTGTGACAATTTGCCTTGAAGCTTCAAGTTAGGATTTTGAAATTTTTAAAGAGTTGTTCAATAAAACTTCTAAAGTGTCTAAAAATGTAAACAATTCTCATGTATTGCAATTTGCATGAGAACACATTTTCCTCTGAGCAGCAGTTTTCAGTCAAGTCTCTGCATGCATTTGTGCAATTATATTTCTGGTTCTTTCTCTCCTACAAAAACAATGCTATTTTCAGACTCAATGCACACATTTAACAGAGTCAGGTCTCCTAACAATACTACCATAGCTAGTTAGGATGAACGACTTTAGAGAATTTCTTCAGCCTTCTCCTCTAAGCAATAAAAAACATTAGTAAGTTTCTGTGTTGCCTTTTTTAATGTAGGAAAGTTTAATGAATTTTAATGTTTCAGGTATCTCGTATACAAGAGTAATTTTGCCTCCCTCCTTGGCCACACATTTTCATAATGGAATTTTCTTTCAGCCACCCTCAGAGAGGATGACACACCTGAAGGCTCTTAAGTGACATTGTAACTGTGCTGCTTCATTTGGTACAACAGAATCAACTTACTTTTTCAGCTTTTCTTCCATCTGCAGCTTATCATTCTCCAAGTCCATGACACTCTCTTGGGTCAGCTTCAAATCCCCTTCCAGTTTGCGTTTTGCCCTTTCTAGATCCATCCTCACTTTCTTCTCTTGTTCCAGTGATCCCTCGAGCTTTAGGAGCAAAGTCACTTAATAAATATATTGAACACAGATGCTTTACAACAGTCAGATGTAGGCTGCGCCCATTTCTGTGCTGAGTTCTAGTGAGCTGTGAAGCAGAAGCACTTAAGCACAAGCATCCTTGTTTACAGGGTTTGTTTTCTAGCAGCCAGTGGGCATATGGGCTGAAGAAATAGAACAAAAGGGTTAGTCCATGCTTTACATTTGTGCAAGCATTACAGTTCTTTTAGCAGCAAAGTTCTGTTTGACTTCATGCCAGTTACACTGCAAGTGCAAGTTGGGAGGATTTTCCCTTCTTATTGCAGTCCTTTGAAAGGCTGAACTCAGATCAATTTTTGTGGTGTTCCTGTAATTATATATTTTACAGACAGTACAAGGAGTACATTTCTAAAAGGAGAGGAATATATTTCAAAGTTTTGCAACCTTTCAGTCTCATGAAAGGTCCACTGTTAAGTGGTGGTCAAACGAGCCTCGTGAAACATAAAGGAAGAGCCAGCTTACATCATCCACTTGCTGTTCCAATTTCACTTTAGCTTTGCTCAGTGTGTTGACCTTGTCCTCTTCTGCTTGTAGGTCATCTAGAACTTGCTGATGAGATTCCTGCAAAGACTTTTTCTCCTTGGTAAGTTTGCTGATATTCTCATCAAGTGTTGCCATTTCTTCTGTCAGATTTTTGACCTGTGTGAGAAAGGAAGAAGTGTTTGTAAGACTTTGAAGGAAGGGATTATCATAACATGTCTCAAATGACTATCTGGTCGGAACCTGTAAGCGGGAAAACAAGAGAAAGAAAGGGATCTCCCCCCTCCCAGTACCTCATGGCTTTTTGAGTAAAATTGCCATCACGGGAGTTACTGTCTGCCAGTTTCTGGTGTGGGGATAGTACATTATTTCAAACATACTAAATTCTTTTCAGAGTCACTCCCATGGTGATGGACTCCAGCTCCTGGTTCTCTCTGGGAGGAGTAGGAGATGAGTTTTTTACATTTACAGGCTTTAAGGAGGAGAGTTGGAGGAATTCATGGTTACAACAGAAGATTGTTTACTTAAAAATGCCTCAAATAGATATAATTCTTTAGCTGAAATTCAGTAAGACTCACTAAAAAAAAAAAGGGAAATGTAGGCTCAGAGGTAACAATTTTTACCTCATAAGGTCAAATTCCTATATCTACTGACCCTTCAGCGTGGCCTGTGTAACAAACAGTGTAAAACCATCAGGAGACCCATAGGACTTGTTGTAAAGGTAATCCATGCCCAGCCTCCTTTGAGTACATGGGGAAGTTCTGAATGTACCTTGTTTTCTGTAGCATGTTTCTCTTTCTCTACTTTTGCAAGTGTTATTTCAAGATCATCAATATCCTTCTTGAGCTCAGAGCACTCATCTTCCAATTTTCTCTTCTTAGAAGTCAGCTCGGAATTCATCTCCTCCTCATCCTCAACCCTCTCTGTCAGCTCTTTGACTTTGGCTTCCAGCTGAATCTTGGATTTAATCAACAAGTCACAACGTTCCTCAGCATCTGCCAGAGTGTCTTGCTCCTGGTGTGGCACAAGGAAGAGGACAGCAATGACTGCCTGGCCTTTTTTCTCCCTCACTTGTCCCCTAGCCTGGAACTCATCAGAAAGCCTGATACAAAGCAACAAAGCAGCCAGAGGAAAATTTTCTACTCTTAATTTCAGGAGACAAGTAATTAACAGAGCAGGATGAGATAATGGTGACCATGACTAGTCACATGAGACTACTTGCACATGTTACTGCCATGCACATTGCCTGGAACAGAATCTGTTAAGATTTGCGTTGTTAGCCCACCTGGTTATATGCTGAAACATGAGAACTTCTATCCACTCTGAATTTTGGCAAGGCCCTGACAAGATCAACAGCTTATTTTTATTAAATTCCACTAACACTCTAGTCTGTAAACCTCTGAACTTCAAAGAACGTCTAATAAGTATATAAATCTATGTGTCTACTCACAGCTTGGAGCTGGAGAAGCAAATCATTTTTTTCCTGAACTAAAGAGACTTGCTTTTCCTCAAGTTCCTTTCTCCGGGCTTCGGATTTTTCCAGGGCCTCCTTCAGTTTCAAGAACTCTTCCTTCATATTGGCCATCTCCTTTTCAGTTTCTGCAGTCTTCAGGAGAGGCTTGATCTTGAAGAAAAGCTTCATCCAAGGCCAGTTCTTGACAGCCATAAAAGCGCGGATGTTCCACTGAATTACAAGAAGGGCGTCCCTGGTTTAAGAGAAAACAAACAAAATTCCCTAAATCTTAGCCTGAATTGAAAAAGTGAGGTGTTTTTTTTTATTCTCAGTCAATTTCATAGTTTCTTTCTGAGCAGTATTAGGAACCTGCACTAATTTCCAAGAGATACAAGAAACTTCCTCCAGATCTCTTTATTTTCGGGGACACAAAGAATTTCCAAATCTAATTTTCACCAAAGCTGCAGGCTACTAATATAGAGTTGCTATTATTTTTATCACATATACAGTTAAAGCTTTTAATTTAGGGTTATCTATAGCCTTAGGGACTGTAATTAATGGCTCTATTCAGCTTATAATTAGATGGTAATTACTATTATCTGCTAAGATTTAAGGGGGTGCCTTCATACCTGCGCTCCACTATCTTCTGAAACTCAATCCGCATCAATCGGCCGCGCGCTCTTGCCTGGATCATCGTTAGGATTTTCGCAAGTCTCTCATCCCTCATTTCTTCTAGATGGCCCAAGAGACCAGCCTTGAAGAACACCTGGTGCATGCACAGATGTCAGTGTCCATATAAATATGGACACATCCACATATCCACACAGAAGGATTTATATTAGAGCTACAATGACCTTGCTGAAATGGCTCACACTGGTATTTTCATTGGCACATTACAAACTAGGAGAGTATAGAGGGCCAAATACTACTTGCATAAGGGACTTCACTGTACAGTTCCAGAGCTGTTTTAAAACTGGGCTTTATCTCCTCAGTTTTGAATAGGCCGAACTATTTTATCTCCACAGTACCTTTCAGCTGTGGCAGGGTTCCAACTAGGTCAGCTGAACCACAGCTCCTGACTCCCAGAAATCCCAGCTAATGGGATCATGTGAGAATTGCACATGGCCTCATTTCAAAAGATGCAGCTGATCTTGTGGTCCATCTGTGTTTGAATGTACCTATATTACACTAAATAAGCTATTGTTTTACTGGGGGGCATGGAGCATTAGCTGCTGCTGCGTCTGCTTGTAGAGTTGCTCTCCTAAAAGCTTTGTGGGAATTTCACCCAGACACTTAAACTTCCTCTAGCACAGCTTAGAACTTATCACTTTGCTGCTATTTTGCTGGTTTCTTGTGTTATTAAATATCCATTAAACACCACCACCAGAAATTGCAGTGTCCTATTCTGCAAATTAAATACCAGATCTTCACTATTCTCTTTACATAAGCAATGGTAGTCTCTTCCAGTTACCTTGGTGTGCCCAAAACGATATTGGGTATGGTCAACATCTAAAGATGCCATCAGTTTTTCAGCAGCTTTTCTGCTATCCACAAATTTATCCTCTGGGATTGCTCCTGGATTCAGGATGCGGTACCTGTTAATAACAAATGAAAAATGTGTAAAATTGGCTCAGATTCTGCTTTAGGTTTTTTTCCCTCTTCCCCCAAAAACTTAAAAAAAAAACCCAAAACCAAAACACCCAGGGTAATCACCTGCTTCGTATCTACACAGACACAAGGAAGAGCGGAATTCTGCCTTCCATGTCAGGCAAACTGAATGGAAGATAAACTTGAATGGGAACAGGAGACAATCACAGCTCTCTGCATTACCTTTGTTTGAAGTCAGCATAAAGCACCCTGTTTGGGAAACCCTTCCGGCAGATGCGGATGCCTTCCAGGACACCATTACAGCGGAGCTGATGCAAGACAAGGAATGCATCCATTTCGCCTGCAGGGGAAAAACAAGGCCAAATTAAAAGGAGTTTCTCCACAGGGCTTCATCTTCATTTCCCCATGGAAACTGGAAAATGTGAGATGTCATCTCCTGAGAGAGCAACGTGATTGGGGAAGGTAAAAAGCACAGACAGTATTTCATTACCATCTGGTGACTCAGAAGCAAGTAATAGAATGACAGAGTTAAACATTCTAAGATTGTAAGAGTACTGTGTTTTTCATACCTGGAGTTTTTGATTCATTGGGGATAATGCATCGTACAAAGTGAGGGGCTGTAGATTTTAGGTTAGTCATCAGCTTATTTAAATTTTCCTAGAACAGACACATTAAAAACATGATTAGCTTTAGCGGTTTAGTGGAATTCCAATCACTATTTCTTTGGTTTGCTAGTTGTTAATTTAAGAAGCTCATTTTTCTAAAAATTCTCCAACAAAACTATAGGCTTACCAAAACTATTAGAGATGTGCTCAAATAGACCAAAGTATGATTTAACATTATTACAGGATTCCACATCAGTTTTAGCAAAGAAGATATGTGTTTCACTTATAACCCCAGAAACTAAAATCCCCAGATGAACAGCAAGCAAGACAGCATCATTCAGTGGAGCATTTCTGTAAAGCCAACTGCATCTTTGCCAGTCACTTCCCCACTCAGTGGGGAGAGCTCACATTTCCCACCCATTCCTCATAAAGGCTGGGTTTTTGTCTCTTGGCCAAACATTTTCCCTTTATTGGTCTTAATCAGACATGTCCCAGACAGACAGCCAGCTAGATCAGAAGAAACCAACCATTCAGTGATCACCAGGCTCTGGGAAAAGTGTTATGGTAAGACACAGGTCTCCATTTCCTGTGATTTCCCTTCATGGGGAGTATCTCCAAACAAGACAAAATGACATGACTAGTGGGTAACTACCCACTTCCCAACCTGAGGTTTACCTACATTACAGCTTCCTCAGTGTTACCCATAGAAATGGTAGTAATGGTAAAAAAATGGTAAATAGCCCCATTTTTCCTCAGGCACAATCCTACTGACAGTTTCCACCAGGAGCACATGCCAGTCCCACAGGAAGGAATAACTGAGGAAACAAGAGGCTTTATGTCACTTCATTCAACACCTTTTGTCTTCCATGACTGCTCTAACCCTAGGATCCAATTACAAGCAGTAATCAGATAGGAACTAGCAAATTGTAATCAGTTCCTGTTCAGAAGACAAGCATGAAACTGTAAGCAACAAAATAAGTGATGTAGGTTGTTGGCACCATTTTGTGACTTTCTCAAACACAGTAAAAAGAACAATTTCTCAACTGCTCCAAGATGATGAAATGGAGCAGCCCCTGGCATGCAGTTTTAATAGCAGTGTATTTCCTTAGCCAAGGTCAATAACCCTGTCCACAAGTCAAATTTCAATGTTGGATTTCAATTTTTTTCCTGTCCATTACAATCCTTAACATTCTTCTTCAATGTGTTGTCTCAGCTCAAACCCCCAGGTGTGGAGAGGTAACAAACCTTGTGCAGTGAGGACACTGTTTGGAAAGAAGCACCTTTCTTGCGTTTCTTTTCTCCACCCTGGTCACCTAAGGAGGAAAAAAGAAGCATAAACCAATCTGTATCTCAGTAAGGGGTGCAGGTAGAGTGTGGGAAACAGACCATTTTAATAGTGCTGCTCTATTTGACTAAAAGGCTCTGATTGCTCAAATTTTATACAAGACATTCTGAAAATCATGTGTGATACATCACACATTTGCAGCTCTCTGTCCATAGTTAAAAATTTTGACAAAAGCCAGTGTATACTTTCTGGATTGCATTTGCATTTCAGATCTATACTGCATCGCTTCTTATGCAGAAAAGCCTATAAATATGAACATGGCAGAAAAATAGCTTTTAACAAAAGTAATTTGTAGTTCATTAAAAGCTCCACAGGGTGAGATGATGCAGAAAAAGAAAAACTTGAAGAAAAATAGTGCTTACAGAAAATTTATACTGCACATTGTACTGTACAGAAACTGATTCTCTGCTATGCAGGCACTGAACTTGTGCAAGTAAGATTTGTCTAGAATAGAGGGAAATAAATATTTGTAATTTTAGATATAGTAACTTTGCCTCCCCTGAATTTTGCTTAAAGCTTTGGAGTCAAAATCACTCAGATCCTCCCAAGGAATGCTAGTTTCTGACAAGACCTTTACAAAGTTTCACAGGCTCCTGACATGACCCAAAAATGCACAGCAGTTGCTGCAGCTTTCTAAGCAGTGGGACATTAGATCATTCCCAGCAGATCTGTCATCATGTCACCTGTCAACATAAAAGGAGAAGTGGAGAGTGCAACGTGCTTGATGCAATTATCCACAGCCTTTCCCCCTTCAGCAGGTGACACTGCTGAGACTGGAAAAGGCTAATATGGACAGGCTGTTCCTTTCCCCTGACACCAAAGCAAGGTAGTATTCAGACAGACAGGAACATCCAGAGGCAAATAGGCAGTTAGTAACTTGTAAGGATTTGCTCGTGGCAGGATGTTTGTTATTTACATTCAGCTTCATCTCATTCCCATTATGAAGTCTTCAGCCTGCTTGCTTCCTAGGAAGTGTCATGTGATTAATGACAAGAGCATCTCTTGAAATGAGGTTTCTAATAAACAGCCTGTAAGTGATTGCAACTTCAGGATATAAGAGCTACATTTTTGTAATGAATACCAGTTATTTACTTAAGATCAATTTTCTGAATGTTTGCCACTTGTCTTCTCACAAATAAAAGAGTTCTATGTAAAGGACAGAGATTAAGTATGTCCTCAGATACACATTTTTACACTGTACATTAGTACAATGTACATTGTCAAATAAAAAAAGCAGCAGCAAGTAAAAAGGAAGATATTGGCAAGCCTTCTGCTGCGGCCAATGTGACATGGTACCTTCAGTATGTACTTGCCACTAATCCAATAAAATATTCCAAAACTCTCTCTTAAATTTGGTATTTCTTATTTATTTTAGGGGTCTAGCAAGGAGTACTACAGCATGAGAAACAAAAGCTGTTCTTTTTTGTTGGCATTTGTGTACACAGTCTTTTGTGCAACACTTGGCTGCCTATCTGAACATTTGCATGCTCAACCACCCACTGGGCTGTTCCTTGCCACAGTTGGTCAGAGGTACTATATATTCAACCTAGCTGAGTTAATGGTCTCCTTCCTATAACTGGCAAACTCTTACAGCTGCTGTGCATATCTAAATAATTAGTCACTGCCTCATCTGGCATGGAAGCAATTGCAATTGAGATAATTGCTTAGTTTCTGAAATTCATTCCCAAGCACACATCCCAAAACCCAAAGAAAAGGCCACGTGAGAGCTGGTTCTGCTTACCACTGTCAGCTCCAATGTAGCTTTCAAACAAGCTTGCCAGGAGTTTGTTGGATGATTTCTGGAAAATGCCCACTACGGTTTCATTAAGTGGGTCCTTGTTCTTCTCGAGCCACCCAATGATGTTGTAGGGAACCTGCAGCAAGGCATTGAAAACAAGCCAGAGGTTGCAAATGTTCCCCTTCAGAGCAGCCAGGAGCTCTTTGCAGTTTGGCTTGAAGCCAATGGCTTTTTGTGTAGAGCTGTGCTCAGAACAGTACCAGCTGCCCTGTTTTTCATCATTTCCCCTCCAGTTCTCTGCTTCCTAATTCCCAAATCTCTCTTCCTAATAATTAGCATGTGAATCCCAGACATCCCTTCCAAACTATCTGGTCCCTACATCTTCTCATGGACTCTATGTGGTTATCTGTGGAGACACCATGTGGCATTGGTGTCCCAGGAACCCTATTAGAAAGTGCTGAAGTATAAATCACACAAGTAATAATTTAACTTCAAAATATCACGCTACACTGGAATAATTAGGGTTTTCTAGTAGAATCTTAATGATTACAAACTAACTCTAGGACTTAGCCACAACTCCTTTTACTGGGAAAATATGTTCCATTATCAGTACCACAAGGGAATAGAAATTCTAATTTTCTTTGCTGAATGCATTAACAACTACAGAGAAGTACCAAGATCAGCATTATTTCTTTTAATAATTACAAAATTAGCCTAATACTCAATTATAACTTGAAATTAACAGCATCAGGTAGATTCCTGCTCTGCTATGCTGGGGCTTCTTATCAATTGTAGTTTGATTAAAAAATTCCTGTGACCCTCTCAAATTCATTCTGCCTATCTGGTCTGAAAACAAAACTTCGAAACTGGACAAGTTTTGGCTCAGGTATCACAGTACTGGATTATGTTCTCATTCACCTCATCACCAGTGAACCTGTTAACTGAACCACCACATCAGAGCTAACCACACTTCCTTTTTCTGTTTTGACACACTGGTCCTAAAATGAGTAAAAAGTGATATATTTCTTTTTTTTTTAACCATCCCTTGAGTTGAAGCATAAATTAGTTCATTTTTCCAGGAAACCGAGGTGAAAGTTAGATGCTGCTGCTGTTTAATTGCTAGTCTTACTTGGGTTGGAGGAAAGGTGATAAAGGCAAAGCAAGGCATACTTCCAGCCAAAGTATTATTAGCCCTCCTCAGTTTATTTCATTATATTTGTACATCTAAGGAGCAGATGTCCTGGAGTCTGGTGGCCTCTTATTCTGCTGCAATGCTTGTGCAGAGAGAGTAGATACTTACTGTTACTCCTCACCTTTCTTTCCTTCCCCTCTTCCATCCTTCCCACCCTCCCTTGTTGTGTGCTACAGCCAAACCCCACCTGGAAGACCTCTGATACAGTCTATCTGCCAGCAGAGGAACTTACTGCACCAGCATAATGAAGGAGTTCAAAGTGAGCTTCATATTTCCTTTTCTTATCAGGCCTGGGCTTCTGTAAGTTGGGTGACTTGCCAAGATGGTTGTCGTAGAGTTTGGATTTGAATGTCATATCTGTAGCTTTTGGGAACATGCACTCCTCTTCAAGGATAGACAGGATTCCCAGTGGCTGTGGATTTAAGAGCATCTTTGTTGGGAAATGTTTAGGCTACCTGCTTTCAGTGGGTATGCAGCCTGTAAATTTTATCTGATGGAATTTTAAGCCTGAAAAATTTCTTCTCAAGCTGAGGAGGAAGTCTTTGACTATTCTGTTAAAATGGTAACCACCCAGTTGCCTATGCAGTATGTGACCTTTGACTATTCAGTATGTCACTTCTGCCTTAGGAGGCTTTATGATGGCTTCCAGAAAGAGTTTGATTTATTTTTCCTGGCAGCTGGACCAACCAGCATTTTATCATTCATGTCTCAGGAAGAGATGAATGAACCTTGTAGAACTGGTCAGATTGGTTTTGAGGGATTAGGATCATGCACACAAATCCTGCCCTTGGACAAGAAAGGGATCAAATAGAAGACCAGTTAATAATCAGACTTTCTACTTCTGCTGTTACAAATTTCCTGCTAATGCAGGATGCAAAATTTTGTATTTCCTCACAGATCAGCAAGGTTAGATGCTGTGCCATAAAACACGGAAGAAATACAGATACAAAGAGAGGTCATATAGCAGGGGACAGCTGTCCTCTACCAGGACCACATTATACTCCCAAAGAAGGGAAAAGGAAAGGCATATCCCATGCTGGGGAAGTGGTTAGAGGTTTTTTTCCTTTTCAGGGTAGAAGGAGCACAAATGACTTTGCACATCAGCATGTACTGTGAGAAAGAGGAGCCTCATGGGAGATGTACAGGGCACAAGACTGAAACATTGCATTTGCCCTGAAAAGCTGACAAGTTTGAAGTTAAGCATATGTGGTTCAGACTAAATGGAGGAACAGCAGGGACAGAAAAAGATAAAAGTGCAAACCAGGGAAGATGATACAGCCATACAAATTACCAGTTACAGCTTGTTGGCTGCTGTTGGCTCTGTAAGGCAGAATTCCAAAGGTAAAGCTGAGTAGTCACAAATACTGATTTTCCTTTGATTCTGTATTGCAGGTAGAAAGGCAAGGAACTTGTCATGCTGTTTATCCTACTCTGTTCCCTGGGCCATGAGGACACATCCAAGGGAGCATCACAAATAAAACCATTTCAGTGAATACTCCTTGGCATGTACATACCTTCTCAATTAGATCAATGCAGGCCTGCAGGTCCATGCCAAAGTCAATGAATACCCATTCAATGCCTTCCTTCTTATACTCTTCTTGCTCCAGGACAAACATGTGATGATTGAAAAACTGTTGCAGTTTCTCATTAGTGTAATTGATGCACAGCTGCTCAAAGCTGTTAAACTGCAGAAAGAAATAAAAAAGAAGCATTTGCATTGCAGTTAACTTGGTGGAACAGCAAGAAGGAAAACTGTTTACAGCCCAAAGCATATCAGATGTTGTTCCCAGGAACTACTGGCATGTCCACCCAAGTGGTTTTTATATTTATTCATGGAAAAAAAACCCCCATGTTAAATCATACACATTATTTGCCTTATGGCTTTCTCAGTACTTTGCCTTCTGTTCATTTAGAAAGAGAGACACCCAACCAAGAGCTATCTCTTGGCATTTTTCATGTCCTTCCACCCAGTCCTCACACATTAATACTCACATCAAAGATTTCAAACCCAGCAATATCCAGGACTCCAATGAAGAACTGTCTTGGCAGCTTAGTGTCCAAGGTCTTGTTGATACGGACCACCAGCCATTTGAACATTCGGTCGTACACTGCCTTAGATAAGGCCCCAACAGCATACAGAACCTAAAACACATGTTTTAGAATACTGCAGTGTGAAACAAAATTCGCTGTAGAACACAAAGATTTTGGTGCAGTAGACTATTTCAGTAGTCTGTTTACAGTTTAAATGAAATTTCCCAATGGTTTGTATAATCACCAAGACATAGTTAATACAACAGTCTCTCCTATTATCTCTGCTGAATTTCCTTCAAATCACTGCTAAATATATGGATGTCCACTAACATGTATGTAAAATGCACATGAAACACATCTTGGGAAACAGCTAGACAGCAAGTTCCAAATGTTTTAATCCAGTATATTTCTGTAGAAGCAAGGTAGCAGAAATTCACAGGCCAGATGCCAGCTATGATGTCCAGAGCTATTGCCAGAGCAGGGTGGAGGTTTATGCTCAAGTTGTTCATTGACATTTTCTTCTAATTTTTGAGGGATGCTATGGCATGAGCAGGCAATAGGAAAAGTCTGTCTAAAGTCTCTTCTTTAGCCTGTGAACATCTGCATCATTAGGTACACCTCTCTCTAGCAGTTTTCGAGTTTCTGAGCCTGTGCCACAGGCCATCTTCAAACAGCAACTTTTACTGTAACCAAAACACTGCAGCATCTTCTACAATACTGCTACAGCTGTAGCTTAGCAACCCAAGGATTCTTTTTCCCTTAAATTAGGAGATAACTTTAAGTGGATATTGCCTTTAGCTGATTGAGGTCACACAGAGATTAAAATTACATGAATAATGAATGAGTGATGAGTGAATAAATAATCCATGGCTCAAATCTTCTAGGTAACTATTCTCATCCAGAATTAGCTATCAGTCCCCATGTGGTTTTACTGCACCTGGATTCCTGGAGTGGCTGCTACTAACACATCAGAAAAACAATTCTATCAAAAGTAGTGCTGGCCAATATTCCTTTGTCAGTCTCCTTCCCTCATTTCCACCATGTATTTCACCAAGTTTTTGGGATACAAAATGAGAACAGGTAGTTCTCATGTTAATATTTCTAACAGCTGTCAGTCTCTCTGAGATGTTACAGGCAAATAAATACTCAAGGCTTGCAGGAATGCATCCAAGTCTCCTGAAAGCATCTCCTTACCTGTTCAACACTTTGACCTTTGGTCACATACTCGTTGCCAACTTTCACTCTAGGGTGTAGCAAACCCTTAATCAAATCAGAGGAGTTGATTCCCATCAGGTAAGCAGCTTTGTCAGCACCTGGTCAGGAGAAACAAGGCTTCAATTGGCTTTAGACTTCTACAGGGAAACATGTCCAGCTAAAAAAAAAATTAAGTACATTCACTTCAAAAGACAAACTGGATAAAGGCCTTGGTCTCAGTGATTTGTGTTACGTATGCCTGTAGTCTCTCTTATGGTAGGTCATTTGACTATGTTATACCCCAGTTGCTGCCAGAATCTCACTTACAAAACTCTTCAAGTTTAGGGAAAAGAATCTCCATATTGGTTATAGACAGTTTCAGGTGCAAGAGAAAAAAAAAAGAAGCAGGACCTGAAGTCATGAAAGAGGAAGTTAAGGCATCAGGATTTCACAACCATTTTGTGCAAATGGTCTCAAAAATGGAATTTGATCCTGTTAGTCTGACTGCGTCTGCTCATCTCCAGCTGAGCAAGGTTATCCACCACTGAATAATCCTGTTACAAATACAGCGCTCTTGGCTGATCAGGAGCTACAGTGTGCAAGAACAAAGCAAACAGGCTGCTGCTTCCTCAGCACAGTACCTGATACATGCCAGACTTTTGAAGCTGAGGAGTAATTTTAGGTGTTATTCTTACTTTCAGTGCCATCAGCCTCTGCCTGCTCTTCTCGGGGTCTTTGCTTGAATTTCATATTCCCAAAGTGCATAATGGCACCTGTGAGCTTGTAGGAACCAGCCTTCTCATCAGGCACAAATCCCAAGATGTCCATGGCTTGCTGTGAAAAGGAAATACAGATATATTGTTATTTCCCTGCTCAAACACAGTGGTGTTTGCAGCCCCACAGTCTACCTTTGCATGGCAGATATTACTATCCTGCCAAGGGGTGTTACCACCCAAAGCAGCCATGGGAAAACCCTGAAGACCAGCAGTGGCAGGGGAGCCAGATGAGAGCTCTCTTCATCTAGCATGTTATATATAAAAATTATAAAAGGTGGACATTACATGGAGCAAGATTCAAAAGTGTAACAGTTTACCAGACCTTGTGCTTCACAGTCTGAATGCTGTTAAGACTCAATCCTGCTTTTGCTTTAGTCCAGTAGTTTCAGGGACAGAAGTTAGGCAGACAGTCAGGGACAGATCTAGGAAACCCAGAGTCAAATCCCTACAGACTTACATCTGTTGCCAACAATTCTTCTCCATCGTCCAAGTTGTCCACTGTCACTACTCCTTGGGAGCAGAAGTGGTAGTCATATGGGTTGGTAGAGATCAGGAGCATGTCTGTAAAAGAACTGCCAAGGTCAAAACTGCCATCCATTCAGGTTATCCTCAAAAATGGAGATGGAAAAATCAACTGTAACCTACATTTGTCTCTGCACTACTGAGTTGTTTTGTTGTTTTTATTTTAATAGCTGCAGGGCAGAAACCAGCTCTCTTATTTTACTATGTTAGTCTGAAGATGTAGAGAAAGTGTGAATAGAAAGAATATGGAAGTACTGCATATTAACATCTACTGTGCATACACATCTATTGAGCATGTATTGCAGTAATTGAGTTCATAATTTCCTGTATAGTCCTACTTTCTGCCTTGCATGCTTTTAGGTGAAAAAAATTCCATCTAAGTAGAGAGGAGAAAAATATTTTAGTATGAGCCAAGACAGGGAGTATGGGCACGGCTCCCTTTTTTTACAACAGAGTCAGAGAATAGTGACTTCCAGCAGACCCTTTGCAGCAGACACTTGGCTTTTGATAAACACAAGTCAGAATATGGCTTGCTCCATTGTCATTCCTTCATATCAAAACCCAAAAATGCAGAGTTATCTTCTACAAAGCTAGCTGGCTCTAAAAGTACAGACAGACTCTGCTTCCTTAAATCAAATGAAAGTTTCACCCACATTCACCAGACCGAGGTTTGGTCTAGATTTCAATCTTTTATATGCAGACACACATGCCTACATATCTAAATATGTATGTATGTAAATATATGACTATCAATATGTGTTTATATGAAATCTCATTCTCTATAAGCCTGTCTTACTTTGCTATGTAGTCACTCTGATTTATATTGCTTTATCTATAGTTATGTTCATCCATACTTATTTATATTTATATTTATCCATATTTAGATATGGATGTGTTTATATACAAGCACATACATTTCTTGTCTACAAAGCACAAGCCCCTGTTGGTTTCAGCCTCTTCAAGAGCCTGCAGACATGTTCCTGCTGTCCAGAAAGGTGTGTGCTGTTGTGGAGCACACAGAGAGTTTATGAGAAAGAGAGCATTTTCCCAGCACAGGGATTCTCACAGGAATCTCAGTGCAAAGCTTCCTTGAAATCTTTCCTGTAATTGTCATTAATTAGGCCACGTAAAGCTTAGCGTGTTAGGGACTTGACCACGCACTGTCAGGATAATAAGACTTCAAAAGAGATTATGATTGCTATGGCTTAGTGGGAGTTTAGAAGAGCAATAAAGTGACTCTCCAACATATTTCACAAAATGTGTTCCTTCAGAACACAAATTGAAGTCAGCAAAACACGTCACTTAAATAACTAGTGAAGGTTTTATTCAAAGCATCTCGGCCCCTCTCTGCCCCTGGGTCTGTGGGACCTCACTGAGCCAGGGGAAGCTTGAAAGGGGTAATCACCACATAATCAGCAGCAGGCAGCTTTGAGTAGTCTCTCCTGCTACACAACATGCTGGGATGTCAGTTTTGTCACTTGGGGCAGAAAGAGGAAACTAGTTTTTCTTCGTGGGCCTATAAGCAAATCTTCTCATATGTGAAAATCTGGATAATTAAAGTTTTATCAGCACAAATGCTTTGGAGGCATAGCATTTTCCAGATGTTTTGAGACCTTGGATTACACAAATTCAGTGTGACACTTTTTGCCATTACAGTGCTATGTTTTAAAAATCCTGCCTGAGTCTTACTCCCATTAGATTAATCTGTAATATGAGAAAAATGGTGTCTGCTGCTGCCACTGGAACAACAACTTTAAAAGATTGTATTTGACAGTGGAAGTTCAGCTTCATCAAGTGGAAGCATAAGGGCCTTTCTGCACATGGGTTTGCCTCCTAACCCCTTATTCTCTGTTTATTTAGTTTTAGGTTCTTAAAAGCTGTGGATCCATGTAATGCTTACCTAGTAACTCTGGTTTCTTTCCTGACAGGATTTGGTAGAAGATGTGATAGTCTCTTTCACCAGGTTGCTGGAAAATCACTCGAGATTTCTCCAATAAATCTAGTTGCATAAAGAAAAATTCAGTGAGAAAGGATCTCACAGCTTTCAGATGAGCAATTGTATTTTTTAAAAGGAGAGAGTTTGCTGCTTACAAATCTCAATATCAGCAGATGACAGCTTGCCTGTAGTTCCAAAATGGATTCGGATAAATTTACCCTAATTCACACAGAAGAATATTCTAATTAGTGCATATAGTATACACAGAGGGAAACAAAGAATGCAGCTTGAAGGCAATCATTTGGCCCAAAGAATCGATTTATACAAACTCCTTGGCTTTGCACAGGCATATTTTCAATGAAAAATATCAAACAATGATATTACTGTCTTCCAAGCCTAAGCCTGTATATAGAGCTATGTAATCTGCTTGTGGAGAAAGGATAACAGTGTACTTATCTGCCAGGCTAAGATATGGCAAAGCACATGGCTTCCAGTTGCATGATGCAGGTTTACTGTAATGCAGGACTCAGAGCATTAAGCCAGGTCTTAAGAGAAACAGGCTCCTTTTTTGGCTTCTCCTCATTTGCAGTCCTAACGTACATGCACCTACTTATGTCAGAAGAATGCTGTGATTTTACACAGCTTTGCTCATTAAATTTACATATCCATCTCTTCCAATTCATAAAAAATTAGTAGTTTTCATTTATGTTCTCATATGCAAACACACAAAGTTTTAAAAATAATTAATTTCCATTCCAGCTGACGGCTCCTTATGTAACTGTGTGGCTTTACAGATGCTTACAACCTCAGGTCCTCTCCACCCCTTCCAATTTAATTTTTAACAGGATTTGTTAGGGAAGCATGGGCTCCAAAATCAGGCTTGTCATCTCCATGCCACTCCGTTTGGACCTCCCAGACAATGTCAGCCAAAGACGGCAGAGGCAGAGCTCCCAAGAGGATTGCACTCCCGCAAACCTAACGGAGAGGAGCAGAGCCCCAAGGTGATGGCAGCACCGAGGGACAAGCAGGGACAGCTTCCTGAGCCAAAAAGGTAAACCTAGTGGCCCAAGGGTAGGAGTGCTGCTTGCAGGGAGGGTTTGCACAGGGGAGAGGATGTGGGAGGGAACAGGGACTGTGGTGTATTTCTGACACTTAGTGGCAAAGTACAGCTACTATAGGAAGGGGGAAGGACAGGATAGTGGAAAAAAGGGTAGGAAACTAATGCAGAGGCATTCCTAATTCTGAGGAAGATCTACCACTGCTATGCAAAGGACTTCCTAAAACTGGGCTTTGCTTGTCTTCTGTTCATTTTAAACAATTATTCAAGCTTGATCTTTCTCTCCTTCTCTTCAGGTTTTTTGTTAGACCCTACTATGTTATTTATCCACTCTGTGGAAATCCAATAATTTTAGTGGGCAAAATGCAATCTATGAAGGGATTATGACACAGGTGTTATAAACTGGCCATTGTTGAATAAGACATCACTAGATTATGCTGCAGACTTACGAAACGCGAGGAATTGTCATTTCTCAGGGTTTTGGCATTTCCAAAAGCTTCCAGGGCTGGGTTTGCTTGAATGATTTGATCCTCCAAGGTTCCCTAGAAATCGAGGTTGAAATACTATTGAGAAATCTACAGGCCACAGACTCAACTGTCAACTCTAGCTCAGCCATGCATTCACTTACAGAATGCAGCCTCTGTAGCAAAATGATTTATTAAGCTTCACCCCAGGGGCGGCACAGTGTGAATGGCAGAACAGCGAGACCATCAGTCAATTATGAGCGCTTAAAAGGCCTCGAACATTCTGCTGCTCCCTACTGTTTGGCTTTGTAGATTTATATCTTGTGCCATCTGCATGAGAAAGAAACCACTGAGTGTACTGTGGAGCATGTGAGGATATCCCAGGAAAGAGGAACATGTGTAGGAGAGGGGCTACTGAAGAGAGTGACAAGCACTAGAATGCATTTGATTTAATAGCACTTGGAGCTTGTAACATTTGGATTTTTGGAGATGAGAAAAGATTTAACTGTTGCTCGCACAGGGTTCAGTTTGGGAAGGGAATGACTTTTCCTGCTGGGGCTCCTGGAATCATTCATCATTCACCTGGGAACCACACAAACTGAAATGCCGAGGCTTATGACACATTTGACAGAGCCCAACACCAATTCTGCAAGGCAGAAATAAAATAGCAAAGCTGATGACTTACCCCAGTTTTGGTAGCTGGCTGTTTACAAAATAGGAACACAGTGGAGAGAAAAAAGAGAAAGAATATGAATACTAACACAGAGAATAATACTAAATATAACAATTAGCAAGGCTAGCTGTCTCGTGGGCACCAATACACCAGCAGTGCTTTCTGAAGCCTTCAAAAAGCATGTGTGGCTGTTACTTGGCATTCACCATACATCACAATGGTGCAAAACCAGATATTGCAGCTGGAAGATGCCTCATGTAGTTTATCAGGTCAGGTTGCATTTAATTTTCATTATCATCATCCTTTTTTTTCCCCTTAAAATTATCCAAAAGTTCAAGTGCAGCACAATCTTATTGCCTAGAACTTGTTTGTTTGCATTTATGCTCTTTTATTCTTGCCACCTATCAGCAGTCTCTTTTCCTTGTTCACTTAGTTGGTGTTTTGGTCTATCATAGGACATCTCCAGAGCAAAACCAGGTAGATTTCTGCAGTGGAAGTTCAAACAATAAGCTCGGGGTAGGAGCACCATTGCTGCATGAGCACAGCAGGTTTTAGACACCACGATGAGCACCAGCCTCACTGCATGCAGGAAACTGGCTCTGGACAACTCAACCATTTGTTAAGAAAGCCTTACAGGCCTCAGGAGAAAGCGTTTTAGAGTTTGATGACGTGAGTTCTACGCACAGACTTAAAGCATGGCTGAAATTTTGGCCTTATAAATACAGTTCATAGGAATCAGTTAATTCACCACAAAAGAGCACTGAACCCTTCAAGTGCAATGAAGCTCATAGCAAATAAGCTCATAGCAACACAAGATAAAAAGCAGCATGAATACATCTTTCACTGTAGCCTTGGAGAGCACTTATAAGCAGAACAGCACTTATCCAAACAGAAATACAGAAAAGCTGATTGAAAAAATATCTTTTGTCAAAACAATCCTTTTTTTTGTGGACAAAAAAGCTTTCAATGAAACAGACATTTTGATGAGAAGTTATAATCCTAGTCTCTTTGGAGACTATTTTCCATTTTAAAAAAAATGAAATTTCTCATTCTTTACACGCCTCCCATCTTTTGACCAGTTTTAGCACAGTCAGAGGGATATTTAGCACACACAAAACCCCAAACTCCTGAGGGTAAAAAAAAAAAAGTGGCAGCAACAAGCATCTGTCCAGAGCCAGAGGTGGTGTTTCTGCTCTATCTGGAGTGTGGTATAAGTTCATGTGTGCCTTTCTCCCTTCAGAACAGCATGCTCTCAGTACTGCAGATTCGTGAGGTTAGTTGTGCACAAGAGAGGAACCTTGAACTGAGTCAGCCACCAGCAGACTTACATTCTTTTTACCAGTTTCACCCAGGGCTGCCACTGTGGCAAAGTACTGGATGACTCGTTTTGTGTTGACAGTCTTGCCAGCGCCGGATTCTCCGCTAGAGGAAGGGGGAAGAAGACAAAAAACATTGCTCAAGCAGCTGCAACTCATCCTTTCAAACCCTGTCCAGCCAGCTCCTCCCTTCGAGGCTGTTCTCAGACTCACTGACTCTGGTAGGTGCAGCCTGTTGCTCAGCCATTTCCTTGGAAATACATCAATTTGATTGAATGAAGAGGTGCAGTCCCTATGACAGCAGTAACAGGTTCTTCATACAACTGAGCTCAGAGGTCCTGCACAAACCCACGCTACACTGCTTCTTTTAGGGGCATGAAGTTTAATTACAAACATCCAGACTAACTCTCTGGGGTATACATATATACAGTTAATGATCTAGAAAAAGCAGAGGAAAGCTGAAGTAATTTGCCAGCATTACTCGATAGCACATGCAGCTTTGTAGAGACACCCAAGTCTCCATCCTTTCATGCTTGCCAGTAAACGTCACACCTCCTCTTTTCTACCTTGGTCATCTCCCCCTCTTTTGATTCACCTGCACAACACCCTGAAATATAACTTTCAGCAAGAGTAACCACATTGAACAGAACGAGTCCAGAAAGAGGATAGCCACAGAAACGCTAATCCTGCAAGGAGCAGTTTTAATTGCCTGCTGAGTTGTTTTCATGCCTACATGGAATGTTCACCAGATGGGGATCAGAAATGGGCCAGGCTCCATCAGACCTTTAGCTACTCCTTTCTCATGGAGGTCAAGTTAACAATCAGATGGCCAAATTGGCAGTTACTCAGTTCCAGGCAATTTAGCTGAGATTTTAAGAGTCAACTTGTTTTTTATCAGGGTTTTTTTCTTCAAAGTTTTTCACAGCAACAGAGTCTCAAATCAGTCAAAAAAGAAGAACTTACGTGATCAGCATAGACTGATTCTCCCGATCTGTGGAGGGGGAAAAAAGAAAAAAGAGAGAGAAACTTAGTAGGGTGAACAAATCACTTATTATAATTGCAAATGAGTACGAGAATCAGTCATGCAAGGACAAGAGAGGATCACACGAAGCAAAGACAGAAAGATAAAACCTGTTATAATTTAGAATGATTTCCAGAACTGCAGGCTCCCCGAATCCTTCTCTTGTGTTTTGCTCAAATTGGTATTAAATACCTGTCAGTTGTACACATTCATCTTTGTCTGGGAAATGATAATAAAGAAAGTAATTTCCTGTTCTGAAAGCATTTATTCTCTTACTCCTGAGTTTTTCTTTGCCCATGTCTGACCTTTCTGCTCCTGCAATAGTAAACCAACCCAAGTAATTTTTCTCTTTTTTCACAGGCTGTTCCTTAAAATGCATGTGTACTCCTCTTCAGCTGGCCATGCTGCTGGAATTAAGCAGCCTATTGTCCATGCCTAATTGCCTGATCAGAAACAAGCATTTATTAGAACACTCTGCAACCCTAATATATTATTAATCAAGTTCAGCAAACCCTAAATCATGGCAGCTTCCCAAGTCATTGAGCCTAAATTCCTCTTTTCTTTTTATAATTCCAGTCGCCATGGCAGGCTACATATTGAGCAGCCTTATCTGATACAAGAGGGACTCTTTGCAGCCACACACACATCCCTTCTGCCCACTGCTTTTTGTGCCCTCACAGCTAAGGCACTTTTTCATTTTATTAAAACCAAGTGTCAGCAGGATGTGTTCTGACCAAGCGTCTTTTGGATTTATCCTGTGGCTCCGCAGGCCCTGGTGGGAGCTCATCGCTGCTGCCCTCGGCTGAGAAACTCTTTCCTTCCCAGTAACGCGAGGGCCAGGGCAAGGAAATTTCCCAGGGAAATCTGGAGCTCGCTGCCACAGGATTGGTGAGGAAATTTCCCAGGGAAATCTGGAGCTCGCTGCCACAGGATTGGTGCCCGGGGCCGCGGCAGGCGCTGGGACAGCCCCACAGGCCAGGGTCAGGCCAGCAGTGTGCCCTCAGCACCCCACAGAGCTCGCCTTCACCGCCCTTTGAACCCACACATCCCATCAGCGTCGTGGTACAGAGCGTAAACTGACTGGAGGTTTATTTTTGGGCTTGGGAAAGCGCTGACAGACCTTTGGGAGCTGGCCCCATTTCTCTTGTAGAACTGATGGCTTCGCTCACATCAGACAGCTCAATCTGTGCACCTGACAGACGGTACCAGCGGTGCCACAGGAACAGGCAGGGCGGTACAGACACAAAACAACTACACGGATACACACGCAAATATAAAACCGTCACAGACTGCCAAGCCCCTGGTGCTTGTGGACTATTTTCATGTTTTTTACATGTTGCAAAAGCTCTCTCACGCCTCCCTGCAGCACAGTCACACCAGCCCGAGGAGGCGCGGCCGGGGTGCGGGCAGGCAGCGTCACTTACTCCGCAGCATGTCGTGGTACGCGTTGTCAGCGATGGAGAAGATGTGGGGAGGAGCCTCCGAGCGCCGCTTGCCTTTGTACGCAGCTACGACCTCCGGTTTGTAGACTGGCAACCACTTGTAGGGGTTTATGGTCACACAGAATAAACCAGAGTATGTCTAGAGAGTAACACAAAGGCAGAGTGAAAAAAAAAAAAAAATCACTCAAACGGTAAGGCAGAAAGTCTCGGTTAACCAGGCAGTATGTGTGGCATTGCCAGCTGCTGATTTAGGTTTGAATTCTGACTTGAATTTCAGACTTTCTGAATTTTGGAAGGTACTGGTTTGCTAAGTGACTTCCTAATTGCAATTCACACCAAAACTATAGATATTGAACAGTTTTCAAAAGGGGAAAAGTGGTTTTGAGGTGTCAGCCTGAAGTGGAAACATCCCCTTCAGGTAAACAAAGGAGCAGCAAATAGACTTGTGTCTGATTTTGTGCCTTGCTGCTCCACGGGTGTTTTTTCCTCTTGAAAACAGACATTGCAATGGAAAGTTACAGCTTCCCTGTTTGAACTCCATTTTTAGGAGGAAAAACAACCTCCCATTATTAATTTTATGCATGAACCTCAAGACTATTTCTGGTGGGCGTTCAAAGAGAAAACCACTTCACAGTGTTGCACCCCAAAGCTGTGGAACCTTTTTCAGCTTTGGAGATGCCAGTTTGGTAAAAATCTCTTTATAGTTGCTCTCTGGATGATATACCAGTTCTCTGGAGCCTGGTCACTCTGAGGAAGAATGAGTTTTCAGTTGTAACCACAGGCAATTGGTGTCAGCTGGTAACTTTTCAAATACTTAGCCCAGCTTGGGGTAATATCTTCAAAGGAACCCAGTTATCATATGGGCACAATCACTATATGCACACAGATTAATGAGCTCAATTACGTTCTAAAAGTTTCAGGTGAAATCCAGGTCCCTTCCCCTAAATATAGCATTAGGACACGCTCCTGAATAGCCTTGGCATGAATCTTCAGTCCTGTTTTCTAGAAAGAAAAAGAACACACCCCTACCAGTAAATGGATTAAGGCAAGATGCCAGTTTAATTTTCTACCTATACTGATCTGCAAACAAAGCTATGCTTTAGGCTCTACATGTCCATACAGGGGTTATTAGAGAAACACAGAAAATGTTTGACAATCAGAATTTAAATGAGTAATATTGGTTTTGCTCTTCTGATTAATACCAAAAAGGAGAGCAAGGATTGGCTGGAAAATCAATAGATACCTTTGACTGATTTAAAACACAATTGAATTTAGCAAACTGAAAGCAAAAGAAATGCCCATGGCTGGCATTGACATGGATTAATATTAGAAGATGAAAAACAAAATGGGTCTCCCCAGCACCTTGACTTAAGAAAAATGTCCCCCCCACCCCTTTCCTAGGCAAGCAAGCAAAACTAAGGAGCCAGGCACCATCTTACTCATTCAGTTTTGTCTCTGCATTCAGCCAGCTCCAAGAAGCATCTTTCTTGAGGTGAAGCGCAAAACCCTCACTTTTGTGACTTATCAGAGTTGTAAAACGAACACGAAGAACACAACACGTTCACACACTGTGTCAGCACTTGAAGTGCATGTTGCTAAATCTGCCCTTACATAGATCATCCAGTGGCCCTTACATAGATCATCCAGTGGCCCTTACATAGATCATCCAGTTGCTGTAGCGCTTCCTCAGGTTGTACAGCACAGACGCCTCGTTCAGGTGTGTCAGCATGGACATGTCCTCGATCATGTCGAATTTGGGAGGGTTCATTGTCTGCACGTCATCTTCTTTTATAGTTAAGGTCTGCAAAGACAAACAAATACAGCAACACCGGAAGACACTGGGATTCTCTGTTGCTTCGTACACCTTATGGAAGAAAACACATTTTTCCCCCAGCAGAGGGAAGTTCTCCAGGTCAATCCCCGCCTATGTGCACAATACCGTGTGTTTCCACAGGTATCAGAAGAATGGGGGAAGGCTGAGATGATAAAAGTAAGAAGCATGATGCTATGGCTGCAAAAGAAGCCATGAAATTTGGCTAGAGCCTGGGTTTTTAGCTCTGGGGACCAAACTAGAAGTGGCTGGTTGCAAACCTCCAGTCACAGCCCACCCCCAGATGTGCTGTGGCTGATGCTCACCCACCCATCACTGCATTGCTGCTTTTCCCTTGGTGTGTTATCCTATCCTGAGCTGACATCAAGTACTGAGGCTTCCCATTCACAGCCCATTTCATGAAACAGGCAAACGAGCTGAAACCAGGACAATCCTGTAGCTTGCAGCTCTGGCCTTGTAAGTGACAGACGAGACAAAACCAGTTTTGTACCCTTCCATCCGTTGTCTGCACGGTCACTTTGCCGTCGCTGCTTTCTGTAATTTCAGCTTCAACGTAAGCTTTCTTTTCATCAGGAACCCAACATTTCTTCTTCCCTGTGAAATTAAGAAGACTGAGGGTTCACAGCCTTGCATCAAACAGCAATGCCATGCCTAGCTAAGTGAGATTGCTGGATTACTTTTTCTCCAGAAACAACACAAAACCTCTGGGATTGCAGCAGACTGGCAGTGCTGGGAAGCTGCGTGATGAAGCAGAATGCATAGGGCTCCCAAATGTTGTCTTCCTTTGAAGCTACTGTTCGGCTTCCTCTAGATCCTTCTAGCACAAGGTGTCAAAATATTTCACAAATGCTGGCTGAGCCCCAGCCTCCATGGGAAATCCATAATCATTATCACCAGTGTGCAGATGGAGGAACTGAGATCCAAGCTCAAATTAAGGCGTTTGCTAAAAAGTCACACAGAGAATTTCAAACTGCTCAAGGAATTCAGCCCACATTATTTGACTGCCAGCTATCAGATTTAACCTTATTCCTTCACATTCTTCTGAGATTTTTGTTGAAAAACACCAATATTAATAAGTCACATTTAGTTATGTATGTGCCTTTTTAGAGTCTGGAGCAGCTGCACAAGACTTTAGGTCTTTAGTTACAGCAACTGTTGTGAATGATGAAAGGCCCCAGTTATTGATTTATTCACACTTACTACTAAACCCCAGGGCTCATAGAAACCCATTTAATGAAAAATAAATCATGGGAAACTAAAAGCTAACATCACATTATTATACATGCTGCAAAGCAAATAAGACATCTAGTCAGGCCACAGAAAGATCAGTGTCTGTTGTTTTTTCTCTAAAACTGACAGAGATGATTCCCCTTTTAGCAGAGCAGTACCAATACACCTTCTTCTAAATCTAGATAAACACTTACTTGCCATAGATTATTTTTATTTTTTACTATCTGGGAGTTTTTAGTAGCTTTGCAGAATAAAGGAACCCAAACTTGGTTGAACCAGTTACCTCCAACAACAGCAGCACAGCAGTGACAATGGAGGCTTTGCACTCTGCTTTGCTCTGCATTCCTTTGACTACATTTGTAAGTAACACTTGCCCCTCTGAAACAGCCCCTGGCAGCACAAAGGGTTGTGAGTCTGCAACTCACCATCGAAGGCGACGGTCTGAGCCTTCATCAGCTCCTTCTCGCTCTTTCGGAGGTAGGGAGCAGCCTCCCCAAACTCTGACATATCGACCATCATCTTGGCAGGGGTTCAAGGTGGCACAGCTCACAGAGGAAAAAGAAAGGCACCCAGTCTACTGAAGAAAGAGGGAGAAAACAAACAAAACAACTCTCTGTTTTGTGAACAATATCATGCAATATGAAATGCTCAGCATAACATGGCAGGTGGCTGATCAAAGGGATGATTAATGTTAAACACAAATGCCTGATACAGATTTGGGACTATACTGCACGTTTAGTTAAACCCCTCCTTGGCTCAGTTTATTAATCTTGAATGGTTCTTAACCTCAACATTGGTCACAGTTATCTGCAGAGGAGGATTTTGTCTCTTTTTTGTGCCACAAATGGTGCTTAAGAGCAGGAAGGCCCACTTGAAGCTAAGATTTTAAAAACCATTTAGCAGGGGCCTCTTCTGGCCCCTTTCAAAATCACCTGGAGCAAAGGTAAGCTCTCCCACAGGTCTCCCTGGGGCTGTGCCACTCAGCCGATTCAAGCACCATCTCAGGCAGGCGTTTTCTGGGAAACAAGGAGCAAGGCTTCACTGCTGCAAAGCTGCAGGGATGTGTGCCCACGCTCTCACTGCAGAGAGTCAGCACTGGAGCTGGAAACAGCTCTGCTCCCTGCACTTCTCTGATTCAGGAATTGGTATGCCAATAAAAACAGGACTGACACGGCTCCTGGAGGTCCTGTGCTGGTGCAGCTTCCCAGGTTGCTGCTCCCTCTGATTTCACCAGGCTGAGCATCCCCCTGCAGTAGGGCATGGCTAAGGGCAAGTGTATCTGCAGAATTGGTGCAAGGGCTTTGTATGTTTTCAGATTGCTTTGAGTTTATCAGTCCAACTTAATACCTACACTTCTTTTCTCAAATGATAAGGGCACAGTGTTTAGGAGTCTTTTTTTTATGAAAGAGAGGGCAGGGGACATGAGTCTCAGCGAGATTAATTTGCTGTGTTTATACTGCTAAGTAATTAGTTTGTTCTGTACTCTCAATGATCAAAATGATCAAACAGATATGTTGGGATTTTTTGTTTTGTTTAGGTTTGGGATTTTTTTACAGACACAGACATAAATACTTACACACACATAAACTATTCAGCATATTGTCCAGAGAATGTCTAAAAGAAGTTCTGCTAAAAGGTGTACACACACAATTTTAGAATTCCAAGTTTGTATTTTTTTAAGACAGGACACCATTTGACTACTATTTAAAGCTGTATAAGTGACCCTCAGGGTAATCTCTTTCCTTATTGATTTATTGTGCAACATACAGGACAGCTGGATAAATTTTCAAGATCCCTATTAAGACAGACACTGTAGTCTTTCAAAATTTAGTTCAATTTATTTCTAACAAAATCCTGGTAGAGATAAAAACTCCTTGTCAACCAAGGCAGGTTTTTTTTCAACATGTTCCTCCTAGGGAATGTAAAGCCCTAAGACAGCAGAGTTGCCAAAGCGTTACATCCAGCCCTCTCCCACTGCTGCAGTAAAAGCTTGATACCTTCTGTCTGGTTGCTGTAGAGCAAAAATTTTCTTTCTCAGAACTAGCCTTAATATTTTCTAGATTTTTAAGTAATTTTTTTAAACCTTAATCTTTTTAAAGATTAAGCACCTACATAAGCACAAATATCACCAATTAATTTAACATCATCTGAACTGACCAAAATTCCCAGCTGGAGACACAACTCAATGGCAGAGCCCCTCTCTCTCTCTCGAGTGTCTCAGCTCTAGTGGAGCAGTGAAATTACATCAGTTCAAACATTTAAACAGAACAGTGTTAGAGCACACAAGTGTCATTTCACATTAAACGTGCAAATGCCAGAGGGGCCACTCCAGTGTTAATCTCTAGGACCCAGGGCAAGTTCCCACAGGTCCTAGAATACACTAAAGTGCTCTGAATCACTTTTGTGCAACCTGTCTCCATTTGCAGACCTCCTAGGGACACTTCCTCAGCTATCACCTCCTTATCTCTTCCTTTTTCCCTCTCATGTTCAGGGTGGATCACTGCAGCAAATACGTTGTGGTGTAAAGCAGCATTCTGGCAGCTGGGAGAGAATCCCTTTTCCTTCAGCAGCCTGGCTGTTTGGAGTTACAGCAGAGGCTGGAGCCCAGGCAGCACAAACCTCGGGATGCAGAGAACTCCATGAGGCAAATCCATCAGCAGATGCAAGAAATAGGAAATTTTGTTTGGTTATGGATGAAAGATTATTTTTAAAATGCAGAATAATCAGGAAAGACAAGGTTAAAGCTAAAGGTGTTCCCTTTCAACTTGTTGTAGCAAACAAAAAGAAAAAGCCAACCCTTGTAGATCAGCTGTGGGAGATCCTTGAAAATGCCTGTTCCCTGTGGAAAGCTGATATTGTTACACGAAATGAAGTGGCATGCCCAGGACCAACAGTTTGATGGTGTATCCAGACATGGAATAAAGGGACCTCATCTGTCTTTACTGGGGCTGTTGGGAGTGTCTGTAGCTCTAAGGGCAGGCAGGGATAATGCAATAGCAACTGCAGTGGCACTGCCTGGCCTGGAAAGGGGGCCCAGTAATGCTCCAGGGGTTGTAACTCAGGCTGGATTAAAGAATGCCTCGGATCAACAAGCTGCTTAAAATTGCAAATTGCATAAGCCATCATCTCTTGCAGATGATAGAGAGGCAAAAAGATGACTTGCAGGCACTGGCTAATCATTTCACTCAGATGCATAATTACAAGGGACCTGACACTTCCCTAAGTGGTTATTCCAGCTGGTTAAATGAATGCACTGATGTTAGAGAAGAAACATGTATTTGCTATTCTACCATTCAAGCAGCATCCTACAGTGCTAGATGTTTACTGATACTACTGCTAAAACTTTTAAGCCACATGAAAGCCTTAATCATATCAAACCCACAGTACAGTGTTAGAGCACAGCACCCACACTTAAAAGTGATAGAGGTTGGTACTCACCCTGGAGAGCACACAGAAAGTGTCACAACTCTGTCTGGTCCAGACTTTATATGCCCCTATCTCAAGGTCACTGCTGATAACTGTTTAAAGGCATCAGCAGTTTCCCCCATGCCTATATTTGTCCACTGGATCCCAGCTGAGGAGACAATGCCCAAGGAGGGGACACGTGTGGCTGTGCCCTGACGAAGGGGGGCAGGAATGTCAGTGGGGAGTGGCACCCTCGGTCCAGGCCACCTCTCACCACACCATTCTTGCTCCATGACTTCATGGAAGAAGCCTTTCCTGCTTCTGTGTTTTCACTAGGGCAAGTATTGCTTTTCCAAGAGCTTCAGAACTTAATTACCATGAGCTTGTGTGTATGTGTGTGTGTGTGTGTGTGTGTGTGTGTGTGTGTGTGTGTGTGCATTAAAACTATTCAGACATAACTCCTTTGGAATATGAAAATCAAAGCTTTTTGTACCAGGAATCAGTGATTATTAAGGGAATTTGGTTACATGAGCCAAATTCCCTTCAAGCAACAAGGCTAGGATGCGGGTTCTCACATCCCAGCCAAGGGCTTTAAATCTCTTTTTGAGCCCTAGGAGTTTTAAAGACAAGACTATAGGCTCAGGTTTGGAATACACAGGTGGTCCCCAGTTTATGAACAAGGCAAGACAGGGAAGAAGTCTAAGAATGTATTGATTCTGCCCGGAAAGTGAATCACAGATAAAGAATAAAGTAAGCATCAATTTTAGCGAGTCCTTTGCTTCAAGAAACTAATTTATGAGTCCCAGTTTAGGCAATGTCTGGCCTTCTTATTGTAAACTCATTTTTCCAGTGAAACAAGCACCATGAGTAACTCAGGTCTCATTTCATTGCAACCCATAAATAACAAAACAACTGACACTGCCAGATTGATTTGCTTTTACCAGCATAGGTAGATATATAGCTTTCCTTTGGTTCTAGCATAAGCTGAATATAAAAGCAGAAAGGAAAATAAATACTGTGGATAATGTTTGTTGGCCACAAGGGAAAATAATATATTTGTGCTCTACCAAATTCAATTCCAAGGAAGCAAGGAGGGAGCTTATCCACAACCTCATTGAATTCCTAGATACCCACAGGAACAAGTGGCTTGGTTTGTGACCAGGCAAGAAGGAAAATGTCTGCATAGTGAGTCTGCTATTTTTAAAGCTGTTATGCTGATGACTGGACAGGGACAGGTTGTACAGACAAAGTTGGTTTGTAAGAAACAGGAATTTCTGGAAGTGATAGGCTCAAAGACTGATGTGGCAGCTCTGAGGATTTGAGCACTTTAGTAACTTGGTATTTTTAGCATTTGGGGAATGCAACCAAGAGACAGAATCACTACTGCTGTGCTAGAGACATGCTCACCTCCAGACAGTCTGGAGAAGAGAGTGCTCTGCTAGGGAGCAGATATAGGGGTAAGAGCTAGGGATGAAGCTTTCCATCCTGGTCTGGATTCATCTCTGAAAGGAACCTGCACTTGAGCTGAACACAAGCAGCTTATGTCACGTTCTAGAGTTTGACTGGCTGTCACACTCACACCATAATTGCTGCCTAGCCTGCTGCTTTAGAGGTGTTTAGTGCCCTGCAGCACAGATGTATGTCAGTGTCAGATTTAAATCATCATCTTTTTGCTTTATATCTGGCAAGAAAAGAGGTGGTGATTTTGGCTGCTGAGGTGAACAGTGAGTGGTTGTGTAAACTCAAGCAGATGCTCCTGATCACATAATTTGAAACAAGGTAAATCACAAGCATCCCCAAGATTTATGGACATTGTTAATCTACTGCAAAGACTGAGGATATGATTGTTTCAAGCCATGAGGATATAAAATGCTGATACTCTCTCCCTCTTGTTCCTCTCTCACATAGCCAGGAGCTTTACTTCTAAACACAATATTCCCATTTACCACCTACATTGCTTAGAAGAAGCCATCTTCTTACAAATACACTGTTATCACTTACATCTTTTCTGTTCTGCAAATATTCAGCTTTCATCAGTCCTGCATGAACACTACAATCTTGCTCCCACGCCTCCCTTTTCTTTTTTGGGGTTGCAAACAACTGTTTCCATAGCTAATTCTGAAGCAATTTCAATGCTTGTGTTGCTTAGAAAGGGACACAGATAACTGGTTCAAACATAATCAATTTATTTTCTTTGCTAGCCTGGTGTGAATGGATACTGCACATTAATTCTGCCTTTCTGGAGTTTATTTGTTTTCTCTTAATATGAAACAGAAATTGCAGTATATTTTCCCTAGATTAAATTTGTAACAGGGACAACCAAAGACATTTGTCTTTTGCAGGAGCTACTTTTAGAAAGGTTAATGCTGGTCACTGTTTCTAGGGAAACAAGGGTCTTTGATAAGGAGCTCTTATGACTAAACTATTTTTAATAACATTACATATTGGAAAGGAATGCAATAACATTTATCAGCTCTAGACAGAAGATAGTGTCAATATTGTGGTCTAATATAGAAAAGTTGACATCTTGGATCTGTAAAAGCTCAGTCCTGAACCCCCTCTATTTTCTTAAACAAAAAGATCAACCAGCCAGCTGGGTTTTGACAAAAGCTGGCCATTAGACTACTCTTAATAAAATGTTTATTGTAATAACCTGGCACTTACGAAAAGCAAGATCAGTGAGAGAGAAGGACACCAGTTCAATATACAAATGCTTGGAGAAAACATCTTTGGAGTCAGGATCCTCTGGGTTGCTCCATAAAAAAGCAGAAAGACTATTGCTCCACAAGGTGCATCTAAAGAGACTGAGAACCTATTCTTTACTTCAGGGGCTTTTTTTAGTCACTGGTCCCTGCTGCTGTTGCAGTCTCTATTTAAAAAACAAATGGAAAAAAACTGAAATTATGAGAAAAAATGAGAAAGTTCATCCATCTGGGAATAGTTTCAGGAGAAGAAAGGTGCTAACATCTTATCCTGGAGCAAAACCAAGTCCATTCTGTACAAGTGATGTATTTTGTCTTGTGAAGAATTATGGTTTAATTCCTCAAGCCGTTGATGGCCCAAAGAGAAATTGGAGGGAGAGAGAAACTTAGATTTAAAAATAGTTGCACTCTGCTACATCTCTTAAGTGTGAGAAAATTGGCACTGAACAGTACATTGAAAGTGTGTTTATGACAGCTAGATTCCCATTATTAGACTGGAGATTTTCAGGTCTCTGCCAGCCTTTGTGCTCCCCCTGCTGCAGTGCCTGTGCTCGGCCATGGACACACAGCCCTGCAGCCTGAAGAGGTATTGGGAGCATCTCTTTACCTTCCTTTCAACATCATCATTTTAAATACTTTCCCTCAATTAATTCTTTGCTGACAGCTACTGTGTGGTGCGACAGTAGAGCGGAAATTTAAATCTCTCCATGGAAAGCATCTGCTTTCATACAAATATGCCTGGTGAAATAATTCCTAAGCCACCAAAAATGTTTTAAGTGCCTTATAAGCCACAGTAATCCGTGATCTATTGCTGTCAACATGCAAACCCCTGACACCTCTTCCTGTTTTGAACAGCGTGGGGCCAGCAGGGACTGCAGAGAATTAACTCTCTAAACCACAAGAGTGTCGCCGATCTTCCCAGCTTGGCAGCGCCCGTCCCTCAGCCTCTCATCCCATGCCAAGCGCAGAGCTCCGGCACGCAGCGGCACGCTCCCCTCCTAGCCCGGCCTGGGACAATAAACATTTCAGAGCTGTCACTGCTGCCTCTCCCCTGCTGACATTCAATCATTACGGTATCTTAAGAACGTTTAAATAGGTCAGGTTTTTAATGGGAGAACTTGGCTTCTGGGAGTGAGGCTGACGGCGCTCTGAGAGCCGATTAACAGCACTGATAAATCAATCTCAGACTGACTCACAGCCATAAGAAAAATAAGAAGATGAAAAGGGGGTCTAGTTAAATAAATGGTTTCAGTTCTTCGGTTCTGGAGATGTACCAGGGGAGGGAAAGAAGGCCTTTTTTTTTTTGTTATGTGGCTCGTCACTCTTCTTTCTCCAAATCTGACCACATCCCCCACTCCACCAATGCCCTCTGTGGGAAGTTTTCCGTCTCCCATGATCTTGAGCATCCCGCCATCAGGTCAGAGATTAATGGCGTGTTTTCAGAATTGCTGTGCATCTTTTTCCCAACTACCACATATCCTAATTGCCATTAGTGAATTTTAGGTTCCCCCTCCGGCAAAGTACTCTGCGTTGTCCATGACCACTGGGGGAAGGCAGGGGGTTAAAAGCGCTAATAGTGCATGTAGCCAGTTCAGGCTAATCTTTTGAGCATTCATTAACGAAGCATTTGTTTGCATAGGACGTCATTGGAATTACCGTAGTCCCGCCACCAATTCCATTAAACCCTTCTGAAGCTAATAGCAGAAGTATTTTAGTCTTGATCAATGCAAGGGAAAAAAGAAATCTTCTAAGCATCTCTCTGGGGTTTGTATTACGCAATCTGACTTCAAAGACAGGGTACTTCATTAGCCTACTTCAGCCTCTGACTATGATGCACTCTGTCTGCTCAAGCAGCCTGAAAACCACATTTCCATTTCAATAGGCAGCACTGTCCTAAAATACTCCTAGGTCTTCAGACACAACATATTCTAGCTCCTGGTGCCAAGCTCCTGCAAGACAATTTGCCTTTTTTTGCGTTTTTTATATTTCAGCTTCAAGGATTCAGAGCCTGCCCTTCAGGTATGGGTAGGGGTGGGTGCAGCCCTTGCTGATCGCCTGGCTTTGCTGCTGTGGAAGCTTATTTTTCAGAGGAGCTGAGGGGAAAAGAAGTAAAAAATTCATGCCCTTTTAGACACAGGAGGTTTTGTGATTTTTCAATTTTTCGCTGCTGTAACTCTGTGAGTCATAACTCGACTTTCAGTCAAGGATTGTTTGCTATCTTTGTTTACCTTATGCCAACTCTAAACTACACTAAAACATGCAGAGACAGTTTAATTGATGAAACAATTGTCTTGGGGATACTTTATTAACTTTGCAAGTGGTGATGGAATAAACACAGTGTGATTGGCATGATGCTAAATAGCAAGAAAACACTGCAGAAAAGAGACTGTGAGTTTTTCAGCATTTACATTCTGTAAGCAACAACAATGCATTATTTCTTTCCAAATACAGATACACTGGGCTGGTCACCTCCGCTGAAAATTCAGTCAGCAAAGCTTCTTGAAATATTAAGGCCAGTTTTTAAAGAAAGTCTATTTCCAGGAGTATTACATTCTGCCTGAAAAAGCACAAGTCTGTGCTTCTCTCATGGCCTAATGATTCGATGCTTTTTGTCAGTTGAATTTAAACACCTCCAAAAATGGACATGACATCCTTCTCTCCAACAGCAATATTCTGGAGTGACTGGCTGGTGTGTGCGTGTAATTGTATATATAGGAGAGGCACCCATATATATTTATACATCTGTGTCTATATCTAAACATGTCTATACATATATATAGACTTATCGATGTGAAAACAAGTGTATTTTCTAACCTCTCCCCTCCCAGCTGTGATGCTCCACACTTACAGCTCAGTATTAGAAAAAACAGCCTTTTCTTTTGGAGATCTGCAGAACTGACCCTGCCAGTGCTGCTGTGCCCTGCTGTGCTCCCCTGATGCTGGAGCTGAAATCCTGCCCACAGCAAACCCCCCCCCGAAGCTCTTTGGGCTCAGACTCTCTTCTGCACAGTGCTCTCCTGTTTTGTGTGACAAGCACACCAGGTCACACCCCAGGGCAATCTCTGGAGAGGCACAGTGGGGCGAGGTGAGAAAGGGGTAAGCTGTCTGGGGAGGGCAGAGCCGGGAGGGGTGAGATGACAGGAGTTACAGGAGAGAGGGCTGGTGAGAAAAGGCTGTGCTGGACCACCCAGAAGATCCCACTGGAGAAAGGTTGCACTCCCTACCTAGACCAAAACACATGGAGACACCATCACCAAGACCAGCCAGGCATTGCCTTTGAGGAGGACAACAAATTTTATCACAACAGTCAGCAGCAGCTGAGATTTCCAGTGAGGATACAGGCACAACTCTCTCCAGAGTCACACTGGATCCCTAGCAGCAGTCAATCCTGTTGTAACAGAATTGACTTGAGTTGATTTAAAATATATATATATAAATTTATTTTTTATTGTAGCTGAAATAAGCAGTTGGTCTTTACAGGAAAAAAAAATAATGGAGATGGAACCAAAAAAATATCAGATCATATCCCTGAGGCTTTTTGCACAAAGCCAAAGTATATGCTGCATATGTAGTTTTAGGCACTTCAGTCTCACCCAATGGTCCAGAAAAGAAAAGGGAAAGAAAATATTCACATATCAATATGAAGATGCAAAGCTAGATTCACATATATTCAGTATGAAGATGCAAAGCTAGATTGCTGTAAAAACGCTGAACAGGAATGGAACACCAGCCCTGCCTCAGTGGGCCCCTCTGAAGTTTCACTTTAAATACCAGTAGCTCAGCAGCGTGAAAACATTAAAGAACTCATTTGACGAGACCACCAGCCCAGCCAAGTGACTCATTTTCATCAAAACTCACTCAACAGAAAACCTTGGATTTGGATCTTTGCAGCCTGTCCCACAGTAACTTATCACCAGCAGATTCATTTATTCAAATCTCTTCACCAACAGGGCATATGGGAACAGTCTTGGTTGAAAGTCTGTTTACCACTCTGTGGGTGTACACTGTTATTCACCTTACCTTTTCAGATGCCCTTCTGCAGGTCTGATGGCTGTGCCTTGCTTCTGCTAGAGTGAGATCCTAACAATAACTCCTGGTACAAGGGCAACAAAATAACATTTTTGTTTCTATAGCTATAGAAAAATGTATATCATGTTTTAAAAATCAACCTGATGTTTTTCTGAGGATCCAAATTTTCAGCAGGAGGCTAACTAAAAAATCTAACGCAGAACTTTGAGAAAAATACAGGCTATTTTTGGGTGTGAAAATATGCTATATGAAAAAAAAGAAAAAAAAAAGCAAAGGAAGCTGTATTTTTTAAGTTGGATCATTCTGCCTCTTGCCTGTCAAGCAGTATGATCCCGGTAGAATCTCTGGTTCTTCTTCTACTGCAGTTGATGAACAGGGATTTTCCAGACCAGAAAAATCTCCCCTGTTGTCATCACCCAAATGTGCACCAGAACCACAGGGAAGAGACTGCAGATCTAAAATCCAGGTGATTTCCACTGGATTGCCAGCATGCCCTGGATGCCTACCTTTATCCATTACTGACACGCCTTCATACTTCAAGACACACAAGGCATCCATAATCAGAAGGAAAATCTAATTAAGTAAACGGTGTGATGCCAGAATTATTGACACTTTTCTAGGAAAGGGAAACCGAGGCAAAGGTAGGGGCTACATCCATACAAATAATGAGGCATTTAATTCACACTGCTTTCTCTGTAGCACTGTGTTCATGGTCATGATGTCGGACAAGGAGAAATGTCCAGGCAACAGGGCTGTAAGAATTTGACAGTGCCCTCAGAGCAAGTCCCACCCTTCTCCATGGGGAGACAGGCTTCTCACCACATGGATCACCTTTGTTACACTTAGTTTTAAAAGGAGGATTTTTTGTAAAATCTGTGTAACAACGAATGGCAAGTTGTTTATTATCCAAGCAGTTTATTCTGAATCAAGAATGAGAGGAGCAGATCTTAGATGCTGCACGTGTAAGGAGCAATGCACTAATTAGCACTGTTGCTCACAACAGAATAGGTAGATATCTACAAAGGCAATAACAATGCCCATTATACTTCCAGTTACACTGAAGGAAGATTTGGCTCACTCTTCACTGCATACATAGACTTGAGTTTTAGCTATTTGCAACAATTGGAAAACTGTCCTAAGTGCAACTGTGAACTGCTTACAGTTTTCTAGTCCCACACAATATGTCTGTTCTTTGTCAGGTAAAAAGCACACCCATTAAAGTATGACACCAATGACCAGAATTTATTTCAACAAGAGAACTAATTAGAAAGCAGATGTATAGGTCCATTCACCAGAAATAAAAAACCAAATGACATTTAAAACCAAGTCCAACAGTAGGCACCGTTCCATCCCATACTCAGGCAATGCAGACAGGTCTTACTGATTTTTTCATAGCATATACAGGAAGTTCAAAGTTCAAACCCAAACACTTCCTTAACCAGAAGGGACACAGTCTTTCAGACTACAGATTCAAGATGTGTTTTAATGAGAGTTTAAAAAAAGTATGAAGCTTATGGGAGGAGGTTCCAAAAGGACAAATGAAAGAGAACCTTCCACACTCTCCCTATTCTCGATACCACAGCCTGTTTGTTAGCGGTGACAATGTGTGACATGTCACATGGGGCTCTGCTGAGATGAACTCCACACCCCTGACCCTGAATCACTGATAAAGTCATGACATGGAAAAAAGGGCAGCCTGAGTGCCTTCACAACAGCCAAGCTCTGGGGCTCAGCAACACCTGCCATAATCCTGTTATCTCCTTTAAGTGTCTCCTACCACTGTTATCAGAACCAGAAGTGAAGAGGTATTTGCAATAGAAAGGTATTTTTGCACTGTGCTCCCTCACTGGATTGGTTCCTGCTGTGTCCCACTGTCCAGTCCAGCAGCAAAGAAGCCAGCATGGGGGGCAGGTGTGTGTGGGGGCAAGGGAGGCCCAGCCACACTGGCTGCTTGTAATGGGGGCATTCAAAGAGAATCCACATCAGTCATTCAGCCATACCTGAGTAAATTCAGAGCATTTGGTTTTCCTTATTGTCACCTCCTTCCTCTCCCTGCCCACCCCTGAGGACGAGATGGTCTAGGAGGTGATCCCTGATCTCCCTTCACACCTTTCTCTTCTTGGACTCAGGGAAAGCACGTGGCAGAAGGAGAACACCAACAGACCTCATTGCTTGTGGCTCCACTTTTACAAACCAAAACAACCAGGTATGGGCAAAAAAGAATAGCTGGCAGAGATTTGTTTCAATCTTATTCCTCCTTTATTCATTAATGTCTTCAGAGATATCCCCTTCCTCTCCCAAATAGACCCCTCACTGAAACAACAGTGTGGACACTTCACCTTGGTTGCTACTGCAATCTGACAAAAATATATTAAGCACTGACATCAGTCACAAGATTCAGCACTTGCCATGTTTATCAGAGTTTCTTTGAAGATCTCAAATATATAAAAAAAAGAATCTAGTACTTCCAGAGAATATCTTCCTAGCCATAAATGATTAGAGTCTCTAAATAAAAGAAAAGCTGAAAATTCTGTGTGAACTGATGATAAGAACAAATCATTAATATTAAAAATGCAAATACAGAGAGGATATATACCATCCTCCCACACCAGTGGTATTTCTGATCAGTCAGTGTAAGTAAATCCAACCCAGCATTTATGTACTCAGCTTGAAGTAAAATATTAAGGACAGAATAACAGTTCTGACATACGACAATGATGTTACCAATAGCCTCCAACCAAGCATCACTAATCCAGGAAATTAAGAGATGAGATAAAAAGAAACCCAACTGAATTGAAATAAGAAACATGCAGCTACAGTCTTGAAAAGTCTTCATGTTGTGGTACAGTGAGGATAGATTGTGACTAAAGCATCTGTTTGTATTCCTATGAGCCTTTTTAGAGCTGATTCCACCTTTCTGGGATTCATTGAATGAGTAATCACTAGCATTCATTCATTTTATCAGGCTTTTTTTTTTTTCCCTCCCCTTCAGGAAGTTCCTCTTTCAAAATGTCTCTGTGGAGACTGAAGGGGAGGCACCAGCTGGGGCTCCTATACGAGATTTCTGTCCTTCTGGAGGAGCAGAGTGCTATTTTAAGGGCAGAGCCACTGGAGAAGCATAAGACAACCAGCAGTCACCAACCCCTAAGGAGGCTGGCACCTGGTTTGCCTGACTGAAGCCTCACACAAAGCAGCCCATCCCACATGGGTTTGGCTTTTAATTTGGGTTAGGGCATCTTTTTCTCTAAAGGGAGAACGTATACAAAGAAATGCTGGAGGGATCCTACCAGCACCAAATGTTCTCCCTTGTTCCCAGCAGCAGGCAAGGTCTCAGTGGTATGGGAGGCATTTCAAGCAGAAACATGCAAGCCATTCAACCATTAAGCCATTTAACCTTTAAAGACTAAAGCTAAGTGACACAGCTAATCCACCAGTGAAACCCTGTGTGTTCTCTGTCTCCCCCATGAGAGTGACATTCCAGCCACTGCAGAAGACTGATGGTAAGTTGTATTATTTCCAATTTCATGGTGGAACTAGTTAAATTCTTTTAGTCTATACTCTTGATGTAATATTAAATACAGCCACTGCTAATAACTTAGCTTAATTATTAGCTGATTTATTAGTATACATGCAGGCAGAAGATTTCAATTATTTTTAATTATATGGAAAGTTCCAAGTGTCTTTTTTATTCCATTAAGATCATTCAAAACTCTGTAAAACCTGCAAGTGCTTAATTCTTTAAATGACAGTTTTTAATTAATTTGAACTCAGGCTAATTAAAACATTTGTAGACTGCAACAACCTAATTCATTTTTAAAAGGCAAGCTTTCACATCTGCAGAAAATATGCTCTATTTTCCACTGGGATTAACGATCCATTTAATCCAGCCCCTATTTGAAGTGCAAAACCTTCTTCAGCCTTTATAGTGGAATTACAAGTGACAGCAGGTAATTGAAGTGCTCCATGGGCTTGGGCTACAAACCACCTCCTGAGCATACCCATGTCCAGTGCTCCCACTTGCATGAAAATCTGGGCACTGGAGACAGGAACAAGAGCTTCAGCAAACCTTTGGTGGTAACAGCCTTGGCTTAACCCCTCACCAATCAAATACTTACCTGTTTGTGCAGCACTGGATAAAGGGGGAAACCAATGGCCCCTTCTGACCAACAGCCACCCTGCAACAAAATTTGCTAGGTACACCACAGAACCTCTAGTTTCAGTGGGTAGCCTCAAAAAGGAAAGGCAAAGGACTTTAAATTTGTAAGCAACAAAAATAAGGCTTTGGTTGTGCTACAGATGTCTCACCACCCACAGCTACTTTTGTCTTCACTGATGATTTCTGATGTCATTTCACAAAGGGGATGGCTCTGATGACAGCCCAACAAGTCAGTAGCTGGCTGCAGGTTGGACTATGAAGCCAACACATTTAGGAATTGTTTTTGTCATATTCTGTACCCCAGAGCCCAGGCTTGCTAGCACCTCCATAATTTCCAAGCCAGCATCATGACATGCCATTTCCACCCCAGTGGAACAACCTCCCCAGGGACAGAGGAGAGACCCCATCACTGGAAGGTTGTAGGATGCGATTGGACCAGGTGTTATACAATCCCACCTAGGCTCCCTTTCCCATGAAAGGGTGGATCAGATGATCTTTCCAGGTCCCTTCATACCTGGGCTGTTCTATGATGACTAGGGGTACAGAAAAGAAGAAACTTTCCTGCAGAGCAAAACAAAGGCTTAAGGAGGACACAGGACCTTTGACCCCATGGTGAATAGATTTTGCTCCTTTCAGTCTGTGGTGCCTTAAAGGCGTGAAAGTCACCAAGTCCTTGACTGGCATGAGCCAAGATGGGTTTTGATCAGGACACCTTCACACAGCTGCTGGCAATGAGCTTCCTTCATCTACAAATATAGCTAATGTATACAGTGATTGTTGGCTTGATTCCTGCATTTAGCAATGCATATAGCCATAGTAACCAGCTCCTGCCACCGAGTCCTCCTCTTCTGAAGGCAATCCATTTATGCATGGCTCTGTGAAGAGGAGTTCACATTTCTCCTGTCTGGAAGAGCAGGAGAGGGAGTTCTGACTCTGCAGTTCTGCCACACGCTGCAGACATGACAAGGAGTGACCTTGGCTATTGTTCTGAAAGTGGTTTTCCAACATGTCACATGCATCTGTTACCCACTTATCAACCCACTTGAGTCTGTATAAACCAGCTAGTATTCTCTTTCCAAGGTAGAGTTATTAAAAATGCAACATTAATGTGCAGTAATATCTCCAAACAAATTTCTTAGTCAAGATATAAACAGTTTTAAGGTGTTGGGAAAACATTTTCAACGAGTTCATGGAATTTCATAGCAAAATAGGCTCGTAGCTAACATTCACATTAGCATTTCTCCTGCCTAAAGGATATTGAATCTGAGGACATTTAGCTTTTAATGCTTTAAAGATATGAGCATGCCAGAGCCTTTAACATAAGATAACAAAATCCAATTTCACTTGTCTCGATCAGCCTTTGTAAGTGTTGCAACTCAAGTGCTGAACTCAAGTCCCAGATCTGATCTAAGCTTTATCCCTTTCTAAATGGGTAAAAATAAACACATCCTTTCTTGCCCTTTATGGACACAAAAACATTGCAAAGAAGGAAGAACACGTGTACTCTAAAGAACTGAGCCAAGCAGCAAAGATTACCTCAAAAGGGCATACAGCAAGTACTACTTTAGTTGTTGAGTTCCTGATGGTAAGTAGCGGTGTTTATATATAAAATAAAAGGTTCATGTGGCAGTTTAGACTACAGACCCGTAAAAAAAATCTCACCTCCTTCCCCAGAAAGTCCTAAAGAGGTTACAGAGACCTTTGCATAGAGGAATAATATGTAGAGATGAAGAAAAACCCTAAAGCTACTGTGATATTTTTAATCGCTATGCAGTACTTTACTGAATGAAAGGGAAGCTGGCCATGTGCATGAACTGTGGAAAACAACTATTTTAGATAGCAGTAAACCAGGTATGACCTAAATGCCCAAGTCCAGAACTTTCCAGAGCCCAGCTGGCATCAGTAGCCCATGGAATCCCTGAGCTCTGAGGCAAGAGCGTAATATCCCACAAAAAATTACCAGTTTCTATCAGTGCTATGAATGGTCATTTAATATTTCAGTCCAGCAGAGTTCTCATCCAAGCACAAGTCCTTGTTAGATTTTCCTGAGACTGATGATGTTTAATGAGTCTGGGAGAAACCCAGGAAAATGTTATCACTGAACAGCAGACAGAGACTAATGCCAGGCTTCAGCTACCCGATCTAAAATTGCTATCACACTTTAACGAATGGAAAATAGTTCCCAAAGATTAGGACCATTCCTTCTATCTCTCCTCTAATTACTTTCAACCTTAAGTTCTGAGAATTGGAAGAACTCTGGGGAGGTAATGGTGGAGGGGACAGTCTGGTTCGTGTAAGACAAGCCCCATGCTTCTTAGGTTGTGGGGCAACCCCCACTCTTACATCCTTCTATCCATGACTGTAGTGCAATAGTTTTTTAAATTACACGCATCACACACAGTGGTACAATTCTTACAGATTTAAACATAATACTTTACTTTTAAATATTTTTCCCTCTTAGAGTTATTTACATAAAACATCAGCTTTATCTCAACAGGATAACAAGGAAAGATAGAGGGGACTTAACAAGTACTACCCTCCAAGAAACAGCACAGTTATCACCTGGAGAGCTGCAGCTCAGGACTTGCCTTCACTTGGGCTCGGCTAAAAGGCTTTTCACCCCCTAGTAATGATCCCTTGCAATCCTCCCTTGTAAGCAGAGTTGGTAAGCTATATAAAATCCTGACTGTAGCTTATGTCTAGCTTGTATCCTTTCTTCTCACCAACTTACAAGTGAACATGACAGAATCATCAGGCCTTGAGTAGTTAGATATATAATAAACAAGGTTTGGGAGCAGGAGGGAAAGAGGGAAGGAAAAATGTCATTTGAGTACTCCAGGCTTCAGAAATAGAAGGCAAATTGGAGGCTGTGTGACCTCGCTCCAGCACCTGCGTGCATAAGCGCTCTGCTTCCAGTGCTGTGATTAGATGCTATTTTTCCCCTGGGGGCTCTGCCTCATTCTGCATATGAGATAGGTCTGCGTGGGGAGGAAGGCAGAGTCAGGTGGCGAAGGAGACTCTGCTGTCTGCTTGTGCCTTTCCATTCTGTTGCAGAAGTGCCTTCTGTATGAGTCAGAGGTGGGAAAAGAAAGATGATTTTAAGATTCAAGTAATTGCTTGCTGCATTGATATGCCAGGAGGCTTCACTACAAAATACCTGTGTGGTGGCAAGAACGCCATTTACATCAACTTTTAGACAGACAAATACCATAACTGCTTGTATTTCCTATGTAGCTAGAGGTTGAAACCCCTGATTTGCATGGAAATACTGAGTGGAAGCACATGAGAGTACGGCATGCCAGGGCTGCAGCCAAAGCCACCAGGACCAGCCTCTGGAGCAATGGAAAGCAACTTGTGCATGCAGGTGTGAGGTGCTATGGATTAACAAATAGAGGTTTTCAACTTTTCACATAAGGAGTCCCAAATCAGCAGTTTACCCCAGTGCATCTTGGTACTATGAAGGCAATTGTATGTGGATACGGTAACAGTAAGTACCCCACAGAAATGAGTGACTGAGAAAGGCTACACATTACATATTCTGTCTTAGGGTTTAATAGCTACAGGCAGGCTTATCTTCACACATACATAACCACAGAATATTCTCTATTGGAAGGGACCCTCAAGGATCACTGAGTCCAACTCCTGGTCCTGCACGGGACACCGCAGGAGTCACACCCTGTGCCTGAGAACTTTGTCCAAATGCTCCTTGAGCTCTGTCAGGCTGGTGTTGTGACCACTGCCCTGAGGAGCCTGTTCCAGTGCCCAGCCACCCTCTGGGGGAAGAATATTTTTCTAATATCCAACCTAAACCTCCCCTGACACAGCCTCATGGCATTCCTTTGGGAGTGTTTGAGCACTGTCTAAGCAGCAGCAGCAGCCTCTGAGCAGTTATGTGCTCCAGCCCTGTTCTACTCATGCAGGGAGAGGCAGGAGCAGCCTCTATCATGGCACTCAAAGCAGAGCAGAGCAAAGCAGAGCAGAGCAGAGCAGAGCAGAGCAGAGCAGAGCAGCCTGTTAACCTCTCTGGGGGAGAGCAGTCATCTGGGAGGGTAGCATGCATCAGCCAGCCCAGAGCTGTGCAATCTAAGCACACCTTGCCTAAAAATACAGAGCAGTTTGGCCAGACACTAACCAGAGAGGATGCTGTTTCCCAGCATATTCAGACACAATCCTCTCCAACACAAACAACTTCTGCCCTGGATAGTGAAAGGCATGAAGGCATTTACCTGGTCTTTGCAGAACACAGCTAAAGCAATAGCACAATGCCTCAAAGCATATTCTGAGTTTTCTGGTGTTGAAGCAAACCACTCAATTGATGCTGAAATGAACACAATAACTCTGAGATTTCCCACTGCCTTAGAATGCCACAACAAAGAACTTAGATTGTTTCACCTCATCCTGAATATAAGCAAGAAAATTAAATGCTTCTTTCAAAACTAGATTCGCTTCCAATTACTAGATACATGACAAAAATAAATCAAAGATATTTTCCTCAGCTTTAGCCTCAAAGGATAAAAAGAGGAACAATTTAGGCACTCACCATGACACATGAGCAAGCAGAGATGGTCCCCACACTCCAACCAAGATTAAACAAAATATATTGTAACTGATCACCACTGGATATTTTTTTCCTTTTAATATAAGCCTTACCAGTAGCCTCTGGCTTTTTAAATTACAATAACCTTATATTTCCTTACAGGACATTCTAGCTGTGCTGTAAAACAGCTGAAACTCAATATTTGAGTATCAATACAAGGAAATAATACACCCAGATAGATTATTCTGAAGTAAAACCGAGTCAAAACAAGAGCTGCTTGTTACAAAATTAGTTTTTAATAACTTAATTCAGTGTAAAAATACCTAAACCAGATTGTTAGCTCAGTTACTCTGAAGAAACATTTAACCAGTATACTATTTGTTCTCTCATGTAAAGGCTTAGCTAAATCTGGGTAAATCAAGCCACCCCTGCTGTGAGGGGGATCCCAGCTGTATGAGATGCTTGTTCTGCATGCAGAGATAACCTTTTCACACATGTACAAGATCCTTTGGAATTTAATCAGTGCCTATTCATTGACAACTCACAGGCTGGACTACAGTCTCTGTAACAAGAGCCAATCACTTTCAAAGAAAACTGGTCAACTATTATACTACAGTAACTTAGCCAAAGAAATTTGAGAGGTTTTCACTCCTGTCTTAGGATCTGGTGACACAATCTCCCCTTTTCATGTACTCTCTTCTTTCCTTATCCCAGAGTACAAGCAATGCTGGAAATGTCTCAGAAAAACAAACAAACAGAACTGTGCTGTCTCCCTAGGCTTGCCATGCTGCAATGAGGAATGTGCAAGCCACCTCCACCACATTTATCGAACACTGATCATTTCTGATGCAGAGATTTAGAATGAAAAGATGTTTTAACACCCTGCAAGCAACCAGTGCTTTCAAAGTCCATCTAAGCAACAAGAGTACAATGCCCACTCCCAAATAACATGTTGTCCTTGGCTCGTCACTTCTTTCTTTAAGGAGAAAGCCTGGAGCTTTGTATCACACATGAGCACAGTATGCTGTGTTCAGGACTGAGATTGGGTACTGGCTGAAAAGATACTTCAGATCATCCCCAAATATACTTCAAGATCCTCTGGACCTTCTTCCTCCTGCCTCCATACACCAAATAAAGTGTTTCACTACTCGCTTTCCTCAAGGACATGCAAAATCTCATCCATTGTTCCAGCAGCTTTGGATTCAGTTTTGCAATACACAGTTGATACAAAGAGGTTCCTATTGCCATTAAGACTTCTTGCCTAGCCTGTGGTCCCTTTTGTCCCCACAGTCCATTCTCCAAGCTAGGGCAGAGCCTGCACTGCCACATTTAAGTTCTGTGGGAAGTGAACCCACAGACTTTTCCTCACAGCCAAGTGCCTTACCCCCAACACCATCTTTTTTGTTTCTTTGTCTCCCCAGTCAGCATTGAAAATACATAAGGCTAAAGGAGAAAGTTGTATCCCAATAGTTTTGTTACATTCCTTTCCCTTTTTAGGGGTTTCTCCACAAACCTTCTGTTCAGAAGGGAAGACACTGGTAGAGGAATGCAGCATGCAGTGATGCTCTTACACATTTCTTCTGGAAAGATGGGACAGTGGGGCAAACATCACAAAAGTTTTAATAGTTAAGCACCAGGAGTTTGCATATTTCCATTTGCAAAGACCTCCTTCCATAACCAGACCAAATCTATTGTTGGAAAAGTGCAAAGTGGCTGCAATGTTTGCTCAACACCCAACACAGCCCAAAAATAATGGGTCAAGAAGACAGACTATACACTGGTAGCAACATATCCCATAAGGGATCCCATAACTCCTGAGTTTCCATTTTTAGACAAAAAGCTAAATGCCCATAAAAAAATCCCATCCGAAACCAAACTCCACCTTCTGCACTCAAACTTGCACTGAAAGCTCTGTTAAAAAGTCATGTGGTCAAAGTCAAGCAGGCCTAAGAGGAAACACAGGGAGGTTAAACTGGAATGCTGAGCATGAAACACATACATGGACCCAGCTGGCTCGTAGTTACTGCCCTTTACAGGAATCATTCATTCCTGGAAACGTTAGCAAGACAAAACCTTCCAGCTAAGCAGCAGCGTTTCAGCTAAGATCATCAGCCAATCTCAGGTCAAAGAGCAACATTTTGGAAGGGACACGAGGTTGTTCCTTAGGAAAGGTTTAACATATTCCAACCATGAAAACCTCAGGCACAGCAGATTCAAACAAGCTGGGTATAAAAATGAGGCTCACGCTACTACCTTGTTACATCTGCTCTGGCATGGATGCCCTCTTGGATACAGTTGAGCAGAACAACCCAGACTGCCATTCAGGAGGCACGGAAGCACCTGGCCCTTGTTGTCAGGTGTGTAAATATCCTAGGATATTTACATCAACAGCTAAACAGCTTCCATTGTGGCACCACTCAGCCTATTTGCCCCTCACTTCTCTGTACTCCTAGGAAAGGATCCAATTTAGATTGGACTGGGGTAGAGAGAAAAGGATGTGTCACTGGGGACATAAAGCTAGCAGACTGTTCCCAATTTCACTGCTCTGCAGAAGGAAAATTGTTGAGGGAGATGGAAAGGAAGCATGCTTCAGTGAACAAATCTGAAGATTTCAAAAGTAACCAGATGGGAATGCATGGAGGAGTTTATTTTTATATAAACCAACTTTGCAAGGTTGAAAGCATTTTTTGAGGAATAAGTACTTGCCTAAAAATACTTCATCTTTGGCTGCTAACAATAAACTCTAAGAAAAAGGAGCAGAGAACCTCTTCTTACATTTTCACAAGAATGCTGAACCAAACCTCTAAAAGCTGTGTGTCACAATTTCAGTGGAGTCTGTCCCATTTTTGGCCTGCACTTATCCCAGAAAAGTGCACTGCTAGGTAATTCTACACATGTCCCTCTGAATCATGAAAACTGTAAGCATAAAAGAGAGCTGGCATAAATCCTGACCAGCAGCTAACATGTTTGGCACTGCTGAATCCATAGCATAAGTGGTTTCTAGATTTCTTTATTCAGAATTTTATGTTTTGTTTACACCATCACTAAACAAATCCTACTGGTCACTATGAACACTAAGTACTTCCTGAAAAACCTGTCCAAGATCACAGCAGCTGCTCATTCGATTGTTTTAAACAGGCCTCCTTACCAATCCTTACATTTAGGACCATTTTCTACTTCCTACATCAAAGCCATGCTTTCAGTTTGTAAAGCTCCAAATTCCTACTGGTTGTGCAGGATATAAACAGCATCCTGAAGGTGAGAAAATTCCAGCTGAAGTTTCATGAGGTTGGGAGGAAAAGGTTTTTCGTCTACATTAAGTTGCATGCGCAAGCACAAACACCACAGCACAGATATTTTGGCCACACTACTACCACTACTAATAAAAAGCTCTGCCTTTTTAATAAAAGAGATAAGTGGGGTGAGGGGGACAATGACCATTGGGAATTGGTTCAGGTAAAGCTTCCCATTCCATCTTCCATGTAAGTGACCATGATCAATTGCACTTAATTCAAAAGTGACAGTACCATTCCATAGCCTGTTTTATCCCAGAGGTGGGAAAGACTCCACTAAGAGATCCAAAGAGCACACAAGGAAAGCTTCCTAATTTCAATAAAAGACAGAGATTTCACCAGGGAAAAGCAAATGGTAGGCACTGTCAGTTGGAATCAGTGGTGAAAGAGAGGTGAAGAGATGGAGAAGAAGGGGAAAGTGAAAGCCTAAAATAAACCAGTTGCAGGGTAACAGAAAAAGATCAAAGGATGCCGAATCGACACTAAAGAGGAGTGCTAAAATGAAGACAACACACAGCAGGTGATGAATTGAAGACCATCAACTCCAAACCCTTTATTGTATCATTATTCCCAGTAAATGAATTATTCACCAAAAAGTGAAGTAGACAACACAGAAAAACATATAGGACAGAAAAATAAATACATATTTATGGGTATTTTTAGGCATGAATGAAATAACATACAAAGCCACGTGGTAAATGGAAAATTTTCTCCAGATAACATAGAATAAAAGGCAGTTACTTTCAGAGAAGAAGTGCTGGAGTGCCCAATATTGAGATGTGAGGGTGCTCGGAATGAAGACAGCACAAAAGTCTCTGCTTGTAGAACATGCAATTGACAACCTGACATGACACAGATAATTAAAAATCGACTACTGCAGTGTTATTTTTTGTGCTGGTGCCAGATACTCCCTGCAGTAAATGAGAGAGCCTGTGGGGAAAGGGAAAAAAAGTCCAATAGCACAGTAGATATGGCACATAACATGAATATGAAAACAGCACAGGGAACTTTATTACAGAACTATTTTGATTACAGAACTGGTAATATCAAGATGCCTAAAAGCAAAACCCCTTACACAGGTTATTATTTTGCATGAATTAAGTACAAAAATCTCCAGGTTTTTTTACAGTAAAGAGAGATATATGTTTTAAACAAATTTTTAAACAAACACCAATTTATTTGCTAGTTCCATTAGCCACTATCCATTACCATTTGGAAAAACACTGCCTCAAAAGAACATGTAACATGCTGTCAAAGTGTCCATGCATTTATTTGCTATGCAACCCAGAGTTCAGTTGCACTTGGCTTAGAATAGCATATTGAAACAGTACATTTTTCCAGTGAGAGAAAAAATAAAATCAATATTTATATACTCTGGATTCTGTCACATAAATGATAAAGATTAATTTACCATTTTCTGCAGACATGTATCTTATAGCCTTATTACTCTGGTGAGCAGCTTGATGTTTTTCCCTCCCATTCTACCATTTGACAAAATCAAACTGGCATTTATCAATTTAGTTATTAAAATGCTTGGCATTTCCTATGAGAATTTGTTCACTCAAGCATTTTCTAATAGAAAAGGAGGAACAAAACCCAAACAACAAAAGCCCTCCCCACATTTACCTACCCCTTCCCCATGACAGAGATTTAAAAACCCATGTCTGCAAATTAACTTTGACACTAAAAGTTTTTAACCCATTACACTGACAGTTTCTTTCCCAACTGAGTTTGCAAAACTCCCAATAAAACCCCTTAATTCAGCAGCTCTGATAACATTTTTTTTGTTGCTGACCTTTCTAAGCAATGACTGCATTATGCAAAAAGGCAACAAAACTGCATGTGCTGTGTACAAAGCTGGCAGTCACCCCTGTAATTTAGCTCACTTCACAGAATACATAAAGCACAGGAAACAGAGCCCTACAAACTGAGGTTCACTGTTTCTGCACTTAGCTTGCCACCACTTAGTTTGTGAATTATTGCAATCATGCTGGCGTGTTTGTCCAATTCTTCCTTCTGCAGATTTACAAGCGCTTCTTTTTCTGCCAAGCTTCCTTCCAACTGGGATTTTTGAACTTCCAGAGAAGATGCCTGCAGAAACAAACAAATAGTTTGTTACTTTCCTATAGTTTCCTCCATTACCAGCTGAAAAACACACAATACACTGAAAGCTGAGTGGCCTGGTGGTGAACTCAAGCAAGTAATTAAAAAGCAGTTTTAAGATGACAAGCTTGTTTCAGAGATCTCCCTTAGCTGTATAGTTGGTGCACAGGAGTGATTACAGCTACTGCCACAGTGCAAAATGTTGGATACCATGGGAAAGCACCAACCCCTTTGTTATCATTGTGCTACCATCTACATCTCATTTCAAGCACCACACAAGTAAGTATCTACTGAGAACAAAAAAAATATTTGCTACACACTGGATAATATGGCCTGAAGAGATTAAGCTTTTGCTTCCAGGAAATGGAAATACAGTAAATGTGTTTGTCAGGCTGCACACTTTGTATTTGCTGATCAGCTTGCATGTAAAATGAATCTCTGCCTTGTGATTTTAGAGGGAGCCTTACCTGCAGTCAAGGACATGTAGGCTGTACTGAAGCTTGAGGCATTTTCTTTTTGTTTGTTTTGCTTACATTACCCTGTTAACTTGGTATAGCCATAGTGGTCTCTCTTTGAAAAAAATACACTTTTTCTTGGAGATAAAAATGGTTTTCTGTTAGAATTTCAATGATCAAAAGAACCCTAGGTGCATTTTGGTGCATACATATGTACCTTAATTCAATGTGAGAAAGGGAGGGAAAGCAAGCTGACCTACATTTTCAGTAGTCAAAACGACTGAAGAGGAATTTGTTACTCTGTTATTTAACACCATGCCACAGGTTTGGTGGGTTTTCTTCCCTTCCCAACATTATGTACTCACACAACATGCCTCAGAGTCTCCTTAGAACTCGATCCTGACTTAAAACTCAATTATACAATTAAAGTTGAGAGAATCTGTTCTTGTCCACTACTACATCAGCTACTCTAGGGTCTTTAGGTACTTAATGAAAATACTGATTTACCAACTCTACCTAAAACTCCAGTCTCAGGAATGCAGGCACAAGTAATTCCTTACCTTGACATTCAGTTCTTCCCTTGCTTGCTGTGTTTCACTTAATTCCTTCCTAAGAATATTGATAGTTTGTTCCATATCTGTTTTTTCTTTCTGTTGAGTTTTTATTTTTTCTTCCAGAACATTTATAGTCTGTTGCAAGGCTTAAGAAAACGAACACATTAAAAGATTAGATGCCAAACTTAGAAAAGACACTGCATTAGCCTGGGAAACAAGGGGCTTTTTTTATTAATTTTTTTTTTAGACACAACATGGCTACTAACTGAATTACTGAGTAGTGCCACCTACTGCTAAATTTTAGTGGCTGCTTCCAGTCATTTGCAGAGAGAGTTAAATTAAGCTCTTCTAATTTGCAGCTCCTACAGAAAATAGTTCTAATGGATATGTTGCAAGAAGATCCTGAAGGAACACACTATGCAGAGATTCAGTGAAGTCTGGAAAATCAACTTCATGCATCCTTTCCAGAAAGTTAAAATTAGTTTCATTCAACTATTAAATTACGTATCTGTGACCGACTTTAACGGTTTACAAGTTGCTCAGTAAGATACAGCAGCTCATCTAGAGCCCATAATAACAACATCTGGTTAATACAGTTAGTCCTCTAGCTTCAGTGACCTTTAGGTAGGTGACTTACTTGCTATTGTGCCATCTCTCTCCTGTAGCTGTTGCTGTAATTCATTTCTGTGATCTTCACTTTCTATTAACTGTGCAGCAGTCCTAAAAGTGCAGAGAAATAAATTTTAATGATTAAAATGAGACATGCCACCATTTCCTTGTCCTAAGAAGCTAAAATGATTTTTGTATTATTTCCAACTGCTGTCAAGAGCTTCAAATCATCAAACCTATGAATGTGCATAGTGTGATCAGGGATAGATCTTATTTCCTTCCTGCCACCATGACACAGTCACTGCCCTTCTCTGATTATGGTAGGAGCTAATGAAAAGGCTGATACCTGGAACACAAAGCCCAGCAACTGCTGCCTTTGATCACAGACACAAATAATTGAAAATACTGTGGAAGAACTGGAATTGTCATTCAATACAAGTAAAAATCTCCTGCCATTAGTGATTAAGGATGCTGGGGTTTTAGCTCTCACTATGCTCCTGAAGAGACAATGCAATTAGTAAAACCTGTTTCAGGTATTATCCCTGCAAGGCCATCTATACACAAAAAATACCATTCTGAACATCTCCTGGATTGTCACACAACACTCCAAAGCAACCACACCATAAGACAGTGCCACAGCTTGTGAACAGGCCTGCCTCAGTTCTCACTAGTTTGGGTAATGCTCAGTTTCCACACCCATTTAACACAGAGGCACTGGCATCTACCAGCAATACAGCTCTAACACGAGCACTTTACACTCTCTGAAGCTGATCTACTTTTTCCATTACCAGCCAGACTAATTTCTAAGGCATATTCTACTTGCCACATGCCTTGCCTAAATGGCATCTGCTGTCACTTCTGTTTACTTGTTTATTTCTGCCTATCTACCAGTTTCTAAGCTGCAGCCTCTAGCAAGAGGGAGGGATGTATATTTGAGGAGTCTCCATTTCTGTGGCCGTTCAAGATTATCTACATAATAAACTGCTCCTCCAGACTGGCATTAACAAGGGTCAACTCTCATCAGAATATCCCTCCAATTACCCTGAGCTGCATATTGCACCATTTGATGTAAGTAACCAAATTTATTCAGTAGCAAACTAATGTATCAGTATGAAAATTTCCCATCTGAATCAGAACTCAAGGCAGTGATTTGGACTGCTCTGATTACTGACAAGGCAAGAGCCTGGAAGGGTGAAGTGAACTTTGCAAGTAAAACCATGAATAGCATTTTATTTCTCAACAGAATACAAGGCCTGCCTATGAACATATTTTAAAGACATCTTAGTTATCTATTAAACATTTAGTTATGTATTAAATAAAATCTGTCAAAGAAGAGCCCTATATTCCCTCAGTTATATTGGTGAAAGGTATATCAGACCTCTGTTTTAAGCCATCAAAAAGGAAAAATTACAATTACTCCTCAAGAAGACATAGGTAATGCCAGTTTTATAGTTGAAAAAGATGTTTTACACCACAGGCAGAACACCATTCATCACAACTTCTAATATAACTTTCAAATGTGTTCATTTAGTAAGGTTGGTTGTTTTGGGGTTTTTTTTCCAATTTGACATTTTAAGAGAAAACTTACAGGCTAAAAGAGAATACATGGAAATCTTTGGGTGATAAAAGCATTTAAGAATTCAACAACAACCAAAATAACACCTCCACACTCTGCCAAGTGCACCTAAGAATTGGGTCATCATCTTTCTCTTCCTACTATTGCTGAAGTCTGTTGATAATCCCTCATCACCTCCAACCAATTAAGGAGGAAATATAATAAAGCACCAAAGTCAGTACTACAGATTCTCATCCAACATAAATGTATAAACCAACCCTGATGCATCTTTGGCTTTCTCTAACTTCACTTCTCAGACATTACTTAAAGCACAATTGAAAAACTGAGACTAAAGTGCTATTTAGTTTTATAGTTTGACTTGCTTTAAAAAGACTGAACTGAACTTACCTGTCATTCTGCTGCTTGAGTGATTCATTCAGTTTCGTCATTGCTTCCACTTGTTTATTGAGTGAATTGCATGTAATCTGTAGACCTTTATATTGTCTTTCAGTTGTTTCATGCCTACAAATGAAATGTAATTGCTTTTGAAGACAGCTTTTACTTTAATAGCTTGCCAAATAAAAATATTTGACATGATCTGTGCAATCATCCTACTCAAACAACAAGCAAGGTGTTTTTGGAAGGGGGGGATGTTCAGCTGAGTGTTTTTTGGTGACAGCTGCCTGTTAGTGTATTAGACTTTTTGAGTTAGTTTTTTTTAATGAACATACTTAGAATCACAGAATCATTTAGGCTGGAAAAGGCCCTTTAGATCATTGAGTCAACTATTAATCCAGCACTGCCAAGTCCACTACTGAACCATGTCCCTAAATGCCCCATCTACACATCTTTTAGATACCCCAGGGATGGTGACTCAGCCACTTCCCTGGGCAGCCTGTTCCAGTGCTTGACTTGGAAGAAGAAAACAGACAAACAAACCAGCCAAACTTCAGAGGATCCCTTACATATCCTGAAGTATTAATGATCAGGAAGCAATCTCCCTCCAGTAGAAAACTTTTAGGAATTGACAAAACTATAAATACCTTCAGAAATTTGCAAAGAGCTAATCTATAATAGTCTGTGTATGTCAGTCATCTTTTAAGGGACCCTTTAAGTTATCCTATGACCTTCTATGACCTTGTATTGTGCTACTAAAAACTGAACATACTGAAGACAATGCAGTGTGTAATTAATACAGGCTTGAGGCAGATTTCATGCTCTAAGCAAACATTTTCCCACCTTCCTACCAAAAGGCAAATCCTATCCCCTGATGTCAATTAATTGATTGTTTTTAAGAAACAGCATATTTGAAGTATGAAGGTTGCTTTAAAAAGTAAGTTTTTGTTTCAGAAACACGTTGTAAGGATTAGAAAGTTTTGTTCCTAAATTGGAGAATTTAAAACTGTTAGATACTAGATTGAGGCTGATTTGTTTCCCACAAATTAGACAATAAATGTTCACAGATTGCATGACTGCACACAATTCAAGAAAAAAATGAAGGCACTTCCACAATGACCATACTAGACACTTATTCCAGAAATCTAGTCATGGAAAAGTTTTATACATTTTCCTCCCTCAATAACTCCTTTATTGGCAGCAATATGTTTTCAAATTTGTCTAATACTGCTTGGTCCCATTATTACGGGAGAAACTTGATCTCAGTTTTATCAGTTTCTTTGCCTTGCTGACACCTAGTGACCAGACCAGCTCATGTGAGTTGAGAAGTCAAAGCTCTTTTAAGCCTTTATTCTTCCAAAGCACATTCTATTTTCAAATATTTTCTATCTTTAAGTACTTTGTGTGTCTCACATATTCTTTTTAGCTGAAGATCCCAAAGAAATAACGCTTACAAATAATTCAGGACGTGCAATATGCCTCCTTCCTCGTTACCTCACTTTCACCTAATTTAACTCAAAATTTGGTACAGGCTTGACCAATGATGCCAAGTCCTACAATATACAAACATACTGATATTGGCTGTTTCTGCAGAACTCTTGCAAGCATATTATCAAGACAGATACTGAGAGCATGGTACAATGCTAACAGAAACTAAGCACTGGAGGTTCTGTGTCTTAGAGAACAATGCTCCCTTTTTATACAAAGCATGTGCTATTTCCTGAACTGGACCTTCAGCACCTCATTCCACTGAAAGCTGAATGTTAATATATTAATAAATTTAACTATGTTAACTGTAACATAAATTTGAGTTCCTGAATGACTTGTTAACCTTATTGACAGGCATACAGAAGGGAAAAAATCCAACTTTTCACTTAAAAACTTGACACAGCATTGCTCTTCTAATGTGCCTAGCCCAATAAAGGACATCATAATTCTTTTCATATTAAATACTTGTTTAGAGATCCTACATGTCTTACCTCTGAAGAAGATCAAGATAGGATTTTTTTAGTATTTCATGTTCTTCAGCAACTGCCTGCAATTTCCTGTTGTGCTGAAAGAGCTGTTCAATATCAGTCTGTGCTCTTTCAGACTCTACCTGTTGAGCTTTCAGCAAATCATTGAGCTCTTCATTTTTTCGTTCTGCCTCCTTCAGCATTGCAGCCAGAGTTCTTGCCTTTGAGTGGAAAGACACCCCCCCAAATAAAAATAAAACAAAAAAAGCCACATACATTAAAGGGAAATCTGTTTCTCAAGTTGTATTAGGCATGCTTGAGGCCATAGAGCTAACACCAAAATGTCACCATCTACATTAAGAGAATAAATTCTCTCACCTAATGTTAACTACAAATTAATTGGTTCACTAAATTCTTTTAGCTCCATTTATGGACAATGGAGGGAAGAACAAAGTAAAAGACGATACATTTTATCTGTGGATTTAGTAACCAGTAGCACAATCTTTAACATAACCTTTAAAAAATAGAAATTATTCTCACTTTTCAATGTGCACCTCAAATATAGAACCCACAAAAGCAAGCATTATTTGAAAGTTCACCTCTGACCAGTGAATCAAAAGGCACAGACAGGAAACAGTTCTTTATATAGCAGCAAATTCTATAGAGAATTCCAGTAAGTGGGTTTATTAATTTTTAATATTACTGAATTTAACAGTAATGGTTAACAAACAATAATGAGCAGAGTAGGTTGGTTTTGTTGACTTCCTGTAAGGGAAAGGACGTTAAAGAAAACTGTGCCAAAGAACAATCCAGAGGAAAACAGGATGTTCATGGTGAAAGTTGAGACTGCCCTAACTTGCAAGCACAGCTTACAGATAAGCAGTATAGTTTCCACATGTGATCACAGTTGAAGCTCCCCAGTCCATCATTACTCAGTCCCTCCTCAAAGCTCCTCTACTCACCTCGGACTCAGCCTGGGCTCTCTGACACCGGTACTGGGCCATCAGCCTCTCAGCCTGAGCCAGAGCTACTGCCTTTACTTCCAGAAGATCCTGCAGCCTCGTTTCTTTAGACTGCAGATAGGGAGAACATTCCTCATTAACATTTTCTCAAAGTACCAACTGCAGCACCCCCAAGCACGTTAGGCTGTACTCACTGCTAACGCCGACAGCTTCTGCTCGTAGACATCCATGATGTCAGATATCCTCACGTCAGCCAAGGGCTCCTTCATCTGGGGAAACATCCTCCAGTCACTGATACTGGAAATTTCTATTTACTTACACAGGTAATTGTGCCTAAAGAGCTTGGTGGTTTGGTGAACTCCACCTGCCACTAGGCTTTTTGAATTCTCATTTTTGTATCTGAGGCTATCTACACAAAGATATCCACCTGACCCTTGAGAAAAGTTTGTGAGCAATTGAACTGGTAAGGCTTATTAGGAGTCATCTGCAGAAGACTATAGTCCAGCACTATAAAAAGATAAAGCCACCATTCTGAAATCATTCCCCTTGGTCCAGTCTCTACTGGAGAATTAGCAGGCCCCTCATAGGACACCTAAAATAACCTGCCCTAACATTATCAGCACAAAAAGCATATGGTTAAAACTCCTTGTTCATACTCTGTGGCCTTCTCAACACACAAATTAAGAGAAAAGGCCCAGTAAAGTTTTTCTAGGATAGTAGAAAGGATACTACTGAGGACCCACAGAATCTAATGTGTTAACCCAGTGACTTACTAGAGAAAATGCACCATGTATGGCACAAGAAGTCCTAAATGTTTATTAAAGCATATGCCTCCTGAGTCAAATGAGAATGCTTTTCTCTTAGGCAGTGCTGGGTATTTTCTCTTAGGCATTGCTGCTATAACACCAGTTCTGAGCAGCTGTTCACAGATGTTGATGCACAACCAAGTGCAAACTATGCCAGCTGTTCACACCTTGAGCACCTACAGAAAAGCCACCATCTCTGCACCATCCTGAACCACCATGTAAGAATGCTTTTTGCAAATTAACTGGAGACCCTGTGTAGCTCCAGTTCTCAGCTCATCTTTCTGTCCCTAATGCATGAAACAAGCAGTTTATTTTCCTGCTTGCAAACTTAAAATATCTAAAGGACATAGAAATGACTCAAAGAAGAGCTCTAAGAATAAAATTCCCTTCATGCTCTCTTAACAGTGATACTATGAAAATTGTTTTCTCAATTATGTTTTCACAAGCATTTGAGCTTCACACAATATACAACAGAACTCAGGTATTTTAAGTGAATGCGTATATTGCTTTTCAATTACTAATTAGAAGGTCTAAGAAAAGAATCACTCAACAATTCATCAAGAACTTTCTCCCCTAAAAAAAAAAAAAAAGAAAAATCGAAGCAGGTTTACCATCTGTCACATTACTGGAAGCTGCTGCATTAGTGCTGTGTAGGCACCTGTGGTTGCTTTGATTTACATTAATGTAAACACAGCAATGCACCCACAGACTGTCACATGCAGTCCAGAAAAGGATGATCAATGGGAGCATCCAGTGGCAGAGTAAAAAGTAAGCCAAGGAAGACTCACCTGACCTTTTTCACTGTTATTCTGGCATCTGACTGGAACTGGTAGCTCTTGGAGTTTCACTTTAATCAGTTACAACAAAGAGATAAGAGTTGCAAAGCTAAGGCTGGAGGCAATACCACTAATACAGATATCAAGCTGTTATCAAGAAACTTTCTATACCTTTTCCCAATTTGCATACTGTTCCTTTAAGCCAAAAGAAAATACAACCAACAATCCATTCTCTCAGTCTAAAGCAGCTACAAAGCAGCTAACTTGTTTTGAACAGAAAAGGGAAAGAGGAGATATATTCACTATCTGCCAGGATGGCCCACAAAGTAGCACATGGTATGTGGTGCCTAGTTGGGTGTCTCATTCACAATGCAAGCTGCTGCAGAGGGAAGTAAAAACTGCCTTCTGAAATAATAACAGCACCTTACCAAAAAGGCCACAAAAGCTGAACTGCAAATGTTAGTGTCAGCTGTCAGCTACAGCCAGCAAAAGGAGAATGTCAGTATGCATGTTTAGGCACACAAGAGATGCACCACACTTTTCTAAAACAGCCCAGCATCTCTATTTCATTACAGGCTCTTTCTTAGGAAGTAGAGGGAGGAGGTTCCTTTAATGTGACCCAGTAAGTCTGTGCAGTTGGACTGTACCTGGCTCCTGCCTCCACATCTGACAGTTCAGACAACTGTGGGCAAACCCACTGGAGAGGGCCCTCAGTAAGGAGCCCTACCTTCAGGTGTAGCTCAACATAGATAGGATCTCTGCATTCTGCTCAGGAGCTCAGTAAATGGAGCACATTCCAAACAGACAGAAATCTAAACCAAACTTAACTGTCACACAGTAGTCTGGCACCTGGATTTTAATTTCCATCCCTTCCACTAAAAAAGTGTCAAATGTTTCACAAGGGTATATAAATTCTACTAACCTCTAGTCCAGAATGAAGTTTTTGTATTAATTCCTCAACATTTGAAGCTTTGGATTCATTACTTGAAGGACAGGATAAAGAACACCTCACTGAAGTAGTGTTGACCACAGATGACTGCATTTGGATTCTCTTTGCTGTGTGCTCCACTTCTTGCTGTCTGTAGGCATTATTTGCTGTAATGCTCTCACCCAGCCTGTATAAGCATAAGGATATTAATGACACAACCTGCTACAAATAGCATTGCAAGGATTCAACAGGAGAACAATTTCATAAAAAAAATTTACAGTCACATTTGCAACACACATTTCAGAGATGTGTGTTGGGCATGTACTCAAACTGGCCAGAGATACAGAAAAAGAGGAAAAAAAAAAGTATCATGGCTAACTTTTAGAGACAAATACAGAATCTCATCAGAAAGGGCATAGTGCTCAGCTCTTTTTGAGCAACAGATCATATCTCTTATGAACCTGAAAAACAGGTTATTTCACCTGTTATTATTCAGGTACATATATAAAACTAGGCCACTGTTTGTCTCAAAGAAGACTGAGAAAGTATTTAGTAAGCATTTTTATTTGGCATAAAAATAAGATTGAATCAAGAAAAGGCAAAGTGCAACAAATAAACCTCAGTCTTCCCTTGTCTGCAATTCTATTTTACAATACTGTATTACAAAATCAAATGTGCTGTATGCAAGTTTTAACCAAAATTTAAGTATGCAGATAAAAGTGCAATATGTTTAAATCTGTATAAGGAAGAGAACTCTAAAGCTTAGAAAAAAGTAATTTCAGCACCTCTATTCCAGTGTCTGTATGTAATTTGTGGCTGGTATTTTCAAGGCAGGTACCAATAACATATTTCAATCAAGAATGATAAACCAAAAGAGCTGATTTTAGAGGCACCAGTTATAAATTTTTTTCTCTTGATAAATTCCTTAATTACTAAGCTATCCCAACCACTTCACTGAAGGGCTGTCTCAATTGCTTCCTAAGTGAGCATAGCCTATTTTTAGCTTGCATTTAGACATGTTATTTGCCTGTTCCATTGTACAATTCCAGACATATTTGATTGTACAGATCCTTCATTCTTTTAGCCAGACTATTCATTACTGGCCATTATAACAATGTTTCTTATATCCACAAACCCATATAATTATAGAATAATTAAGGTTGAAAGGGACCCATCTACAGACCACCTAGTTCAACTCTCCTGCTCTTAGCAGGCTGCCCAGGACTATGCCTTGTAATTTTAACTCTATCAAAAAATGAAGACTCCACAAGTTCTCTGGGCAACATTTTCCGATTTGACCTCCCCTTACAGTAAAAGGGTTTCTTTTCTGATATTTAAACAAATCAAAAAGGTTTTTTCTTATATTTCAATTTGTGCCTACATCTGTCCTGTCAGTGGCTACCACTGAGAAGCCTGGCTCCATCTCTTTTGTTCCTTTCCATTAGACATTTCAACACACTGATAAGAACCTTGCAAGTTGTCCCAAAAGTAAGCAAGGTCAGCTCCTGCAGTCTCACCTTGTGTAATACATGCTCATACCTCTTCCCTAGACTCACTCTAGGATGTCCATATCCCTCTTGCATTGGAGAGCCCAGGCCTGGACACAACACTACAGGTGTGGTCTCACCACAGCTGAGCAGAGGGGAGTGATCACCTCCTTTGCCCTGTCACCAGGACTCTTCCAAGTGCAGCTCAGGGTGTCACTGATCATCTTTGCCATTCTTGAAGACAGAAGTTACATTTGTTTTATACTAGCCTTCAGGAACCTCTCCCAGTCACCATGAATTTTCCAAGACATTCTGAGTGGCCTTGGAATGGCAACAGGCAACTCCCTAAGCACTCAAGGGCACATCCTGTCAGGTCTTCTTCACTTCTGTACACCCAGTTAGTTTATATGTTCTATAACCTGACCCTGTGCTACCCAGGGTATGTCTTGCCTCCTCTAGGCCTTCCCACTGCTCTCAGGGACATTGCTCTGCCTTTGGGAATCCTTATCAGTGAAGACCAAGCAAAGTGTTCAGTATGTCAACCTTTTCCATGTCCTTTGTCAACAGGTCCCCTGCCCCACTCAGCAGAAAGGCATACATTTTCATGTCTGGCTTTCGCTCCTGAGGTAATGGTCTTTCTTGTTGCCCTGACATCTGTCAGGTTCAACTCCAGGCTGTGATACAATTTAAAATCTTTTTTTTGTATTTTATTATGTCTGTGGAAATAATGACTCCATCAAACAGAGTTTCTCAATACTTTTTCCATAGTTTAAACCACCTTAAACAGTACCTGAACTGGCATCTGCCTGTGTCTTATCCTAATCTGTTCTTTCTTGGAAGCTACTGCAAAAGGGTGAGCAAAGCTTTAGGAACTGAAGAATGACACACCTGACAGAGTTCTTTAGAGACAAATCTGACAGTCAGAATATCAGATGCACCCCAAGTTCCAAGCACAGATTTCAGACAAATGAGCACTTAGGGACAGGAGTCAGTTGCTCTTCTGCTTTCTAGGACCTGACAAAATGAACACCATCAACATTGTGATGGTTTCCTCTGGCCTCCAGGACCACTGCTGTCTCACAAAGCAGAAGAAAGACAATTTTTGTAAAGTTTCTCTCTCTGATAAGCTGAAAATAGTACTCCAAAAAATGTGGATATCACTAAGCCCATAAAAATGTCAAATCTAACCAGGGTATCGCAAAAATACTTACGCTACAGCAGGAAAACCTGGTAAAGGTGCAGCCTCAAACAGTATTTTAAGCCCCAATTGGACTTGCTCTCCATGGTTTGATGTTAAAGCTAATGTCAAAGGTGTAATCAAGCGCTGATCCTAAAAAGGAAATTACTTTGGCCAAAACAAGATACAGCAGACAACAACAACAGAAAAACCCACAAAACACAGACTACCAAAACATCACAATATAAAGGCCCATGAGCACAGAAATGCTTTATTCAAAACTTAAGTTACGTTCTTAAGGTTCACCCTTCTAAGTTTCTGAGCCTGAAGTCACAGAAAACAAGTGATTTTAAAAACAGTCTATACTTCTGAGTATTTGAAATCATGTTTTACATTAAAGCCAACACAACAGGTAAAGAGGCTAGTTAATTCCTGCAAGTTTTCAAGTGCTTGATAATCAACATAAAGGTCACTAGCTGAAGTTATAAAGCTTAATCATGGACTGTAAAACTCATTGTTACCCATTAAATTACACAACTCCCATTCTAGAATGAAAAATCTCTAAAACAGCAAGAAGTGTTTGACTGTCTGGATTGCTTTTCCGTCTATAAAGAAAATTATCAAGGTGTCATCTGACCAATAGGTACCAGAAACTGTTTTGGCCATGCTAAGTTCCAAATTAGATGTACATATTGAATAGTAACCAACCCAATAAATAATTATATTGTTGTGGTAATTGTTTTCTACTTTGCTACCTTTAAACTGCAATCATAATGCAGTCTTAAAAGGATAATTCTTACCAGGCAGCTAAAATATGATTTCATATGCATTACCAAAACAAACGACTGCAAGTAAAAGCAAACTTACTGTTATTTTAGAATAATTAACAGTGAAACAATCTTTAGGAATTGTGCATAAGGGACTGTATTTTCCCAGAAGCTTTACCACTTCAGAGATAAACATGCAAAACATTTTTACTAAAACTACTGCAGTGTAGTGACACTTTATTTCACAGATACACTTCATAAAACATTTTAAAATCATACCTGTAACATTTTGTAGAAGCTGTCCTTCATACTAGGTACGTCCTGCCGCAATCTGCTCATAAGATCAAGCATTTTCAAAATAATATCAGCAGCAAGTTTGCTTTTAAACATCCAAGTAGAAAAGCAATTGGAGAAAAAAAAAAGTGAGATAAGTCAAATCAGCACTGATAAATTCAGTCAATTAAAAAAAAAATAAATACCTTCACAAAGAAAATAAATATATCTAGCAAGGCAAGAATGCTAGAACCAAAGAGATCATACTGAGTTCCATGGACATGTGCCTGAGCTTCTCCAGCATGCCAAGGATGGCAACAATGAAGACCAAAACCACCACTTTCAGGTTGAAAGTGAGGAGGGTTTAATTATAGGTCCAATTATATTTCACTGGGTTTTGGCCATGGAACTTATAGCTCTATTGACTTTTAGCTATAATGACACTGAGCTGAAGGAATGTGTATTTAATTTGCAGTACAACAATTGCCTCCTATAGTGATGTGTGATATTTTGGAACTCTGCATAAAATCAAAATGAGAAACCACATGCCATGAGCAGTTCTAAGTAAGCTTTAACTTGGATCAGCCTGAAATACTGCAGGAGGTTTAAGGTCGTTGTTCCATATAAGTGGATCTCCAGCTTATGTAAAAATATTATCTGAATGAACTGACCAGCAAGATTACATTTTATTTCACAAAATACTAAGTTTGATTTAATACCAATATTGATTTATATGCATTTAAATGGTACTTTCAACTACCATATTCTTTCCATTGCAACAACATCACAACTCCCACAGAAGTCATGCTTAATTAGATTTTAGATAAATATGTGCACTTACCACATTTTAGAGTCCACCAATTTTGTCCCAAAACCAGTATCAATCCCACTATAAGGAAACAGGTGTTCTATCAGACATGTGCATTGGCTGGCAGTCAGCACCTTCGAGACATGCATTTTCAGTGTGTCATCTCTGCAGAGCAGTAGGCAGGGTTAAGAATAAATTCAATACACCTATGCCTAGGTATTGGCACCAAAAGGCAACATTTTGTAATAGTAAGGGACACAAAAGCTAGGGCATCAAAGCATAAGAGCCTCTAAAAATGCTTTTAACACCCAACAAAATAAAGCACTTAAATCATGCCTAACTCACAAGTCAAATTAAGCTTCACTTTTCAGTTAATACACACACTTACTGGAAACAGAGATGGGAAACCTCAGTAAAACAGGCAGCATAAATAAACATAGTGAACAAACGGAAGGGACCAGGCAGTCCCTAATACAAGAACCAGTTACCTAGAAGTGAGCTAGCAGAGGCTTCTCCACAGCAGCTTAGACGCAGGACTACAGCCTGCAGTCATGTCCTCCTTACTAAACTTACTGTGGACATTAAGGACTCAATGAGGAGTGTAAAACTGTATCATTCCACTTTTTTTCCTTGTTTCTCTGATCTAGATTTGTATCATATTTGGCTGGGAGCTGCACTTGACTTAGCTAGGCAACAATACTACATGGATCAAGAAGATGGCTGCCCAAATTGCACACACAATTTCAAAGAAAACACTCATCTTCGTTTTTGATCTGCAAAGTGCTTTTTTTTCTGTTGAATAGCCACACCATTTTATCCTGCACCACTGTATTACAAAATAATTTCACAGCAATTAGAAAGCTACTTTAGATCTTGCAAGATGACACTCCTAAGTAAAATTAGGGCAGTTATTGTCATTAGAAGCTATTAAAGTGACCCAAGGTAGACATGTCTTTTAACATCTTAGAGCAGATCATGGTGGAGGAATAATAAATCAGCTGCCATTAAGCACATAAAAAGGATATTTGTCAGGACATTAATAGCCTTGACCATTCTTTCACACTTTTTCTTCGCTAATAGCTCATCCACAATCTGTTCTGGCATCTGAAGATGATCAAGAAGAACAGGCAGCAAAATATCCATAAAGCGTTCAGCTGATTCTCCATTCTTATTGTTAATAACATCCTGTAATGAAGACATTTCATTTTATGTCAATATTTAAAATTACAGGGAACCCAAGCTTACTCTACCCCCTCCTGCACCAGTCTATGTTCCTGCTTTCTCAGCCTCTTGCTATTTCTGGTTTAAGATGGCTGACCAGTATCATACTGGAGGAGGAAGTTTACAGGAAACAGAAACAGCAGGAATTTCCTCATTTCTGTAAGTGTTCGAAAGGAATTCTAACAGTTTTCTACCTACCTCATGACTTCATAAACTGCCATGTCCTCCACTTACAATACATTCATTTCTAAAATACTGCATGTCTTTAAAAGAATGGTTGTTTTATGAACTATGTTTATTTCAGCATAACTATTTTACAATGAACTTTATTATAGTTATTTTTTGTATGTGCTGTTTTTCAAGTCAAATTATAATAGCTGCTTAAAAATAATTTAAAAATAGGAGCTACTAAGAAGTTCTTTAAACTCAGCTATCAGTCTTGGTACCTCAAAAATCTCTTTGAACAGCTGCAATGCTAAACCTGAACAGTCTTCAGAGCCTTCCAAGGGTTGGTTTGACAAGTGCACCAAAGCAACAGCAGATGGTTCAAAGCTCTTTGAGCGAGTCCCAAGTCTGGTGTTTGCAGAGACTGTCAAGGCAGCCGGTTCCAGCAGCGCCCGCCGCAGGGTGTGACGCAGCTCCGGCACAGAGCAGAAGGCGAGCAGCAGCTCCAAGATCTGTGTCAAGTGAAGGAGAGTTCAAAGGCTTTTACATCAAGAACTTACACAGAAACTGCAACTCCCTAACACAACTCTAAAGAGATACACAAGTTCCATGCAACTCCTTTTAGCACTTGAAAGTTTTCTGAGGAATAGTTTTCTTTCTTTAAAGCCAAGTCAGCAGCAGAAACATTCATTGGGCTCATGGTGAAGGCTTGTGACAGTACTCAGTGTATTGCTTTCTTTTCTTTGGGCAGGACTGCTGGCTACTGACACAGTAAAAAGTACAAACACGTATATTCAGCATGAAGAAAGCCATGGAAGAGAAAACATTCTGAGACAGGAATGGATGCACATCCATTCTCTGAGCATGCACAAAGAGAAAACCATCCTGGAAAGCTCCTTGTCAACATGCCTCTCTAAATAAACCCAACAAGCAACAACAAAAATCACACAGAGAGGAAAAGTAGCATCTACTATTAACTAGGGTGTATAAGACATTAATAGAAAAAAAGGTCCAGATCTGTTTCACTGATACATTTAGCCCCAACATTTTCACATTTCATATTTTAGCCTTTAGTGACAGATAGCCAATGTTTCATTTACATAAGGTAGTAGTGGGACAAAGTTGAATGTAACAGTTCACTGCTTGAACAGAAGTAGCATCTCTTCATTCAGCTAAGGTGAGAACACTTATTCCTACACATTTGAAATCAGCATCAGGGTTCCCTGATCACCCGTTGAAGTCAGGGTAGTATTAATTCAAGGTTTAGAAAGCAAAGTGGGACACACTGCATTTCTGGTAGATTCCAAAATCTCTTATTAGCCAAAGCTCTAAAGGTGTTTACGTTGGCTTTTTGCCTTTACATCTGTTGCCTGAAAGAAGAGAAACAATCTGACAAAAACCCCCAACATTACAAATTCAACCTGACAGCCTTCTGAATAACTAGAAAATACACTTTGTGAATTCTCTACATCATTTAAGAGTCCTGAAGTCAGTGTATTTCATTACCAACCCTTGTACACAAGGAACCTATTTGTAACAACAGAAGAGAAACTAGATTAGGATTGTAGCCTCTTAGCCTCTAAGTGAAAAAGTATAAATACCTTAGATGATGAATCAGGATCCCTTCCATGAAGAAGATCTAATACTTGAGCAAGGCAAGAGGTGAAGTGCTTGTATCTACAGCATGCACAGAGAAGAAAAAACTATGAATAAAATTGAAATTTCAGCACATTTAGACACTTACACCAAGTGATGAATGAAAGTGCCCTATTCTCCTTCTTACCCCCAAACACTTCAAGTACAGTGAGTTTTGATAATTTAATTTCTATTTGAAACAGCACAAGCATTAAAAATATTCTAAGAATGAAAGCAAGTTCCTTAAAATAAACTCTGATTTTTCAGTTTTCTTACTGCTTGATTTAGATTGAAAATCAGCACCTAAATTCTGCTAATGGAATCTGCAGAACTACTAGTCAAGCTCTCCACAGAACAACTCTAACAGCCCTCTCCCTGTAAAATTATTACTTCTTACAACTTCAACCATACTATTCCACTTCAAGATTATATGGCACTGTAAAAGGCAGGACAGCTACTCATCTTGTTGTCTGACTACCATCACTGTCCAGACAAAAAATTACAGAACAGGGTGTCAATATTCCTTCAGTGCCAATGAAAAAAACAGGTTTTGAGTCACACTTCTGTGTCAAACTAGTAATCCAGCAACCTTTCAGGTTCTGATATAGCAGTTATAATTATAGTCAACTAGCAACGTTCAACAAGCAACTTGGGATTTTTTTTCCCAGGGTCTGATTTAGAATTCAAATGGCATACAGCAAAGAAACTGAACTAGATCTTAGGAAAAATACTTTTAGGAAATGAAACCATACCTGGTAAGATAATCTGCAACTTTAGGGCTGTTCATAAGATCTGTGAGTAGATCAACAGAATATTTTCTTGTTAGAGTATCTCCATTTACAACAATATTGAATATTAACTGAAACGTCTGATGGATATTTCGAGCGTGAAAGAGCTGAAAGGAAGAAGAAAATTACGTATAGGCACATACTTTGCTGGGTGTCATGCTTAGTAAAATGAGCTGGAATTAGAATTTTATTTGGCCAGTGTGACAACTGGTTTTAGCTACAACTTAAAAACAGAAACAACTTTAAAGACTCACTTACTTTTTCTCCTACTTCTTCATTTAGGGTAAGGCTTGATAGTACCGAAAGTGCAAAGACAACCATAGTCAAACTGCTATGGGCCAAGAAACTTATTAAGGTACGATAGAAACTCTTCACATTATTCTACAGCAAAAAGGAGAAACAAAGGTATTACAAACTCACCAGATTTACAGGTTTGACACATTTATACATGAGTCATACAAATAATGAACAATACAAAAATAAGATGGTATAGTAACAGTTCTTCTCTAGAAAAGCTATTTCACTGTTCTACTGCACAATACTGGCATTGAGGCAACTTTTTCTTTTCAACCTGTATAAGGAAAAATGAGAAAAAACACCCCAAAACAACAGAGAACCAACCAAGGAAGAAATTCCATCATTATTTTAAAGAAAGATGAGAAAGTCATTTTGCTAAAGCCTATAAGAGAAAATAATCACTGAAAATTGACTCCCATCCCTTCTCTGATTAATGATCAGATCTGATAATAGTTTCTCCTTTTTTTTTTTTGCCCTCTGCCTCTCTTCCAAGGTAAACAGAACAACATTTGCTTTTATGTACATTAATTTCTCTTTCTGAATTAAAAAATAAAATGTTTGCACTGATTTATGAAGACACAGGAACCAAGCAGTTCAGATATGTATATGTATTTGAGGATTCAAGGGCCCCGACATGAAGATCAGTGCTATTTTATTGATTTATGAAAGGCAAATTTTCTTCTTGCTTACCAAAAATTCATCTACAATCTTTGTTTTAATGACATTTAGTTTTTCTACAGAAGAATGACCAAATTTTAAATTCACCTCTCAGGTGCAGAGAACAGTTGCAAAAACCAAACACATAACACAAGTCAGGGCAAAAACACAGCAACGTACCAAGGGAAAGAGAATACACAACTTTCTGTTCTACTGGTTATTTTCTCCAGCATGGGAGAAACAACTGCCTATTTGGCAGAACAAGCAGGTCAGGGTTATCATTGCTGAAAAAAAGTGTCCAAGAAGTACTAAGGTAACTACCTAGAGTCAATTAACTCTTACCCTTAAGCCAGAGAATCATGACACAAAAGCAATGCTCTTACCGAAGATTTTATCTGACTTTGAATAGACAAGTTGTGACGACAGAGGTTTGCCAGGAGTCCTAAACACGGTATTGTTAACTCATCTTCATCAGATTGACTTAAAAGAAAAGCCCAAAAGATGTTTTCATTGAAGCATCCTGGATTAAATTACAAGAAATTGTAGGGTGGGGGCTGGGAGAGCTGGGTGGTTGGGGGACTTTTATTTTGTTTTGTGTCTTGGTGGGAGCTTGTTTTTTAATGAAACACCATTTCACCATGCAAAGCAAAATTCAGATTGTAATCCATGCAGTGGGGGCAGCTTTTAACTGAGTACATCTGAAAAAAACCTCAAAGTATCAGAGATCACTGCTATCAGAGGTCGTTCATTACATATACTTCTAAGATTCATTAGATTTCTTACAAGGGCACTTGAATCAAATTTTTATTAATCTAAAAAGTCTGCTCCTAGTGAAAAACATGAATTTCCTCCTGTTTTTTCTCTTTGTTAGCTCCCTGCTCCCAGAGCTGTGGAGGTGGACTGAGGCCAATTAATATTCCATCACCCAAAGTCCCACAATCACTGCACTTGACAGTCTGTAACAAGTACGTGGTTTTCAAAGGAAAGTCTGTTAACTTCAGAGCACAGCTCACTCTGGATGCTGTTAGTGCAGTACTCTAATGGCCTTCAGAAAGTTTAGAAACTTGGCTCACTGTTTCCCATAAGACACTGAGTACACACTTACACACAACGCATTAGGAACAGAATTAATCCATCGATGTTGGCACCAGCACAAAAGATGGGAACGTTGTAGGTTAGTCTCTGCAGCAACTGAATACCCTGAGGAAACAGAAAGCTGTTCACATGCCTGTCCTACACCACCTCAGGAAGGATGCTACAGAAAATGAAACTGAAAGGACAAGTATCAAGACACCACAACTGAATTAACTTTCAGACTCTAACATTAACAGAACAATTACACAAGCTGCTGCAAGCATATTGTAATGTCCTAACATACTGACGTAGTTAGTAAAAACCCAAAAATATTATTAAGATTTTATTTTGACAGAGGAGTTACCTTTTCAGCCCATTTGATACCTTAAGTTTTAGCTTTCATATTTTTCAGATTCTATTTTGCCTTGGTGTGTAACTCTGAGCTTCACATTAGGTGTTAGCAAGCTCTCTTCACAGGGTAAATAGACAAAACAATCCTTTTCCAGCCCAAAAACCAAGGACACCATTGCAGCTTCAGGCCCAAAAAGCATAAACAGTGAATTGCAGAGAACAATCAAGGAGGATGGGACTCCATAACCTGAAGTTGTAATTGGACAATTAACCCCAATATGCAAACGGACCAAAACTTATAAAAGTGTGAAACCTCATGACTGCTTGTCAATTTTGTGACCATTTTGGGTCTGTCTTGGGTGTAGCCCTGGGCAGGCTCTTGTAGTGCCCAAGGTGTATCCTACTTTATTTTTTAGCTCTGTCTAGTCTCTGTTCCATGGCAGCCTCTCAAGGCATCACATTCAATTCTCCATCTTTGCCTCACCAGCAAGTTCTCCATTCTGTCCTACTGAAAGGTCTAGAAGCCTCATCAAAATCCAAAAAGCACTTTACAAGCTGTTGTAGAAAGGATGCTTACAGGAAAACAGGTTTGCTTTAAAGACTGCCAACAGACCTAAGGGTATCAAAGTCCTTCATACAACATTCTTCTGGCACATAACTGAAGTCAATACACTCAAACATGACAAAAATCACAGAAGAGGTTAGCAGTTAAAACAAAACCTCACCATTTAGATATATAAGAGCTCCAAGGTCTTAAGACTGGATCTACCTGGTGACTGGCCAGCCACTTGGATCCCTGGATCTTGTGGTACTCCTAGTGCTTTGGGAAATATGCAAACCACAAGAAAAGGGATCTTTACTGGATGCCTGACTTCTTTTCCACAGAACAAGAGCCACAGGACTAGTAAAGTAATCTTCTGCTTTTCGGAAAAAGACAAGTGACAATAGGCAACCAACAAGTACTTGCTGAAAGCTTAGAGGAAAACCTGTGCATATTTGGAAAAAAATACAGAAAACTTTAAGGACAGGTTAAAACTGGTGAGTTCAAACTGATGGATGTCAGATTCACTGTAAGCTTCAATTAGTACAGCACCTGGCTTTCACTGGTGGGGTAGCACTGACCAGAAAAAATGAGGCCACATATGCTGTGCAAACTTCTCATGAAAACAGGCAGCCACAGCTTTCCTTTCAATTCTTCACAGTTACCTGTCAAAGTACTGATTAGACAAAATGATCTCCAGGCTTGTGTTATGAAACAGCTTGTGTCAGGAGAAACAGCCAAATACCTCAACTGGAAATCAATGCTCTGAGCTCTCAAGCAGTGACATTTTAAAATAATTTTCAAAAAGCTGCATATTTTTTTTTTGCTGGTTGTTATTTTTGCTTTGTGGATTATTTTTTTTTAATTAGAGTAGGTGAGAAACACAGTAAGATTAAAGAGAGTAAAAAGAACTCTATGAATTGTTAAATTCCTGTCATACCCACCTCATACAGCAAATAAAGTACACAGCTAAGATCAACTTTCCCTTGACACATTACCTCCAATAGAGCTTTTGAAGGGTAATTATATGCATACAGTATAATGTCTATTATGCAAGAGTAGCCAGACATTTTTAAGCATTAGTTCCTTTACCTGTAATAAGACTGGGTCACTCGGATTAGCAGAACTTCGATGAACCACTCCTGCCAGCACGCTGGTCAGGTTGTAGGTGTCCTGGAGAGCTTCTCTAGCCTCTGTGTCTGAAGCTGGAATTTAGGAATTATTAGCAACAACCCCATCTCATACCCAAAGGAACTGTTGTATTAGCTGCCAGTTGAAGCAAAAGCCAAAGTCTCTAACCAGTTCTTCATGTATGTTTTGAAGGTAGCTACAAATAAATGACAGCTCCTATGCACTTGCCTCTCTACCTCACTTCTGTACATACAGTTAATTACAACACTAATCCATTTTCTTAAGATGCTTGGACACTGAAAGAATAGTCTACCTCCTACCTACCAAGTTTCAGTTCTGAGATCTTGAAACCTGCACTTCAAAGGCTTAGATCTTAAACTCAATGAGCTCAGTTTCTTCCCTCGTGCTGTGGTGGAAAGGTAGACTCAAACTGATAACTTGATAGGGTTATCTAACATTAGTTAAATAAATAAATAGAAGCCAGTTCTGCTTAGGCAACCCTCAAAGAGATGCAGAGCAAAGCAGGTAGAAGAATAGATCATTTGGAAGAGGACTCAATTCTTAAAATTTTCCAGATCAAACCTCAGCAACAAATATAATTTTACAGTAATTATTCCAAAAACATAAAAGGAAGCTCAGAGAGGCTTAAACTCCATGAATCAGAAGAACATAAACATGGGAGCATCATAAAGGACTCAGATCTTGAATAACTACTGATATATGATGAGAAACTAAGAAGTGATGGGGTAACTTTTTCCTGTGTATGTAGGTTGTGCTCTGAGCACAGAGCTCCCTGGACAATGAAGTCCCATTTCCATGAAGTAGAGAGGGAAAAAAATCCCAAAAAAGGCATCTCAAGACACAAGCTAAAGGCAGTAGAACCTCTTTTGCAGCTGGGAAACTTGATGCACATAGGCCAGGCTATTGGAGAGTCCACACTGCCAGCAAACACTCCAGTGGGAGAGGTAAACTGAGGTGATGACAGCTGAGGATGTGACATGACTGCTCCCTATCCCTGCCTGGCCTAGCCAGGTTTCTCACTGGATTAAAAAAGTAGTCTTTTCCAGCTCCAAAAATATTTTGACAAGTCAGGACAAGAGAATAATTTCTCACCCTACCCCGTGGATAAACAAATTCTGACAAACAGGATTATTGTCATTCACAGGGATGACTTTAAATCTCCTTCTCACTGCAAAACTTCTTAACGGGTGGCTTAGCCAAGCACTCCACTACAATGAAAAATACTTCATCTTTCACACCTTATGCTTCTTCCAAGACATTCATCATCCACGCCACAGAATCAGCATCTGTCTTATCTTCCCTTGCCCGGAAAAAAGATAAAAAGTTCAGATGCAAACCTCACCTAGCTGTGATAGCAAAGTAACCACAGATGAGGCCAGAGAAGGGTTTATATTAGTGTCCTCCAGGAGCTCTACAAGGCAACTGAGACATTCACTTGGTAGAATCTGGTTTGAAGCAAAGAAACGGGTAAGCTTCAGTCCAGAGATAACCTGGAGATGAAAGGAGAAAAACAACCTTACTTACTCAACTGCAACAATGTAATTAACACAGAAGTCAAAGCACAGGGTTGTATAAAATAGATTTTGTCCTACTAGACAAACTGAGAATGTAAGTGCCATTCTAAATGGGACATTTATGTTCACATCTGCTGGAGAAAAAAAAAAAACAAACAGTAATGCCAAAAAATCTGTTTTTCATTCCTTTATGCTTGGAAAGTACCAAATTTATTTTTTTTTTGAAAAAACAACCCAACAGATTGCTCAACACAAACACATAGCAATCAGCCTGCCTTCCAAAGGCCTGGACACGGACCCAAAGGTGACACTCTGGCAGGACCAGGCAGTCAGTGCTGTTCTGGGAGCACTCCGTGACGGGGATCAAAAAACGGAACCTGAGCTCGGGGAACCCTATATAAGAAGAGTCCAAAAAATATACACCTTCACACCAATACAGGCAGACACGATTAATAGTTTGCATAATGGAGACAACATAATGTTGGTTTTGTGTATTCCCTGTATCTCTTTTCAAGGGATATAGAGAGGAAAGCAAAGCGAGATACTAACTCTCATATAAACGTTCTAGTAATTAAAATAAAACTTAATAAAAATAATATTTGAAAAAGGCGACTTGGAGATTAATTCAAAGGCCGCCACGTAAGTTGTACACAAAGCTGTATCTGAAGATCAGGGAAAGGCACTGGCTCACCTCCTTCGCAGAAAACACGTTTGAATACGCGTTGCACGGAACTGGAAATCTCCAGACACAAGACCAGTTCGTCATTCACTCGTTATTTTTTAAGCTTTGAAATTATTCATGCGGGCCAGAATTTTAGGGGAAAAATAAAAAAAAAACAAGCCCCTTGTAACACATACTGTCTGCTTGCCCAGGGTGCAAACACAAACACACCATAAAACATTACAAAAACGGACACCACAGCTCCCGCCCCTCGCCCCGCTCTCTCCGCGCCCCCGGGACGGGCGCCGCTCGCACCTCCAGGCTGCGCTGGAGGAGCGCGGCGTTGTGCGCTGTCTTGGCGGCGCGGTACTCGGTGGCTGCGAGGAGCAGCGCCTTCATGCAGCGCGGGGTGTCCATGGCGGCGCGGCCCCTCAGACGCTCCACACTCGGCCCTCACTCGCATTTCCCGCCGCCGCCGCCATCGTGACGCAGCGACCACTAAGCGCGAGCGCCCGCCGCGCGGCACCACGGGAGACGCCGCCGCCGCCATCTTACTTAAGGGAGGCAGGGGCGGGAAGCAGCCACGGCTCAGGGCAGGTGGCGAGAGCAGGGCGAACCGGGTAATGTGGGCGCTTAGATCGCTGACAGCGGCTTTAGGGCTCACGTGCCGTCGGGGCGATCCAGAGGGATGCTTTTCCTAAGCGGAGCTCTGTGTGGTCGGGGTGAGCTGAGTGTTCCAGCCGCCCAGCCTCTGGAGAGCCGGGTCCGGTCGCAGCTGCCGTCGGTTCCCACCTGGCGCCCGCAGCCCTGCCTCGCCTTCCTGGTGTCTTACTAGTTCCCATTATCTTTTCCTCTCCTGTTGGGGAGGGCCAGAAGCCAGCCTCCCCTCCCGCCTGTGGTTCCCTGGCTTCTCCCGCGGGAAGGGGACGTTTTGGCCGTGTCCTGGCGATGGGGGACCGAACCCGCGGCCCCGCGACCCGACCGCTCGTCCGCCTCACACAGCGACCCCCGCAGGCCGCTGCGGGCACGGCGCCCGCCCGCGCTGCCTGCGCTGCAACAGGACTCCTTTCCTCGTACCCCTTGCAGCTGGAGCGCCCCGGGACACCGGGATCACGCCCTTCTTGGACCATGTTCTTCCTTACTCCTTGTGCTCGAACCTTTCGAGTGTACAAGAGGTACGAGAGGTTCCGCCCCCTCACTGCTCAACCCCTCGACGTGGGCACACACGCACTCACTCAGCCACATTTGGGATGTCGGCAGGTAGATGCTGCTGTGTGAAGCTTTTGAACGTGTTTTCTCAACTTGAGCACGGATTGTTTTCTGCCATATGAGGCCTGCAAATATGTGTAGGAATGTCTATATTGGCCTCTATATTTTCCTATACTGTTAAAAGGACAAACACTGCCTTAAAGCACAGGCGAGCAATGTAAATGTAACGTAAATGTTATTGTGTCTCTTTTTCCTCTCTTAAGTCCTTGATCCTCGTGTCCCCTGCTTCACATGATTGCTGCAGGGGAACACTGGAGAAGTGACTGGAGCGTGGGCTGGGAGTCACCCTCAGTCCTGGATGCTGCACCACGACTGTTGTAAATCTGAGTCCAAAACACGCTGCCAAGTGCCACCGAAAGGCACCACAACCTGGCCCTTGTCCCCTGCTCAGCCATCAGGGTCACTCAGTAGGCACTGTGGGGCACAGGCTGGGATTCCTTGTCACTCAGCCTCTTCCCAAGGCTGAACATCAGTGTGACTGAGTGAGCACCTGGGGGACTGCTGAGACACTAGCTCCATAAAACCTATAGTGTTGTGCTTTGTTAAGGACAGTGCTGCTGGAGGTGGGGTGTCTCAGCACAGCAGTTCCTCAGGCTGGTACCTGTGATAACCACCTATCAGACAGGCTGCTGGATTCTGCAAGCAAAAAGACATCAGTTATGTGCTTCTGCAGAGCAAGGGCTGGGGGGTTTATGTCCCATAGTACCATTTTTCATGGACAACTACTTTCTTTTCAGTTAATGAAGTTTTGGACACATATTTTAGTATTTCTTGGCATTGCTAGGGTTAATTAATAGTTTCTCTTTCTTTTTTTTTCTCTTTCATGCTACAAATATTAGTTGAGCCTGGAGCGAAAAACTTGCAGCACTGTTAAATTCGTGATGAAGTCCAAAGCACTGAAAGGTCTAAAATTCCTTTGACAAATAATGATGTGAGAGAAACATAATAGAAAAAAATCTAACTAGTGTTACCCATTAAAATACATTAAAAATTTGTGAGGAGTCTCAAACATACAACCAATACTAATGTCTTCTTTGCAGTGTCAAATGGTGAGGGAGTCTGTAGTAGTGACTGGAAGGCTCAGGACATACATTCTAGTTCTGCTATGGCTGTTAGTTGCAGGCCACTGTCAGAACTAAAGTATTTATTAAATATTTACAATTGGGGGTAATATTAAAACAAATTCTTGCATTAAAAAAAAACAACCCAAAGCAAACAAAAAAAGACATATACATAATACAGAACCAATGGCAGTAGAAAATGAAATGGAGTAAGCATTCCCATATGTACAGAACCTACTAAAAAAGGATGTGTTGATGCTGACATGCATTTAGAACTTGCAGTCCTCTTGTAATCTGCCAAAACCGTTCCTCAACATTAAAAGTATTTCAAACCATTTTCCTCTGGTTGGTTAATTTTTTAGAGCATGGATTTAACACAGCATTTTTGTTTTTATTTGCCTTATTTAAACTACAGACTACTAATATTCCTTGACATTGCTGAAGTACTATTCACTCCTCCAACAAGGTGCAAAATAACAAAGTTGGGGGTTTTAAAGCATCTTACAATGCCAGTAGTTTTGTCATATATGGTTTTTATCAACACCAATCAATTCTGCCATAAATTACTTATGCCCGTTCATTTCAGGTATTTATACTGCTGCCTTCTAACAGAATGTCACTCTAGCAGTCAACATCTTGGACAGTTTGCTGGCTAAAAACCACCAGAAGACACATACATGGACACAAGATACCTTCCTCCCATACCTATGTGTGTGTGTATGTGTCTGTAAGAAAAAGTACTTTTATTTCTGGGCAAACATGCATAATAGCTTGTACTGGATTGACTGGTAGAAGATACAGCTACTCTGACAGTCTGCAAAAGGAGGGGGGTAGTTCCAGATCCAGAGCAGAGGACACCCAGCTGGAAGCTCTCCCCAGCTGAGGCACTGCGCCGGGCACATCCTGGAGCGGCAGCTTCCCAAACGGTCAGGTGCAGATCCTTCAGGGTAGGACATTGACATAATCACCGTCGTCATCAATATCTGTGAAGTAATCAATACAAACAAAAAATGATGTCATTGCGAGGTGCTCTTCTGAAAGGCCATGGGGAGCAGCACGGCCTGTGGCAGGGCAGGTATCAGTAACTCAGTGTGGTTTCTCAGTGTTCTCTCTGCTATTGCAGGGCCAACAGTTAGGTCCCCTGTCCTATGGACTGGATTCTCCAGGAACACACCTGCCAGCAAAACCTGCATTCTGTTGTAAACAGTTGTATCCACATGAGACCCCCTCCTTCCTGAGGAACAGTCAAAGGTCGGAAATCATCCATTCTTGGTAAATCAGATCAATAGCTGAGTTATCTGTAACTTCCATAACACATCCCTTCTTCTGTAAATAAATAGCCAAGAGAAAAGTTCTCATCCCAACTAAAGGAGGAGAGCCTGAAAAATCCTGTTTTCTCTTACACTTTGTCAGATTGGCTATGGTTTTTGAGAAGCCAGGGAAAAGGCAGAAATTCAATGCTTGGAACTCAAAGCTCCAGTATGGGAACCTATTGCTCTTCAGGCAGCTGCCCTCAGAAAAGCTGTTCCTAGGCTCCAGCCACCAGGATTATGACCCCACTCCCCTGGGGTCTTCCACTGGTTGCGCTGGAGCGCTCAGTCCCACATGTGCAGCAAAGGCACGTGGCAAAAGGCTGGTGGCACATGAGGGATGGGACAGGGAAATAGGATGCTTGTTTTAGGGAGCACTGCCATGCTTTGGGCAGTGCCTGTGTTTCAGAGAGAGCCATCATGACATTAACATAAGCCCCCACTGTGGGCATGTAATAATGCAGTCTGAGAGGGAAGTTTGGAATGCTGTGATATTAAATCAAAATTTAATAAAAACAATTCCAAAGTAGTCTGATTATTTCTAAAAAGCCTCCGTTTTAATGGAAGACTACACATATTTTGACATTGAAATGAAAGGGTCTGTTTCCCTCCCTGTGAGTCCAGATGAGGACATTGTGCATCTTCTAGAAAAATTCCTATTGCAGGACTTAAACTAAAATATGTGTTACACCTGATTCTTCCTAAAAACATACCCATGCTACTGCAGGATTTTCTGTCTCCCTGGAACAGCAATGATAAGAAACCATAAAAATGTTTTTAGAGCAAAGGTGGCATATTTGCCTTGTGATAGAGGTGACATGGTAGTGCATGTTGAAGACATGGGAAATGTGTCTCTGTGACTTCCCCTCAGCAAGGTTGCTGGGGCTCAGGCCCCAGAACTGCAGCTTAGTGCACACAGTGCTGTGGGAGCTCGGCCAGAGCGGTTGCACTGCTCTTGTGTGTAAAACCCCAGCAACTGCAGCACAGAGGGGCTGCCTGTCAGAGACTGAAATAGTTCATGCCTCAAACTTTGATATAAAGTTCTGCTCGTTAAAACAAAAACTGTATAAGGAAGCTACAACCAAAGAAGCCTCTCTGAAGATGCCTGACTGGAACTTTGGACTCCAAATCAAACTGCTGAGATTAGATACAGTGAAAACCCATTCTTCAGTCACCTGAAACCAACAAGTAAACAAGTAAAAGAATGTGAGCCAAACCCAGCAGTGGTGCTACAAATAATTTCTGGCTTGCTTCAGAGTCGGGAAGGCTGTAGCCCACAGACCCCTTTGCTGGGAGCAGGTTAGCACAAATTTCCCTCCTGAAACGAGGTGGGGGGGAGGAAGTTTCAGTGTGTTGTAACCTCTGCCTAGGGGCAGTGAGCCCATCCTCTCTTACTTCCCAGCTGTGGAACACCCGACCTTGGGAAGGCCACATCCACGGGACAGTCATGGGAGAGGCAGCTGAGGGAGAGCCATCAAAGTCCCCCGGAGTCATTCCTGAAGCCTTGCACCACAGGACTGCATGTGATGTAACAAACCCAGAGTCTGTTGTAAGAGACAATGACAAACTCCCCCCTTGCCCCAGGGAGATGTCTAGGTTTTTCTACCCAGCCTGAGTGTATATTAACCCATCGGATTCTATGCTTTCTGGGACGGCCTTTACCGCCAAGAAGACCAGCTGGAGAGGATCAGCAGAGCATTGTTGGGATCCATGGAGTGGACAGTGATTTCTGTCACTCTCTTTCTGTCCCCCACACCTCTTTCTCCTTTCTCTTCTTTTTACTCTCCTTTTTCTCTCTCTCCCTCTCATATTTACTATCATAAAAACCCCATACTATTGTCACTGACATAGGGGCTCATTTGCACCTTAATTCGGGCAGAGGCATTTCTAATAACTTTAATAGACAGGTTATAACACTGCCCCACAACATGCTGAGCTGTTGTTGGGCATGAGATGCAAATCACAGGGCAGAGTGGAGACTCCAAAATTTTGTTTCCTTTATAATATCTGTACTTAATGAAAGGATTTCCTTTACTCACACATGCCCTGGCTGGGGCTCTCAGCGCACTCTGCCAGAGGTCATGGAACAGTCTTAGGGTTATTTTGCAGCCCATGGGCTGATGGATGCTGCAGCTGAGTGTTGTGCAGTGGGAACATGAAGAATGGTGTGAGGGATACCAGCAAGTTACCAACAATATCTCCAGTCATAGTTCTCAACACGGGGATGTGACGATGACATGGGGGCTATACAACACAGTCTAAAGCTTTATGAGAACCTGTGTCTTTATTGTATGCATTTGCATAATTCTGTCAGGTAGAAGCATCATATCCTCATCCTACACCTGGGACTCATGACCATAAATTGAAAGAAGAGCAATGAGAGGCTGAACTCTGGTTCCAAAGCTGTGATCCTGAGCACAGGGCTATATGCTTGTTATCAATTAGTCATGTTTGAATACAAATCACAAGCTGGCTTGCTTACCTGCCCATCTTAGAAGTAACTGAGTAAGGTTTTGGTATAAAAATATCTTAGAACCTGGACATTGAAGGTAAAGGACAGCCTCAACCGCCAGTGAAGTGCAACGGTCTGGTACCTTGGGAGAAGCACATTGGGTAAAACTGATTCTCAGCCTTCTCCAGCCTAGAAGTATCAACATCCATGAATGAGAAATATCATCATTGTGTATCTCTAGCAATTTTAATTTGTTCATTGGTAGTGGGTGAGGGTAAGTAACCTGTGAGCTAAGAATAACCATTTCAGTGAACATAAGAGGGAAGGGAGGATGTAAAACTTCTGTCCATGCAAGAAGACATTTACCAAGTATTCACCACAAACCTGTCAATGCTGTCATCTTCAAAAAACCACAAAGGCAGAGCTAAGTTTCTCACCCTCATAAACACTGTCCATTCCTGACTTGAACCTCTGTCTTCCTCGCGAGGCCTTCGGTTTCTTCACTGGATAGCGGAGGTTTGTTATGAGTCCTTGATTTGGCTTTTCAAAAGTGTATATTAAGTCTGTTAATGTTTTGAAGGTCCTCTCTGGAACACCTTCAGCAGTCTGTAAGGAAAGGATAACAAAATGTGTTTGCAAGTTCCCTTCACATGGAGTCCCCTAAATGAAAAGAATGATAAGTTGTTTATTATTTACCAAGGAACTGTTTTGTAAACAGGGTTGGTGACAGAATATTGCACTGTCCTTAAAACACTAGGGACGCTTGTTCGGAGCCATGGTTATGGCACTAAAAGTAACCTCCCTCACCATCATTTTTTTTTTTCCAAAAAGAACATCAGTTAAATTATTGGTGTAGATGTGTGCTGCAGTGATCCACTACAGCGGTGTTGAAGAGCAACAGCATTACACACTGCTGCACTCTGGTGTGAGAGCAAAAGTTTAGGGATAGTGTATTTAGTACTCATTTAAAATGCTGCCTTTAGGTGCATTTTAGGTGACAAACAGAACCCAAACTTTTACAAAATATCAGAATTGGCAAGCAAAAGTTGTGTGCAAAAAAGTGTTCTTTAAGTGTGGGTTCATATGACAGGACTGAACTGCTCCTGCAGCTCAGCCCTGCAGGGATCTGTGCACGGACTTTACAGTGCTGTGACTTCAGGGCAGTGACAGACCGTGAGCAGTACTACTAGCAGACTAGTAGTCATTAAAAGAGAACAGGGCTTTGGTTTCACTTAATCTGATTGCTAACAAAGAAACATGTACTTATTTTCTTTAGCTTTCTGCATCCTTCATCTTCCGTTTAGCCCTGGATGGACTGGGTGCCAATGCCTCTGTGAACTGGGTCTGGCTTGGATGAGTTAACTTTCTTCACAGCAGCCTACTGTGCTCTGAATTTGTGACAGAAACAGTGCTGATAACACAGCCACGTTTAGGCTGTTACTGAATAGTGCTCGTGTAGCATTAGGGATGTCTCTTGCACTTGGTTCCCTCGGGGAGTAGGCTCAGGATGTGTGAGATTCTGCTCACCCCATCTGACACTGTACTCAGCAATAAAAGCTTAGGGAAGGGGAGGATGTTTGTGGTTATGTGTGTGCTGAGGCCTCACTTTCCTGGAGGTCGCTAAACATCTGCCTCCTGATGGGAAGGAGTTGATAAACTTCTTTGCTTTTCTTGTGTGCACGACTTTGTTTTACCTGTTTACCTATTACACTGTATTTTATCTGGTCCAGGAGTTCCCTCACTTTTGCTCCTTGTGTTCTCTTCCCCCCCACCCTTGTCCTGCTAAGGAGGGAGGGAGTGAACAGCTATGGGAGTGCTTAGCTGGTTGGGGCCAGCCTGCTGCACTCTAGAAAGCTCATGGCTGAATCTGGCCTTAAAAAAAAAAACCCGAACAACCTCTCCTCCACCATCAATACATTATTTCAGTCAATTATTTTAGTAAGCCAAATAAATCTTACTTAAATTTTTTAAGAACTGAATTCTTTCAGTTGCCTGCTGAGAGGAATGACAGCATAACTCCGGTAGAGTGGCTAAGGCCCAAAAAAGAGTATTTTTTGTCAGCAAACCATTCTTCTTCATGGGAAATTATGTCTTTCATACACAGGCAAAACCCCTAACAAGCAATAAATTACCAGCATATGAGAGCTTGGAGTGTTCTTTATGAAGTGATTTCCTCATTCCACTTAAATGCTGCTTAATATTGGCAGTCCTCTTGGCTGTGATACTACAAGCAGGGGAGTGGGCCAGCTTTTAGGTGTCCTTTCACATTGCCTGGGGATTTGATCGATGCATTAGACTCCCTAAGACTTGTTTTACTTGAATAAGCAGCATTATTGGGCATTGTCACTTCAGGTGCCTCACAATCGCACAGAATTATAGATTCTTTAAATAAAAAAGATCATTGCAATATCCCAGATCCCTATGAGATATACATGCAATAGCAGTGCTTTCAAGTAGAAAAAGGTCATTAGGAACAGGAGAAGGTAAGAAAATATAGATATTTCATCAGTGCTATCAAAAATAAATGGTCAAATGAGAAAGCAGCTGGTTAATAAATAACAGAGCCACTTAGTCTACAAACACAAGAGCTACTTTTTGAGCTCATCTATAATAAAAATTGAGTTGAGAGCAAACTTGGAAATATTTTCTATAGCATTGTGTTTATGTATTTTTTAAAAAATCTATGATCATAAGCTAAAATGATAATAGATTAAAATGATCATTAATCATAGATGAATCTAAGATCTTTTAATTTATGATTTTTTAAAAATCTATGATCCTTAATAGAGTCTTTAGAGATATAATGCGAGTTACTCACCTGTATTCTAAAATATCCATGGTCATCCCTGAAGATACGGTAAGTGTAGATAAGGTCCTCAAAGCTGTGAAAAATGTTGTATACATAATACATCACATTAACAAAATGGACATATCAGCAGACAGTATTAGGGACATGAGGAGTGCAGTAAAATTGAATGAGGCAGAGACAGAAAAGCAAAAGACATCCTGGAGATTACAAAATGAGTGAAGGTTTAATATCTTGAAATACAAGATTACTCTGACCAGGGGTTTCAAAGAACGTATGACCTAAGCCTAACACAGGCCTTTAATAAGTATAATTTGATTCCACAGACATCACCTCTTCTCATCTCTCTCTTATCTTCCTCACTGCTCTAACCTTCATTTTGCATTTCTGTCACAAGAAGGCTGTTGAATTCTAGCAGAGATGTTGGCAGCAAATAGCCTCCAGTCACCAGCACCCAGAAAATGACTGTATGGCTCCTACTTCTAAGAATAATTTTCTTCCTTTGCATTTCCCAGGGTTTTAGTTATTGTTATTTTTGATAATATGCAGGTGTTTGAACGCTGAGGCTACTGATGTCCTTGGATATGTTTTGTCAACAGAAATAAAAGCTTTATCAGGTACCACAGTAGCAGCAATTCAGGAGATGAACTGGAGATAGTGACTGTGATCAAAAAAGGTAGCAGAGTTGCGAGAAAATATACTTCACAAATAAGTGAGGAGGTTGGGGAGCGGGTGGAGCAGCATCTGAAAACAAGTTTTTTTGGTGTGCCTGTTTATCAGGAGGATTTCAGCTGTACCTCTGTGGCTGTGTGAACTGTCATGAGAAGGAGAATCTTGGGGCAAAAACCTGGCTCAGGGGACTTGCACAGAAATGTAGGGTTACTCTGAAAATAAACTACTTTGTTCTGTAAAAAAAGTTACTATGAACTAAGATCAAAATAAGGCTTCCAGTTATAACAGATTTATTTTAATTCAAAGAGTGGTATCATGCATATTTTGGTTTTGGTTTTTCACTGATGCATATTTTGGTTTTTGCCTTCTTGAGATACTTGTGGAAATTCACATGCTCCTTGCTGAAGAGTACTTTTATAAAGGTGAGTGCTCATTCTTGCACATAGACAGAAGTGCAAAAAAGAAATACCAGGAACTGATATTTTTTGAAACTTGTTCTTCACTAATTAACTAAATTTTAAAACATTACTGCCTGGATATTATTCAGCTACTGTAATTTTTACTAAATGAACATGCAACTGCCATTAAAATGGAAACTTCTGTTTCCTCATTAACTACTAAATGCTTACTTATTACTAAGAGTTAGTAATAGGGTACAGATAAAATGTTTGGTTTGGAAGAAAAGTGAGGTGAGAGGGAGAATGGCACATCGAACATTAGCAAAAACAGTAGGTCTGAACTGAGGCACTGTCAGAGACCTGGAATAATTCTGGATGAAGGAGACAGTGTGCTATGGAGGAAGGTGTATCAGCAGAGCTGTGCACCTTGCCCAGTTAGAGGAGAGATGCATTTGAACTGGTCCCACCATTCTGACTCCCAGGTCCTTCATGGGAGTGAACTCCCCCCCATATCCCAATGAAAAAGGACAAGAAAAGTTTGTTTGTTTGCTGTAGCAAACAAACAGTGGGCAGTGTTTCTGCCCACAGATCAGTTAATTTTCACATCAACCATCTTAGGTGCTAAACAAGGTGTTAAGATGCAATGTTAATTCAAAAATTGCCTTTGAACATCACAAGGAGCTTCAGTGTTGGTTGCCCCCCCAGTTTTAGGGCAGTTTGCCTAGTGAACCACTGCCAGGCAGCCCAGTTTCTGAGGCAATTCTCCTACAGTACACTAATACCATCCCATGTGCTGCCTGAACACAAGCCTTGCTCTGACCTGTGCAAGCCACCATCTATCTGTGCACCACTGCTGCCACTCTTGTAGTTTAACTACAGCATTTGTTCATGTCAGGATTATAGTCAAATCCACTAAACACACTTCAGTTTTTATCAGCTTTTAACACTAAAACCCACAGAGGCAAACTGTAAGTCACATGATTTTTCATGTGCCTGCACAGAATATTGTGGCAGGCAGATGTGACAGATGTGTGTGTCTGCAAGACATCGCAAGGCAAATATGCTTTGCCCTAAAAAAAAAAGAAAAAGAAAAAAAAAAGACAAAAGGGAAAGCAACTGTGTTGGTGTGGCACAAAGCTTAAGTCAGGTTCTAGCTAACATTGTCATTCTTCCTCTGTGTCAGGTTCCCCATTTGTCCCTTCTGACAGGGTATGGATGTGCATTCCCTCCCATCTCCCTGCTGTCCCCTGACCCCTGCATTGTCTCATTCCACACCATACTGGTTCAAGGAACCAAGCACATTCCTGTAGCTCCCTTGCTGAGGGGTCTCTTTCTCTCCCACTTTTCTCTTCCCCTTGTTCTGTTATTTTGCAGACCTCCTTTCTTCTACCACCCAGCCCAGTAGTCCTCCATTTCTCTCTCCCTTTTTCTCCCTTCTCCATTGATTTGTTTCATAAGAAATTCATTTTTAGTGATTGATAAAAATATCTTCTCATATTTTTTAATTAATTAGATGTGCTAAAAGGTTTTTATGTCACACTCAAACCTATCTGCAATGAGAGTGCAAAACCTCATAGGTTCAAAGACCTAGATTCTAGTTTTTAAATTCTGAATGCATTGCGAACAGATCAATTATATATGAAAAGTGTAAAAAGGTAAATAAAAGTGCTATTCCCTACAGAAAAAGAAAATAATAAAATTTTAACTGTAGTAATTAAAGCTTCCGACAGAAATAGCAGTTTTCTATCCCCGTCTTGTCTGTGGATTTGTCATATGAATTGAAACAGAACTTTGTAATTTTCAGCCTCAGCCTATGGTCTTATATCAGGTAAAATTCCTTGAAACCCAAGGCTGAGCTTTCATCAGACAGAAATTCTACAAAGAAGTTTTGTAACACTCTGTGAGACTTTTCAGTGTCTCAAAAGTGCTAAAATGGCGTTTACTCATCATTACAGAGGTAGTTACTTTGAGTAAGGCTCTTAGCATGTTTCGGCAGGCTGAGCTATTTTCTCTGGGCTTCCCTTATTGTCTGCAGAGAGAGACCAGCATCACCAGATTATAGTTCATTTATCATTTGTTACATAAAATGTTTTTTGGAAATGCCACCCTCTGACTAGTCACTATAAAGGAAACCTAAAGCAACCAGCACTACTTGAATACACAGACACACTCCCTTGGAGTCTGTTAGTATCAGGGAAGAACTATTAATGTTAGAGAAGATGATTGTTGTCTTGGGATCCAACTGAAAACTCATAAAAATCAGTATTAGGGTACTTACAAAACACAGAGACACAAGGCTCCTTCCACAGTCTCACTCTCCCGTATTAAATAGCTGCCATTCTTTTTCTTCTTGCTCAGCAGCTCTTCACAGGTTCTTCTTGTTGTCTTTCCATGAAAAAATGGCAATTCCATGGACAAAAGAAAACAAGGTATCTCGCCTTTCAAAGCAGTTCTGGAGCAAGTCAGAAGCCTGGCATGAAAAGAAGACTTATTCCAAAAGCAGCTTCCTGCAAACATCTGAAGTTGGAGGTGCCAAGGATACACAGGAGTTCATCTGTGTTGTTTACTGCAGTGTCCCCAGTGAGGTGGGTTAGCTCTGCAGCTTGACAGCTCATGAGCTCTGTGGAGGGAGGAAAGGGTTGGTCTACACTGGTCACAGTCCACATCAAAAAGGAACAACTTTGGTCACATTATACCAGCAGACTTTTGGGTTATGCATCACACCTTTAAGCTACGGAATCACTGAGTTGACACTGAGGTATAGTTATATTTTTAAGTTAACTTTTATGTTTAAAGTGGCTCAAAGCCCAGCAAATAGGGTCCTATGCTTCAAGAATAAGTCAGAGCTGTATAGAGGAGGATAAAATTATCTAAAAGCACTCTGGTCTTTCTTCAGATAATTTTGAGAAGATAAAATAAATGTTTGTGAAGTTTTAATCAGCCTCAGTCATGTAGCCATAGAAAGTGCCAGAAAAAACTTGGCAATTCTCTGCTCCTGCAGAGGTTTAAACAAATTTCATCAAAATAAGCTGTAGAATGACACAAGGTGTTTAATAGAGGAACAGTGTGAGATGCAGGGACTGCTGTCATCTTGATCACAGAGAAAAACAACCTGTGAAAAAACCAAGGTAAATACTGATGAAACACTGTAAGCAAAACCAACCATGTTTTACATGCAGCTATTACATTAATGTTTTTTTTTCCTCTGACAACTTTGTACACAAAAATCTTACATTAACATTTGTGTGTTTAACTGCAAGTGGATCATGCATCACACTAAGGCCACTTCCAGATGGTATCTTAGTTCAGGAATAAAATACCTCTAAAAAGGTACTGTTTGTCTCAAAGAAATGTAGAGACTCAAAGAAAAAAAATATCCCAAGAAAGAAACCAAGAAATGGCAGGTCCAAGGGGATGCTGTTGCTGAGGTCTGTCCTGCAGTGACCACAGGTTACTGATAACATGAGTCCTGATCACCAAGGGAATGAACTTGTCTATGTACTTAGCTCCTCCAGTTTCAGCTGTCTGTACAGAGCTGCATTTGGTATAAGTCTTCTTTTATCCTCCAATGGGATAGGGATAGTGATATTGGGAGGGAAATACCCCAGTCTTGTAAGCATCCTTAAGAACACATGACAAAGATTCTCCTTCTTATCAAATGCACTTGTATTTTCCTCAGGTTAAAACTGTTTGTGGCTTTTTTTCTACACATTGTATAAATAAACAGTTTCCATGAGGTATTGGTGAATGGCTTCTCCAGAAGCCCAGCTCTGCAAATGAAGAGCAGCAGCTGCTCAGCACTATCCTGCTTCAGGCAGGTTCTCTCTTGCATTGAAAGGAAGGTAGATAGGAAACAACTGCAAATTCCTCTTTCAAGAAGATAATAAATAGACGTTCTTTACAATTTTCCCTGAAGATCTCAGTACCTAGGTGCAGAAATATAAGACAGTAGTTTCAGTAGATCTTGGAGATCTGAATGCAGAAGTTACTTAAACCACCACACGCTACCTGCTGACAGCTTAGCAGAGTGTTTGTGTGATTAAAAAACAACAACAACAACCCCCTCCCCCCAAAAAAAACAACAACAAAGAAAAAACCTTAAGAAGGAGAAGGTGCTTGAGGAGAAACGGAGCTGGGGTCTCTTTCCAGTAGCAGTTGCCACCCACTGACCTGATCACTTTCCTCCTTAGCTGTCTCCACAGCTCCCTGAGAGCATTCGGGAATTAGCATTCAGGAATTAACATTGTCCTTTTACCTCACCTTACCTGTTTGTAGTATTCAAATGGACCTGAGAATAGGAGCTTGATTTAAAGGCAGAAATTGTTGAAATATACCAGAGGAAGGGGTCTGGGAGGGAGAAAGGAGAGAGGCTGTAAATATGGTCTGGTCAGTCACTAAATATATATTCTAAATATATGTGTGCATGCGTGTGTTTGAGGCTAATCCAGGGCAAAACCACACAGCTTCTGGCAAAAACACAACAGGACTTGCAGATCCTAGCCTGGGATACCTGTTGATGGATGCTGTGTAACACCTGGAAGGTAGGGAATTTCCTTGTCAGTCTCCACAGAGCTGCACCATGAGCCTCACCACAACTTGTACCACACAGCATTGAATCTTTACTGTGCATGTAGGAATCACATAACAACATATTTCCATGGACCTAATGTAGCTATAAATTTGAACAAGCATTTTCTGATACAAACATTTCCAGTTTAACAAATCTCACAAGTATTTTTGGCTTCCACGAACCTGCATACCCAGGCTGCCTTCTCAGCCAAGTCTGAAGAGTGGTAAGAAACATGACCTGATGATATTAAATCTGGTTACATGTGTGATGAGAAACCTGGGAGCTGGAATGGCAGTGATACCCCAAGGCAGTAGGGCTTGGATGGTTGAGGCACTTGCACCAGGCTGAACCTCTGGGAATCTTAGCTACACCAAACCAAGCAACAGCTGCTGTGAATCTGTGCTTAAAGTCATTTTACTCTTTCAAAAGTAAAATTGGGTTGGTTTTTATTTCTCATCCACTTAAGGAAGTTTCACAGTTCCTAGGAGAGCCTCTTGCAGTCACCATCCTTTCAGACAGCAGAGAACGGGGGAAAAACAAAGTCCTTTTCCTTGAGAGACTGCCTCTTGGCCTGCTTCTACCATAGCATGGGGAAAAAAACAGGTAGAGTTTCACTTCCTAAAAATCTGTATGTCAAAACAATTAGATCCTTTAGTCAATCTTATGTTTTCTGAACTTAGTGCAATCACTTCCTTCAGTAATTTTCCACAAGTCACCTTTTCTTGCAATTGTTCTCTTTACTTTTCTCTGACACCACTTTGGCTACTACTTCTGTAAAATTTGATGTCTATAAATAAGTAAAGTCTTTTGATTAGAAGAGCAGGATAGTTAGCCACTCTTCCCTTCACAGAATAGCTGCTAGAGAAACAAGACCTGCAACATTTTGGCAGCAGTGCCAAGCCCTCGCTGACCATACATCTAATTGATTTTCTGCCATTCAGCTGCCTGGACTGATTTTTCTTTTTTTTCCCCTCTTGTTATTGTAAAACTTAGCAAGGCCATTTCATAGGGACACCTCACCTTAACAAGCACAGTTGGAGCTCTGGTTCTGCAATATATCCTGACTGCAGCTCCAGCACAGCAAGGCTCTTGACAGTGCCTTCTGTAAGAACAGAAAATCTGGGGAGAAGCAAGGCTGCTTGACAACACTGAGGGTCAGACATTCAGTGAATCATCAGGCAGAGCGTGGGATATTAGGCCTAAATATAAGCTGTGGTCAAAAGCAAAACCAGTGTGCTTGAACTGTTGTGAGTAAAGCCAGGAGCTGAAGGGTCATCTGTCATCTGGCCAGAAAGAAAAAACAGCCACAACATAAGAAAACAGAAAGTAAGTTGAGCTCTAGCTAAATCTCCTGAAATATGAGTTCTCGTTGAGCTGTGTCGCTGGGCAGTCCCAGTCCTGTGGCTTACTCTGCCAACAGAACTAATAATGTTTTTGCAAGAAGAACTGTTACAGCAAAAAATTACATTTAATTTCAGTTGAGAACTTTAGCATGATATCTACACCAGGCTGTACTTTTGCAATTTACTGTGCCTGGATACAAAGGGATTTTTTTTTTGGTAGTATCTGTTGATGGCAAGGTTTACTTCAAACTGAAAGAAAAATCATTATGATGTAAATTCAAGAAGAAAATTGAACTAGTGTGTCTATTACTTAGAGATTGCTGCTACAGCTGTCTGTGGAGCCCCAAGGCTTCAGAGCTCTGCCATTAGCTTTCTAATAAAATATAAACCTAGGAGGAAAAGCCTGTTTTATAACCTTCTTAACATACTGCCTGTTTTTCATAAATGCAAGCAAAAAGAAAATGGTAGTTCAAAATGAACTGAGAATGGTAGTTCAAATTTATCTGTGCTAAAATTTGAATTAAAAAGTCACAGAGCCACACAATTAAAAAAGGCTTATAGGATACACAAATATGTGTAAGTAGTGGGTTTTGGTCTTAAAATTATTTAGAACTTTGCTTAAAAGTTTACTTACAGGATAGAGTCATAAAACAGTAATTTCTTTCTCACTGGAAACCACATTTTCAGGGTTCAGAGTGATTCATATTCAATTACTCCCTGAGCTTATAATAGCTGCAATGTTTGTATTTAAGTGTTATGATCTGCCTCTAAGGCTGGATAACTGAGGCTCTTGCTAATAGCTCCCTTGGAGTGAATTAGAATGAAACAATACTGAATGACAAGTGTATATATGAGGCATAATTATTTTAAAACAATTTAATTGCAGCAGAAAGAGAGAATGTAGCCATTTTTGTTCTTTTCTGTGAAAATATAAAAATATATCCTGAAATTCAGCTTCTAAGACACCATTCCTTGGTCTCAAATATCACATAAATCAATTAATGAAATGCAATAAGAAGTTAGTTCACATAATAATGCACCCCAAGTACTGCCTTCCTGTTAAGAAATGTGCAAATAAAGCTGTAGGAAGTGACAAACCTCAATTACACTTAATAACGTTTCTATACTTCCACCGCATACTCCACCTAATATAACTGCACTACAAAAATTGGAGCTTTTGTCTTAATATTTGACAAGACTCTGACCAGGGTGTTTATCTGTCCTTCAGATCTAGAGTCATATTAACCATGTCATCATTTTTACCTTGTGAATTTTCTCTTACTAGTAGATCTTTTTACCATTACTAATATTTTCCTGGTCACTAACTTACAGTGTCCTGCCCAGAATGTTGTGTACATGGCAACTACAGCTTGCCACATTTGGAACAGTGCCATCCTTGTATAATATTGAAAACAACACTTATTCCCCCCTCCCCTTGTAGTAATTAGGCACTGAATAATGTAAAGGAAAACAGGATGACAACGTATGAACTTCAGAGGGCTCTTGCATCATTTTCTAAACCACCTTTGTGCCAGCATTTAATTTTTATCCCTCAACTACCAAACTTCCTTCACATAATCCTTTTCCTGTACTGATAATCTGGGCAGCACTACAGAGAGGTAATCAGAGAACCAGGCTCTCCAAGTACATACAGTGCATGCACAGGACAAAATGATGGTCCCAACTCTCAAGAGTTTACAGGACAAGTTCACACAGAGCTTGGATTCATATCTTGGGCAAGACAGACATGAATCCCCATGCAGAAGCTTATGCTTGAAAGTATCAACTTTCTAAAGCTAAAGGCTAAAACACAAATGGGAATTTAAGTCATAAATATAAAGAAAATTGGGTCAAAAGAATAGGCTAGGAGAACTGATTAAAGCAATATTTGTGGAGCATAGTAAAAGCAAAGAAAGCACTTAGGCTGTCCATCTGGTTTAAGCCAAAAGTCACTTTAATATCCCACTTCCAAAAATGGTTACTAGTGGATATGTAGAAAAAGAAAGAGTAAGATAGATACACTTTTTTTTTGTACAAAAGTGAGTACAGTTTTTGTACAAAAGAGGATAAATACTGTGAAAGGACAGCTAGTATAAGAACCTTATCTGTAAAAATCAGTAGGAAAAAGCATATCCTGCTGGACAGAAGCTGCAAAGTTCAGATGAAGGCAGAATATGGGAACCTACAGATGCCCCAGCAAAGGTGACATTCAGCTTTGTATCCCTTTAGTTGCGCTCTGTGGTGGAGAAAATAATGGAAGAATGATTTTAGGGAAAACTGGCTTGGTAGTCCTAGATTCTAAGAGAATGCATCAATTAAATTAAAGGGGTCTGTCAGCCCATTTTCTCAGTCAGAATCTTCTGCGATTTCTCAAAGGAAAGCCAGAAAGAAACAAAGGCAATCCCTCAAGGAGAGTGGAAATCACAACAGAGCAGATCAGAGGATCTAAGGGAGGGAGGCAGACAAAAGGGGCAGAGAATGAGCAGCAGGCAATAGGAAGCATAAGTGGGATCCTGTAAGGAGTCCTGAAAGTGAGGGTCACCAAAACCATGGGAAGAGGGGCAGATGTCCCAAGGCCAGTTACACTCATCCAGCAGGGCAGTGGCTGAGGTCAGCCACACAGAAGGGGAAAGGCAGAGGCAAGGCAACAAAGGAGGGAAAGGAAGGGAACTGGGAAAAAAAAAAGATTAATGAATGAAACAAAACCCGATTTTCCTTAAGAACAATCAAAGGCTGATGAGAATAATAAAAAGGGGGTAATATCTAAAGACCATTTGACCTAATTTTGTTTAAAGGTGTATCAGCAAGCACTGATCATACGACAAGTGATTCATTAGGGCAGTATGTAGTATGTAGTACAGGTACCCATGACTTTCATGTGAACATAGCCCATGAACTGCACTGCAGGATGGTTTTCCTACACTGCTTCAGCTTCTCTGATCAAATTAATTTTGATCTTCTCCAGCACAGTTGGATTTGAGTAGGTGAACTTTTCTCTTTTTCAAGGACAGTTTATAAAAGTGACCTGAGTGGAGACCATGTGAGGATTCCCAGCTTTTCTGTGGATTTCAGAGCCTAAGAGCTTCACTTTGGCAGCTTACTATTTGCCTGCAAAGGCATCTGCCTCTCTCTGTGGGAAACATTCTCCCTAACCCTTAGCTGGTCTCCTGCTAGTTTTCATTATTTCACAAATAATTGAAAATTTAGGAAATTAGATTAGAGTTTAGCATTTCAGTCCAAATCAATGCTTATAGACTCCCAAACTAGTTAGAGAACCTTGGTTCTTTTTGACACAAATTAATAGAGGCCAACATTTATCAAGGGCTTTGTGTTTTTACAGCATGCCTAGATAAGAAGTGCTGAACCACACAGGAACATGTTTTCTGTCACTTGATTAAGAGAGGAAAAAGAAAGGACTTGAACTACTGCAGCACAGCTATAACAGACTCTCTTGCTGGTGGAGTTCTCAGTTCTGCTCCATTTTGACTCCCTTTCACAGATAAAGCTTCCCACTGCTACTGTTGCTACTATCAAATTCATATTCAAACCCAAATGCTTCATCTCACAGCATGAAAGCTGAGTGCAATGATTCTCTGGCTTGGTGCCTCTGAAAATAACTCCACTGCACTGGTTGAAATAATCATGAAGAAGAAAGCAGAAATGAAAATTAATGGCACGAACACTTCAATTTTTCTCTGGAAGTCTGGGAGTTCATCAACAAAGCTTACTTAACTCCTGTAGAGGAGAGAGGGGTAAGAATTTGTGCTTACATAACGACTGTTATAATCTATCTGCATAGATGTGCTCCATTAAAAAGGAGGAAAATACACCTTACCATGCAATCATTTGTGGTTCAGCTCAGCTCTGCAACCTCACACATAGGCAGTGTAAGTGTGACAAGCCCTCACTGTTTTGTTTTGTTGAGTCTTTCCTACTTGCAGCTCAACACCTCACTTCTGTGATCTAGAGAATACTTCCAAGTTTGGATATGAATTCACAAGCACCTTATTACTCACCTGTGAAGAAAAGACTTGTTATGAGACATCACTTAATATAAATGCAAAAAAAATCAAATGTTTTGCAACTGTAATTAGGACCAAAAGAGAGAAACTGCAGTGCAGAAACCCTTTGCATACAAACTTCAAGAGCCCTGAATGCAGCCCCCAGGGATGACTGGCATGTCTGCAGGGTGTCCAGGGTGCTCCCAAGGGACAGTGACCTGACCCAGGAGCTGCTTCCAGTCAGGGTCCACCAGGAGACTGGCAAGGCAGGGATGACTGCCTGGTGCCAGCCTTGGGTGCCAGCCTGTTCCCAGCCCGATAGAAAAAGCCCTGAACAGGACTGTAAAACTGTGCAAGTGGAACATCTGGATTTATAGCAAAACTAGATTTTATCCACAAGTTTCCTTGCAAAATTGGAGATTATTAGTCTCATACTAAAAGGTGATTTTTAACAGCAGAGCTTTCAGCACACTATCAAGTAGATCTGTTTTCTTGCCCACCCTCTGAGAGCCCTATTAGGCCCTTCCTTTCTGCAGCCCTTGCTCTTTACTACATGCTGGGCTTTTTGTTTTATTGAGGAGTTTTTTTTCAGCAGTTTTACTGCTGAAAAATATGGAAGGTCTGTCATGCTGGTTTGTCACTTCATGATCCATTAAATTGCCTTCTCAAACTGAGACCTGCACTGTAGGTTTCCTCAACATCTTTCATAAAATAACATCTCACTCAGCTTGTTACAGACAAATATGCAATGGTTACATCTATTACTGGACTAACAGCAGGTGGGATAGACTTTGGCTTTAGAAAGGTACTCAATTGTTAAACTTTAGATCCCCAAAACAAGTGATAAATTTCTATCATACTGAGAGAGAAAACCGATTTCTGGATAATGTTACAGAATTTGTCCAGTTATTTGTTTTAAAGTGCAATTAAATTATGTATAGAAACTAAGAAGGAACCAACAAGGTAACTGATATAAATCAACAAAACAGAGAGACCTCATCTCTGTATTAACATATTATATTTAGGCAATACATATCTCTGTATCTATCTAAAGAGAGGCAGAGAGGGTTTTTACCACCATTCTTAGGGGAACTCTGTGAAGGGATAGGACCTGTAATTGAGACCACTCTCAAGAGGCTTCCGAGGGGCTCCCTTATATCAATATTTTTGGTTGAAACATACTGTCTTTTTTTCCCCCTTTTTACATTTCACACAGCTGAGTTAAGAGAGAGAAAAGAAAGCAAGGTTCATTTTGTCATCTCAGGAAAGAGTGAGGCTGATGGGTACATGGTCACCCTGTGTCAGGTGGTGATTGATAACTCCCAGTACATTTCATTCCTTTTGCTTTGACTTTTCTCCCTGGATTGAGGGCTACAGCAGGATGCTGAGGCCAGCCTCAAATTTTGATGTCCCATTTTCATGAATCAGTTCCAGGCTTGTATAAGGTGGAAAAAAATGCTGTTACATGTTAAAGAACAGGTACAGAAGAGAGCAAGGCAGGGACTTAGAGACTCACCTCAGCATGGGGCTGCCCTGGTTTCTTCAGAGACAGCACTGGTGGTGCAGGAGGAGCAGGGCTGCCCCGTGGGCCACACAGCAACTGCAGGAGCAAAAAGCAGTGGCAGGGCTTCCTTTGGCTCTAATACCCTCGGTGCCCCAACACAGTCACTCTACCAGCTGTCTCAGGGAGGGCTGAGACTTACTCTGCATAATGGTCACTGGATGCAAATATGCACAATGGCTCTTCCTGTAGGAGCGTAATCCTGGGCTGGCTGTGATAGTCATCAAGCTTCTAGCACCCTTCTACCTTCATTTCTCAAAGAGAAAAAAACCCTTTCATGAGATAAAAACAAAATAATGAGATGAGGGTATGATAGTTAACATTCTCATGTGCTCATTCCTGAAGCAACAAAAAGCAGGGTCTCTTTCCCTCTGCCAGAGGAAGAGTAATTCTTCAACAAGATGTACTTTTGGGAGAAATAAGAGTCCAATAGGTTTGCCAGTGATTTTTCCTTAACACACACAGTATGTTATTATTATCATTCAGTTACCCAAACTCCATTTTCACTCTGCTTAAAAGGGAAAAATGAAGATTTTAAGTTTTCAAAGAAGTCAGGTATTTAAGCATCTGTAGCAGGACACTCTGCCTAGACTAGGATACAGCAGCTCGAACTTTCCTCATTTACAAGTTGGCAGTGATGGACTGAGCAAAGAGGATTTTTGGTGCTGAAGAATGCTGAGACCATCTTTCCAAATGATCTCAGTGTAGACCCATGATGAGCAAGTGCCAGACAGATGCTTCCTGTCTGAGTCTGGCACCAGTATGGGTGGGCAGGCCCTGACAGGAGTGTGAGAGCCAGAACTGTTGAGTAGGAGAAACCCAAGAGCTGGTAATATCTCTTTCAGCAATGAAGTGTATTTTGCTGAGTGGGTGTATTGGGTCTGGCTGAGCTGGAGTTCATTTTCCCTTAGAAGCTCTCTCAGTGCTGTGCTTTGCATGGGTAGCTAGAAAGCTGTTGGTAACACACCTGTGCTTTGGCTTCTGCTGAGTGGTGCTGGCACAGCCTCAGCGCTGCCTCTCCACGTTACCCCACCCCATCAAGGGGCTGGGGATGGGCAAGATCCTGGGAGGGGACACAACGAGGAGAGCTGACCCAAATTAACCAAAGGGATGTTCCATACCACAGGGCATCAGCTCAGGTATGAAAGCTAAGGAAAGGAGGAGGAACAGGGTGAGTGACTTCTGTTGTTTACAATGTTTGCCTTCTGCAGCAACCACTCCACCTGCTGAAGCCCTGCTTCCCAGGAAGTGGCTGAACATCTCTTGTGGTTTGGAAGTAGAGAATAAACTTTTTTTTTTTTTTGCTTATACACTCCCATACTTTCATTTTTGCTTTAGTAAACTGCCTTATCTCAATCTACAAGTTGTTTTCCATCTTATTCTCTCTCCCCTGTCCAGCTGGGAAGGGGGATGGTGGAGTGGCTTGATGGGCACCTGGCACCCAGCCAAGGTCAGCCCACCACAGTGGGCACAACAACACATAATTGTATATGATTGACAGTCAATCATTTTATACTATCAAAGACCAGTCCAACTTTTTTCACAGAGGGGATTTCTAGCACACCTCTCTAAGGTGTGTGAAGATGCTTCTCTTGCATGGCAATGCCCACCAAGGATATCCCTCTAGACTGGGTGAAAGTGATTGCCCAAGACCATTAGAATGGGTGAGTAACATCAATATATATTTGGTAAGCTAGCTCTGATATTATTAATTTAATTGGAAGTGTACTATATTTTTAATTTTATTGTGTATTAAATAATTCTGATTAAAGCCTTTTGCCTTTTTGACCTTTTGTCCTTTTCCATTTTCAATTTTCACATTTTTATATTTTTGCCTAATCATTAACATTTAAAACCAAATCGTTCATTTTATTAATATTGAATATCTGCTTTGCCATCCTTAATCCTGCAGGACAAACTTGCATAGAGGTTCTATTTCACCTATACAATTCTTTAGACATAAACAAATGACCAAGTCTGGGGACAGGACTGGATCAAGCTGCACCTTGACTCCCCTCTGAGAAGGAGTTTAGAAAGCATGAAGATACATCCTGCACCTTGGGACTCAGCAAGAGGGTCTCCCTGTTAAACTTTTCCCAAAGGTCCCATTTGGTTTTGCAACAGCATCCAGTGTAAAGGCTGTGGGTAGCGTTGTCCCAGCTCTGAAACAGCTTTACAGACCCTGAGAAGGGTGGAATGGGGGATTGCCAGTTCTGGGGAATTGCTGGGCTTCCCAAATAACCTGCAAAGCCTCCAGGCCTCCAAATTTTCCTCTCCCTTCTCCTTCAAGGCACCAAGAATATGAAGTATAAGCACAAATTACAACACATCTGTGGGCCCTGGGTTTCCAAATCCCCAGAACTGGGGATTAAATGAAATGTTTGAATCTTCTCCACAGAGACAGGAGATATAACCCAACTGATTTTGGACACCTGACTGAATTATACAAACTATGGCCATGAACCCTGTCACCCAACTCCCCAAACTGGCTCTTTCCTCTTGGGCCATCTGAATCCCAAACTGTCTGACACAGATGCAGGAGACTTTTTATAGGGGCAGATTGCAACTCCTGCTTCAGGTCTCAGGAAAATTCAGAGTGGCTTCTTGTCATTAGAAGACATTAATTAAATCTCTCTGGTTTAATTAAAAAAAAAATCAGAATGTGTTACTTCTCTCCTTTGCTAATCCTAGATTGTTTACCTTGGTCTTTCTGGTCACTGGCTTTTGCCAAGTGTTTTTTCCCCCACGCATTATGGAGCAGAGAGAGGTAATGCTCTTCAGACACTCATGCCACTCTGCCTGCCTGCCTTCCTATAGGTGTGAAGGTTGTGTTTTCACAGCCAACACTGAGCACACAGGCTCTCCAACACAACCCTAACTAGAAGGGCTGGAAATGCACAATACTTCCTGTAGGAGCCTTGCCTCCCACCCCAATAAACAGAGCAAGGGAAAGCATGTGTCACCTGCATTCACTCTGAAGTTCCCTCAGATTATCTCATGAGTGCATAGTGCCTTCTGGTGCATAACACCACAGCTGCACTTCAGCCAAAAATACTTCAGGGCCTCGGACTGGTTGTCAGGTTAGTTTTGCTTAAGCCTGCCTCCACCAGTCTCCAGTCTTCTTTGCATTTTCATGTTGAAGACTGGATTTCAAAAAAACCCCATGAGGACAAGAGGTAGTCTCATGATCAGAACTGGATATTAATAACTACAAAGCAAGCTATTGTTTCAGTGAAAAGCAGCGTTCTCAAGGCATAGTGTATTAAACCTAAGTATGAAAACAAAGCCCTCTCTGTTCCTCTAGTATCAGTTCTGAAAGCTGTCTGCAGTCTCTAGATGGCACTGTGACTCTTTATAATGATTAATCTAAAATGACTAACCCTTGTAAAAAAGTGCATTGCCAATTGAGTAAGAAGTCACAGCTGCCAAGTGACTATCTTCCATCCTTTATATATCAGACATGTAATAATAGCCAGTTTACTTCTTGGGTCACAGCACAAGCTTGTGCTTCATAAAATACCTCCCTCAGTGTGTTCACAGTTAATAACACACATACAGCCAGCTGGTGCTGTTTTACTCATACATTCTTTCTTAAGTAATTTGAATTATCTAATTAGAGATTCCCATCCCTACCATTCAGTCCCTGTACTCTGGATGTAGCAGTACCTACAGCCAGGTTGTTATGTCTGATTAGAAGCACATAACTGAAGAGTTAATCAGCTGTTCACTATTGCAGGGTATCGGTGTGATCAGTCAGTGGTAGTGAATTTACTGCTAGCCATCATGTTATTTAAAGGCATGGAGAGATATATTATCCAAAGTCTTAAATCAATAGGCATAAAATTTTTCCTGCTTACAGACTGGAAATGAACAGAATTTAAAAGTTTTCAAATATAAATCAACTTTCCAATCTACATTATCAGTCAGAATAGCCACTTGCAGAAACACAAGTGTAGGTGGTGGGGGATGAACAAACCAAATGCAGGTTCCAGATCACAGGGATCTTTTGTATTTTCAGAGACTGGCATTTAGTCACCTCCTGATTCATAATGATAAAAGCCTCTAACATGATTTCCTTAATGGAAAGCAGCATGATAGCTGTCATGATGAAAGATCAGGCTTAACATTTTATATGAGCATTCTGTGTATTTGGGCTGCAGTTGGATATTGTCTCTGAGTGCTACAGAATTAGGATGAGAGAAGAACAGAGTTTTCACAAAGAGGCTTAGCCTGTTCCAACCCACTGTGAAGTCCAGTGCATTGTATAATCCTTTCTTATTTGTAATAAATACTTTAAAATAGTAGTATATGTTATCATTATGTGACCACACTATGTTTCAAAAGAAGATATAAATAAATGTTATAATGAAGGCACCACAGTTGGAATAAAGTTATCAAGTGAAAATGACAGAATTCTTTGTGGTCCCGTATCAAAGAGGCTTAAGCTGTTTTACCCTTGCCTCTGGGATGCAAAGGTATGCATCTTTCCTAAATTCAAGTCAAATGTTTCAGATTTGCACAAAGATGATTTCACTGCCATAAACACAAGGAGAAGCCTAAGCCAAGGCCACAGGGCCTAAGACAATCAATTGGTTCAGTTTCTGCCCTACAGGCTGTATTCAGACTAGGTGTTAGTGATTTCTTAGCACAGCCACCAGTGAAGATGGCAAGAGGTCTGGGAGAAATAATGATCACCATTGAATTTCATTAAGTCCTAGACAAATCTCTCCATGTAGCAAATGACTTTATAATATCCATCATGGACCAGAGATCATTATGGTCTCAGGATGATCCACACAAATATTGCCAATAAATAATGCTGGATCATAATTTTATGTCTCTGATCTCAGTGGGAAAACAAGACACAACTGGAAGATATAATTAGTAAATCCATGAATAGATGAAATGAGGAAACTTTAAACTTTTTAAGTTGGTTTTCAAGTGCTACGTTTAATTTTTCTAATATCCTCAATGTTCCTCCAAGATTATTTGCCTGTTTTGGACAATTTTCATAGCAACAAGGAACTTTACCAGAACAGCCAAGCCATGCCCTGCCCTCAGAAGTGGGCTTGAACATTCCCTGAAGCAAACTCGTGTTACCTGGAGCCAGTGCAAGGCGGGAGAGGAGCAATGGCCATTTGGGGTCCTGTTCTGCAGGATGAAAATGATCAGGCTCCAGTGGCTGCAGGTGCAGTGTGTACAGCTGGCAGGCTGGGACTGTGGCCCCGAACAACCTAGAGGGGAATGTTTTACATCAACAAGTGTCTTTTGTTGTTGTTGTGTAAATATGGTGCTATACAAGCAGCAGCATGGTGGACGTAGCAATTACAACTGATTGAGTGCTGAAGATCATAAATCCTCTGCAACAACTAGGCATCATGTCCACTTCAGCTGTCTTAGGGCTTATGAAAATAGATGGACCAAGGAAGGCATAGAATTACAGCAATAAATCAGTTTGTATCTGCTCCTTGCTTCAGTGTCAATGAGAATGTGTTCTGATCTACATTTAGCTAGAAATTTGAACTAAATGAGAAGTTAATCTGAAGTAATCTAGTTTCTGTTTTGCAGAATGAATACTGTATTTTTACTGTTTATGTCCAGAGAAGAACCAAAGTGATAGCAGTTTTTGTTAATGGAACAGCTGTTGCATTTTTTTGATGCTGTCTCCCATTCCCACATCTTCATTCAAACAAAGAATAAAGCAACTGATGGTGCACCTTACAGTAAATATGGCACTTCAATAATTCTGCATCTCATTGTCAGTTTATACTGTGCTCCTTGGAAATTTGAAGATCTATTGATTTTATTTGTATCAGAAAGCTACAACAGATGACTTGCCAGTAAGATCTACCTGCTTTGTCCTCTCCAATGCCATTTACTTACAGATTTAATGCCATTTTAACACTGCTGATTCCAGAACACCAACTCACATCTGTTTTCTTGTTACACTACAGAAAACAAAACCCAAGCTTCTTCTATGCCAAGATGAGAAGTATATTTTATCTAGTGAACAGAAGTAGCATTCAAAGACAATGCACAAATCTGGCTTCCAAATCAGTGGAAAACATAAAAGATCATTATGAAAGATAAAAGTTGTTTTGAGGAAGATTTGAAGGGCGGAAGCCTTGCTTCTTGTGTATTGGTGCCATGAAGTTCCACTTTTGATTGCAACCCACCTGTTTAAGAGGATACAGATTTTGATTCAAAACTGCTTATTTAAAGGGTTCAGATTTATGATTCTTTCATGATTTTGACTGGGAAAAAACCCAACATAAACTCTTTTGTTTCAACTCAAAGATTTGAAAAGATTTTTCCTTTCAAGGTTTGGAATTTGAATATTTCAGAACTTTGCTCTGAGAAGCAATAATGATTTAACCATTGCCCTGCTTCACAATGGTTATATCAAATTTTAGCTGATTTTCCTACTGGAAATTCAAAATTTTAAATGTCCAAATTTGCACTGTTATTTTCTTCTTTCCTTTTCTTTGCATCTGCCTCATCACACACCCCAAGCACAGAGACAAGGAAACACTTAAATACCTTCTTTGAGAAGCTTCTCTGGTACCTGCCCGATGTTATAAATCACTACTTGCACTTTGAGTGTCCTGGAGAAGTTACATAGGCATTCCTCATGCAAAATGAGACAGGGGGTTTACACAGAGAGCAGCCTTTGTGTACCAGTTGGGATAATTTGGATAGGGGTACAGTAATCCCTCCTAGCTGACAGCAGAGCTTTGGCAATGTTTGCCCTAGCCACCTGATTAAGCACTCCCCTGCTTCTGAACATGGGGCCTGAATATTTTTCCTCCTTTTTCTGATTGTTCAGTTTCAAGTAATTTAGATTTGTTACAATGGAATATTTGTTATTAATTCAACTGTTGATTTATTTCCCTAAGGGAAAAATCCGCATTTTATTCTATTTTGTCAGGACACTCTTCATAGGCCCAGGTTGTGTAAAACTTCTTAAAATCAAGGCACTTAGCACAAGCTTTCAGCATTTTAACTTGGAATTTCCCTGGCTTTTACTTGAATCTCATTTTTCCCTTCTTTGCTTATGATGTGAAGGGATTAGTTGAGTGCAAGTAGTTACTGCCAGTCAACAGTTTCTCTCGTAGTTCCAGCCTATTTGCTGTGCCCTGAGAGTCTCAGCAATTATTCTTGGTCCTTTTTCTGTCCCTGTGTCTCCTTGTTTATCTGTAAGAGGTCCTGTACAAGTACAAATCTTGATGAATGTTACTGAATCACCAATGCCTTTTGCTGCACCTCCTTCACTTTCCTTGTTATTCAAACGCTCCTGACGCATTTTGTGTCTCGTGCTTTGTTTTACATCAACCTTTTTAAATCTCTATTGCAGGTGTTCACAGAAAAACAAGGCTCACCTTTGCTTGTTTACTTTCTTCATATAGATTTTATTCATTCGAAAGTAAACACAACAAAACACCCAAGCCATTATTGTAGTGATGTTTCTCACATGACAGAATTTAAGGGGATTAGAATGTCCTTGTGCAATTCCGGCTTTTTGAATACTGGAGCTCTGCTCTCCACTATCACTTGAAATTGTTGTGGTAACATCTTTTTTTATTATCTGGCTGCCAGTAGCTGTCATAGTGCTGTCTGGCATTTTGTTCCTTAAATGTGCTTTTTAGTGTTGCCGTATAGCAAGCGAGGTTGCATTTGGTGTCAGCTCCTTTGTGCTTTGGTATTTCAGACGTGAACCTCAGTCTGCTGGAGGCCACATCCCCATTACATGGGCTGACCCCGAGCTCAGGGTGGCTCTTGCTTCCTGCACCAAATATGCATGCTCCTGGCTGGCACAAGAGTCCTGCCTGCTTTCTGGTGGACGCCAACACTAGCCGAAGCAGTAATCACATCCCAGGTGTAGCCCCCAGGTAGGATATGACTATTTTGCACTCTGATATAGAAGTATAAAGTCATAAATATGTATAAAGGATGTTTATCCGTTCCTGACCTTTACTTTAAGACTTCAGAAATTTGCAGAAACACAAGGAAATCCTGTTTGATCAAATATTATATCCTTAAAGAGGGAACAGTCAAAAAAAATTTTTTTTCAGATTTTGTACTGCTGTGAAATACTGCTGAAGTAGTGGCCAGATACTGCTCTGCTTTCTGGGGTGTTACTTCAAATCATTTGGAGAAAATATCAGCTTTGGTTGTATCAATAAATAGAGGAAAGGTCTTGTGACTGACAAATTTGACAATCTGTAATTTAGGCATAAGATCTCTACCAGTTGTAATCCAGTCATAATGTTAGTCACTGCTAAATGGAGAAGGAAATTAAATTTTCCTTTTATTCCACTGCAAGTCAGGAAGTGATCTGTAGTATTAAAATAATGGTGCAAACTTGTATAAACCAAGGGACTCAAGCCCTAAAACATTTGTTCTCAGTAATTTTCTGCCATTACAAGGTAATTATTATTTTACATTTAACAACTTTCATAATTTTAAGCATATTATAGACAGCGACAATTGAGTGTCACGTATATGCTAGTCAATCCCATATATTTTCTATTACTTAATTATAAATCTTGATTTCTGAATAGTATCTACTGTGGAGTCAAAGTATAGAACCTGTAGAATAGTATTGTTTCCAGTTGCAGTAAGGATGAAAACCAAAGGCTCTATTTAAATGGACTATTCAGATAGCAGCATATTCTGGGTGTGTTATACAGGGTGTTCAGGGGAAAAAACAATTCATTTTTGTGCAGAGACAGCTTCTGTCTCAGGTTTCGAATCAAGCTCTGTTTTGTATGCAGAACCTCTTTTGAGCAATCACAGTATTTCCTTAGAGAAGTGAAAAATTATGCATCAAACTGAGGATGCTGGCTAGAAAAGCTAAAATGCTATTCTTAAACCATTTTGAGCAAATTATTTAGTGCTCATTTTGCTTTGTAGGCACAGGATTCATCAGCACATGACTGAAAATAAGGAGCTGAAATTAGGAATCTTTCTGATTTCCTAGGCTAAGCACTGCTGCCCATTTTAAAGTGACTTCTTTATATGGTTCATAATGCCTTTGACTTCTGTAACCCTACCCAGCGTTTTAGATATGTTCTTTGTACTGAAGGATCAGAGTACCACACATAACCTTGCTTGTGTAACCAAGGTCAAAATAATTCCATCTGTCAGTCTTGAATTCCACGAATTATACCACCCTCATGCTCTGAGGCAAAGAAAAAGCTTTCAGGCAGTGTTGCTGGTTAATGAATTCAGCCCTTACGTGTGTTACACAAGGGTCATCTTGCCCTACACCATTCAGGCAAAACAGTGATTGGGAGAACAGGCACAGCTTCTTGGAAATTTCTCTGACAAGCTTGGGGCACAAAGTCAGTGCTTTTCAAAAGATTCCCTCTTTATGTCAGTGTTTTAGCACGACACTTTCCTAACAGTCCTGTTCTGGGGCAAACTTCAAAAATGTATTCCCTGTTGGTGTCCTAACCTTTCCCCAGCTGCCCAGAATGACTTCATAGACTGACCATGATTATGTGCTCTAGATCAGTAAGGAAGAATTGGGGCTTTCTGGTCCAATGTGCAGCACTTACTCTTCATGTGGCCTATCAGGCTGCCCACTGCAGACAAATGCTGACTCCAGAAATAAATTCTAGTTCAGATAGAGCAAAACAGAGAAATCTGGCAGAAAACCATTTCTACAATCACACAGTAGTTAAGGGTTTTCTAGACTTTAACACAACTTACCCTTGCTTTTTAATAAAACATGTTCAATTATAGTACAAAAAAAATGCAGACTGATGTAGGGGAATGTGCTAAGAGAAGGCAAGCAGTTACATGTCCAAGTATGGCTTGGAATTGTCCCCTATTTTTGCTTTTGGAATAGAAGTGCCAAACCATCATCTTTCTGGCACCATTCAGGACCAGATCTAAGTTTTGCTTATGCTTCATATCTGTGTATTGGTTGAAGGAACAGCTTGGTGACAGAGATAGTGGACAGCCCTTTGCATCAGAAAGAGTTCCCTGACAGTTTAACTCTGCATTGCACTGTGTCATTCTCCTTAAGCACACAGATCCTGCTCAAGCAGTTTGTGAATCAGAGAATTGCTTGAGTTTGATTTGGCATAGGCAAGCCCAATAGTAAAATGTCCTCAATAAAGCAGGACCATTTGGACTCTTTATTCCCTGTTTTGGGACTCACTGTAATGGCACTACCATTACAATTGTTGCCAAAATTCGGAGGATTAAGCTTTCAAAGAGTCTGTAATAAATGCTAAGTCAGCTCAGAGTTGGGCTACAGAAGTAAAACATCCCTCAACACTTAGAATGAAAACTTTTTACAACTTGGACTTTAAAACTTATTTTCCAAGGAGGAACAAGAGATCCAAAAGAGACAACACACAACATTAATGAAAATGGAGATTATATCTCTTACCTTTAATGAGCATGTAATTTTTTGTTACCAATCCTCTGTAAATTCAAGCATTTCAATTTCCAGAAGGAACTGCTTCCAATAAATAAGGAGTGACTGTGATGAATGAGGATTAGATGATTTGCACTTGTGAGCTCTTCTCTTCCTTAACTTGTATTGGTTGCAAAAGGTTATTGTTGCAAAAGGTTGGGGACTTTTCTGTGTGTTTAACACACCAGTACACCCCAGCATCCCTCTTTGCAGTATTGTTAACTGCAGCCATGCTGATGGTCCCATTGCAAGGGTCCTGGTCAAAGACAGCCCTTCTGGATTGCTAAAACCTGGAAGCAAATGGGGGGAGCTCTGTTGGCTGAGCCCTTGAATCAAAAAAAAAAAAAAACCACAAGCAAAGAATCAGAGCATGGCCTTTGGTTACATGCTAGACCATGAAATGTTACTTGAACATGAAGGACAGATCTGCTAGGTGAGGTGTGATCAAGTCAGAGAGGTTCACACACAACTAAAACCATGACCATTATAATACTTGGATGTTTCCTTACCCCAAGAAACATCAACTATAGCTCACTGAAGTTTTTCACCCCAGTGCAAACATTTTAAAAATACAGATTTTGATCAGTAATTTTCTTTGCCTGCAGCTCTAACATTCAACATCAGAATAAATGGTAACCCTTGAGAGATGGATTTGCTGATGCAGCTGGCTCTTTCTATGTCTAAATGAAACATGATCTCCCTAAGGCTAAAGGTTGTTTTAAAATTATTTACCTAAAGATTGATGGTATCCATGGGCTTATTTCATTACTTCATTACTTATTTTGTTAAGTTTTCCCATATCTGCCATCTCTTACCAGCTTCTCTAAGAATGGTTTAACTTTTCATTGCCTCTGGGGTTAGCACGTTATTTTTCCACTGAGAATCCCTGCATAAGCAACTGAAAAATGTGTACTTTCTGCATAACCAACAGAGTGGTAGAAATAAGGCTAAGTTGCACTGTGTGTTTATATGGGAGATGCCACTTTTCTAACTTGGCAGCCACGTTAAACAACATATTCACAATCTGTTTCTGAATGGTTGGACTTCCTGTAAATAAAACTCATTGGAAGAACTTACACATCCAGTGTGAAGGTATGGGACTGATATACTTGTTTTACAAATATATATTTTTTTCCCTGTTGGCACTGTCTGAACTTTTATTTGATCATAATTATGTTGATTCAAATAAGGAAATTAGTATAATTAGTGTTTTTTATATATTACTAATGGTTAGGGGCAAACTTAACTTGCATTCTTTTCTTCTTAAGCACATTTGGGTGTG
>JANPWX010000287.1:0-47533 GCA_024734555.1 Trochalopteron elliotii | reverse complement strand
ATTAGTAGTGACATGCTAACAGAAAAAACACAGCAAGATGTAAAAGTGGAGTGAGGTGGTGGTAGGGACATCTTCATTTGGGTAACAGTGATCCAGCTCTCAAGAAACTGGTCCAAATCTGATCATACATATACATTTATTTAGGATAATTGTCTGTGTTCTCAACACTAGCTGGATTTCTGTGTATAGAAGTTCTTTCCTTTGAAATTTATCAGCATTCAAGACTGATAATTTAACTACTTAGTTGCATTGCACTGTTCTGTACATTAACACTCCCCTGTCTGTTAAATAAATATTTATAGCCTGGGAGGAAGGCTCATAACTAACTCTGGTTGTATGTAACTAGTTACTTCGGTGGTTTCTAAAGAGTAAAGCAGGGCTTGACACATCAGTGTTTCTCTCTGACAAGTTCTGCTACTTTATTTGCAGTAAAAAGGTTCTTGACAGCTGAGAATTGCTCTGAATGTAATCCAGTTGAGTGCTCAAATGCATCCTCACCTTTAACTATGCAAATATCCCTGCTGAGTTCAATAGGTGCATAAAAGACAAAGTATATGCTACTCAGTGCTTTGGTTAATCATGACCAGAATGCACAAAACCTGCAGGATTGCATCACACAGGGCTTATTTCCATTGTCCTTGATACTCACACTGATATTTATGGGGATATCACTTTTAAGGCCAATACAGGCTGGAAAGCATAACAGCTTGGTCGATGAAAGTAAGCAATTCAAAATTTCAGAGTGTATATTGCATGTTTGACACTAGGAATTATACCTAGACAAAGTGGGATTATACAGTTCAGAACAAGAATCTCAGACAGAAATTTACTTTTAAATGCAGGATACTCTTCTTTCCAATTGGAACCTGTTTTTGTTCTTTTGGTGATCTTTACAGAACTATCATAGTTAGAGAACTTCTTTTACTTGACAAAAAAAAAATAGCCATTTGTTTGATAAGAGCATCTATTGCAAGTCCTACATGGTTATAGAACTTTGACAGAATTAATTTTGCTATTCAGTCAAAATTATAGACTCTTTCTTCTGCTAGTACTCACAACTTCAAACCTGTGGAGAATACCGTAGTAGATAGGAACCTGCTAAAGTAGTGACAAAACTAGCCAGTGACTCAAACTGGCTAAAGGATTATCCTAAAGGATTTTAGGCTGCTGTCACATGAAAAACACATAGGACTAAAAGGAAGACGTTGACATGGCCAGGCTCATGGATCCCCTTTCCATAGCTGGAACAAGCACATTCCCCACAAACAGCCTATCTCTGGATCCATGAGATGCAATAAATAGCAAGTCAATCCACATGGCTACAATCTAGGATGGGCCTTAATCTGAAGACTTTTAATGGCTCTATTTGGAAGACAAAAACATAATTTCAACTACCTCACTGATGTGAAGTGCTTTCACATGTGCAACTATTTGCAGAGCCATTTCTATTGGCACAAGTGGGTGTCAGGATATACTTTTGTATTCAGTTGCATAACATCCTTCAGAAATTCTGCAAAATTAAAGGAGAGATTTGTTTGGTTCAGGCTATCCTTCAGTTTTCTGATACCTTTTTCATCCCTTACATGCTCTGGGGGTCTCTACTGCTTACGCATTACCTTTCCTTTTCTCTTCTGGGCTTTTGCAGGAGTGCAGTAGAGAAATTTATCTGTTGGGGCAGATGGGAAGAGGCTGAGCAAGATTTAGGCAGGAAAGAGTAGAGGTGAAATTAGAGGAGGGATAAATCAGACTCTTCTTCACTGCAGCTTTCACAGAGTTACTCCTAACCCTTCAAACAGCCCCGTCTATCTACATTTTAGAACTTCCTTTCAAACACAGATAGAATAACTTAAAAAATCTAAAATCCTCCCCCATTTTCTCATATACTCAGAGATCCTGCTGTATGAGGTACAGCAGGGTGGAACTTTGGTGTTTGTTAGCACGGGAGTGAGCAGAGAACTATTCTGCATTTCAGTTTCTATCTCTAAAACAGTGGTGCTGGCTCTTCTCTGTATCATAAGAACATTATGCCTATATATGCACTTTTACACTGCAGTAAAAACAGACCAAGGATAGACCTTGTTACATGTAGAACTGCAGTACCTGAGGGGTAACCTGCTTCCTTCATGGACTGCAAACTCTCCTTTTTACTCAGTCTGAATGGCAGCTGCTGGCACGTTCCTGAACCATCTCCATCAAGGTGGAACACTGAGGCTTCTCCTGAGCAGCTGGGCTGCCTGCTGTAGGCAGGCAGTGCTCTGAGTCCATCCCAGATTGCTCCTTCATCTCCTTGATTTGGTGAAATGTGGGATGTATTAATCTCCAACTGACTGTGTCTCACTTGCTCCTACCTCCTCCGCCCCTCCAAATTGTCTTTCTACTTAATATGCATACAAAATTACAGTGAATTGATATAATCTGAATTTGAAATAATCTCTGCGTTAGCTTTGATTTCTTAAAACCCTTCATTCTCAACTACACCTTTTATGACCCGAATCTGAGTCTGAGACTCTGTTTTTTTGTTTTTTTTTTTTTGTAAAAGGAAAGACTGGTATTTCTTTGTAAAAACAGCTGCAATAATGATACATTTATATTCTGAGGATAAGGCACATTTAAACTTCCAGAATTCCTGCGCAACTGTATTTGTCCTAATTATGCAAAAATCTCATGTTCTTAACCAGACATTCAGTTTTGCAATAGAAATCTCTAATTTGCAACACTTCCATAGTTTCACGTGCCAAAACAAGACTTCTTGTTGTCTTTGGAGTCTATTTAATGAGCTTGGCTTTTGGTCTGTCTACCTCTGAAATTGAGTGTAAAAGTGTCTCTTTCAGGTCACAGCTTGTGGTTCTGCTTAGTGAACCTCCAGCTATTTCAAAAAGCCTTCACAACTGTTGAGAATTTTGATCATTTTCATCCATATTTTATAGACTGTTGAACTGCTACCCCTTCCCATCTGCTATTTACTTTCCTCTGGTTCAGGTGAGCATTGTTATTCCATGTAGGACTAATGCAGTACAATGGAGGAATCCAAACACCAGAAATAATCAAAGTAAATGGTTTACTGATTACCAGTGGGATGCAGATTCCTTCTCACCATCTGGTAAAATAAATAGTGGCTTTTTTTTTTCTTTCCAGGACGTTTGCAACATAAGAGAAAATGCACAGTTTTATGGGTCACAGGAAATGTTAATCAGGCCTTGAAACATCAAATATCAGCTGCCTTCAGACACAGCACTTCAGTAATTACAAACTTAGTGTATCAGTTCAAAAGGTGAAGTAGCATCACAGGCAACTTCTCCTGTATAACTGCATACTGTATCCCTGCTGCTGTGACAGGTCACACTTTTTCTGGGAAGCCATTTCAGAGCTGAAGCAAATAAAAGTGGTTTACCTCTACCTGAATTCTTTGTCTCAAATATTTTAAAAATTACATTTACACTGTGGGTTTTTGTTGGTGCTTGTGGTTTTTTTACTAACACCAAGAATAAAACACGTTCTGATTTAATCATGAGAGTCCATGAGCTGTGTGGGATTCTTGGTCTAGATCTGCAGCTCCTATGCTTCAAGCCATTCAGCAATGTGATTTCTATAATCTTCAAGTACTCACCAAAGGTATTGTTTCTAGGCCATCAATTCAGTTCTATCATCACATCTAAAATTATAGTTACGAACTGTTTTCCAAATGTCATGTGTGTGAGCTTTTAATTTATGCCGAATGCTTGACTCTATTTCACCAGCTTGTTTTTCAGAAAAAGAAACAGAAGCAGAACCTTCTGCAAAACTCCTCCTCATTCATCCACAAAGTAATTTGCAGACACCCCTAATAAAAGAGCATGGAAATTAAGACCCATCAATTTCAAAATAACTGAAAAGTCATTAAAGTGATCTTCACAACCTTATAAATGAAAGCTAATTATAAAATGGAAGTATGACATATGTAATTAAATATAATCCGATAAAAGTTTATGTTTGCTATTCCATGAAGCTTTCAGACTAATTACTATGACAAATTTGGGAGAATTGTACTGATTAAAAAGGGAAAAGGAAACAAATAATGTTTTCCTCATAGAAAATATACCTGCCTTGACTAAAAAACCAAGAGTTTACTCCAAAACCTCAGTTCTCATGATTTGGCTGAAATGCTCCATCTTTTCTCCACCTGCTTCTTCCATGCCTCTTGCACAAGAATGTGGTGATTGTTCTGCCTACAGGCATTAAAAGGGTAAATTGAATTTTATCTGTTCTGCAGAAGTATTGATATGTTCTTTGGTCTGTTCTACATCCAGCCAGCTGCTTCCCATTGTCCTAACCTAAAAATCGCTTTTCACTCATTGCAGTGTTTATTACACACAAATTTGAAAGACGAATTATTTTCATCACTTTCTTTAGTTGTGTGTCCTGCCAAGATCCATGAATTAGTCACCTCTCAGACAGTTCTGTAGGTTCTTAACTTTTGGGGAAGAAATCCCTAGCTTTTTTTTTGACTCAAGAAACTAATATGGGTAGGGCTATTTCTGGCTGTAACATTTGAAGAGGTGAATCTGAATTTAACATTTTCAGAAATGCTCCAGAGCCTTAGGAGCACAGAGATGTGCCGACTGCTGTGGGTATTTTGCTGCTGTAAAGTATTTCACAGTTCTTGTAGCACAAGCACTGCCTGGTACTTAGAAGTATCCTTTGCAACTCCACATTAAACTAAGCACAGCATTAACTTGCTTTGAAATATTTCATTTTGAAATCTCTAAGCCCGTGAATAGCTTGGAAAAATGCAATAGCTCTCTTATCCTCTGAAGAAACCAAGAACCAGTCAAAGGACTTTCCCACAAAGAAGCTCTGGCTTGGAGTTAGGTTTCTCCAGTGTTTTGACAGTCACTAAAATTTGAGCAGGGTTTCACAGTTTCATGATCTCAGTGTGACTTGCACATGCATAAATTCATCTCAGGTGAGAGCACAAAGCAGGCACCTGCTGCTGTGCTCCCAGTGGCCAGTGCTAGTGGAAGTGTTCCAAATAGCAATGAGAAACTTGGCTCTGTAGAAAGGCAGATCACACAAACCTGCTTCAGTTATATCTGGATAAAGCAGGACTTTGGGTATCCAGCTCTGGTGCCTAATCAAAGCTAGGCCATTTTTGGGTGCAAGAGGTTTAGTTTATGTAGGTTCCCCTAAAAAACTCTTTTTACAGAATAAATTGCATGAATTACAAAATGAGCAGGATTCTCCCACTGCCCTGCACGCAAACCAGTGATGTTAAACTAGTTGTAGGACAACAGTTGGGCATCTCCCCACTTCAAGGCTGTGTAGTTGACAACTGCTGTACAGTACTAACAGTGCTGCTTCCATAATCTTAACAGGGGTTTTAGGCTTACAATAGAGGCTGGTTCTAAGTACAGTAATGTTAGTAAGTGATTACACCAGGATATAAATGATTCTTTGAGCTACCACAAAGACCTAGGAATAATTTTGAAACATTAACTGAAGAACTAGATAAGAAGGAGAACAACACACACAAATCTTTTAAGGCTGATTTCCCTGCACAGGCTGTGTTAAATATGGCACATTAGCACTGCTTGCTTTTATATTCAAGTCCCAGTCTGATGCTGTGTTTGAAGTCTACTGGAACAGGCAGCTCCTAAACAATACCCAGAAGAAACTAATCCTATATTCTAAGTATGCACAGGCAGAAATTAAAGACACCATCTGTGAACATGATGGGGAAAACATTTTGAAGGTAATCTTCTGAGTGAAAACCTTGGTAAGTGAAGACTCTCCAGCAAAGAAAAGAGAAAAACCCCCACAACTATCTGGCATGCAATGAAAAGAACCTTAAATTCCCAATGAACTTAAAGCCCCAAATCTACAACAGCAGCCATGGACACTGAAAGCCTGTGCTTATCCACAGGCTGAGACCCAGTATGACCATGGATAATTCCCAAGTTTCCTTACAGTCCTATATATCACTCCTGTTTTGGCATGAAGGTGTGCTCTAGTCATGTAAGAGACCTGGGCCTGCTAGAAATCCTGGTAGTAGCAAGGTGGTGGACAAATCATGTATTTCACATATCAGTTCACTCAAAGTGAACTTTTCATTCATAAGAGTTTCAAAAGTTTACATCTTGGAAATGAAATCCTATATTCACGTATGCAATCAGCAAACAGGGATGGCATATGCATGGATTGTGGTTTAGAGCTTGCCGAGGTATCAGTCTCTGTCAGTGTCTTCCCTGTTTACTAATATTCAACTTTAACAAAGTGATCTGAAGCAAAAAGATTTCTAAAGAAAATGTGTGTACATTTGCTCTTTAGACACATTTATTTTTTTAAAACATTCTTGATAGAGGTATGTGTTTTCACCTCCTTTCTAATCTGTGGATCTGTTTTATAACAATAAAATCTTTTCACCTGTCCTTCCCTTTCCTCCCTATTTCCTGAATTTGGCCTCTGTTTGTAGCTGGGGCTAATACTTTGACCTAATTTTAAGAAAGTGTGCAAAAAGTTATCAGGACAGGATCTCAATCCAAAAAGTTGTGCTGTTTTCTGTTTGGGAGTAAATGACATCACAAGCCTCTTCTGGGACATTAGATGCAAAGTTTCTTGTCTGCCTTACAATTGTGGCAACTTGTGCATCTGGCATACACAGCCATGAGTAGTCATGGGTAATTGCTTTGCTTTAAAGTCATACATGTCCTAAGTGGGGTGGAAAAAACCCAACCACCCCATCTAAGGCCTTAATTCATCTTAAAAAGGGACCCTATTAAGAAAATTTTGATACAGTTTATCCATATTGCCACAGTGAAATAAGAATGTAGGAGGTCTACAGTTACAGCTGACTTTTCAAAAGTCATACTTCACAAATTAACTACATTTTGGAAAATCTGTGTTGGTACAGATGTGATTTACAAGTGTAGGTTCACTGGCTTGGGGTTAGATACCTGGAAGCTTTTTACAGCTTGCACCTGAAAGGAACATTGTGTGGGCTCAACACTTTCCTTTGTTAGGGAGTGAGTGGCCCTACTCTGCTGGAGAACAGGAGACAGGAACACATCACCAGAGGGATCATAGGGACTAAAACCTGAACTGTATTTCTGTATTAACATTGTCTTCTTGAGTGCAAGTCATTCCTCTCTTCTCTGCTTTAGTTTCCTCTGTGCAATGAGAGGCAGCTATGTAAATACTTTGCACTTCATGAATGGAGAGGCATCAGATTTAAAACAAAACAAAACAAAACAACCCCCAGCAATTGCCAGGACATTCACCAGAGTATTCTGCTGCAAGGAGAATCTGAAGGAACGGGGGCACCTCACTACGTCCTCATTCCTGACTAATGAATTGAAAAGCAGAGGTAGGCACTCAGATGACCATATTCTTAAAAACATTTTTAATTTGCAGAGCTCTCATATACACTTCTCTTCACTTAGCTGAGAAAGAAATATCATCAAACTACTGAAAGAAACAATTCAGGAAAACTTTCATGCAAGATGATACTCAGATCAAAAAGTCTCCAGTGGAATGAATACCTTCCCAAGTCTGAATGAGACACACTTGAGTGACAGCCATTATGCACAAGACTAGGGGCCGAGTACTCTCATATTCTTGTCACGTTCCCAGTGCTTTTTATCCATCTCGCTTTTTTTTTTGCTCACAGTTTCAAGCAGTTCAAAATCATTTTATTTGGCATTTTTTTATTGTGCCAGCTGCTTATTCCTGGTGTTATCTAATAGGATTAGGGGGATGCAGAAGGTGGGGATTTGCTGGCCCCGTAATACTTTGGGAGATTAAACATTTTCTTTGTAACATTTTAAAGTCTTTTTTCATTTTGCACCAATTTAAAATGGAATGATTCTTCCCCCTCCCCTCCTTCCCCACCTCCTCCTATGTTTGAAGAGTGGTGTGTCACCTTGAAAAATAGCATGTGGGATCAGGATGAGAGAGGTGGGAGAGAAAAGCTTTCAGAAGCAGATCTGTAGTCCTGTGGGAATCAAAACTATAAATCTGAAAAGCACAGGATTAACTGTAATCTGAGATTTCAGGAGAGAAGTAATGAAATTGCATGCTCTTCTACATTCTTGTTAAAAGTAGTTTTCTCCTTAGAAAGTGAGTGGCATAAAACATCAGGTAAGATTTATCATTGCATCTCAGAAGCAATTCAAAAGGAACCTGATACATTTGCTAGAATTCTGCAGTTTATACAGACACTTCCCTTTATTTTCTATAAATAAATATTTTTTAACAAGTTAAATGATGAGATATTAAGAAACCTCACTGCCCAGTAGTTAATTAGAAGTATACAGTACAGATGTGTCTACACAACCTCCTACAGAAATTAAGATACATTACCTAAAAATCCTGTTGCAGCCTTGCTGATGTTCCTGTGACTGATTGTAACATGAACAATGACAGATATAACATATTGTTCTAGATAAGGACATAATCCTGTAATTGACACCTCCAAAAGCCTTTTGTCCCTTCCATGAGCAGAGCATTTAGCAAGGAAGAAGGAGATCAGAGAGTGGAATATTTAAAGATACATAAAGGCAAGAGCAGTTATGCTTCACAAGAGGCATTTCTTACTTTAGTTTTGTCTCAGCTGCTTTCAGATACAAAGCAGAGTACATGAACTGAGGAAAGTGGCCTGGTTGCAGTTGGCTCTGACCCTGACTAGCAACTTGACTTCCCATGCATGAGTCTCTCTTGTCACATCTAACTGCTCATACATGGCACAAGTCAGGGCTAGCAGCAGGCAGCCTTATTGCCATGCTGCAGACACATGCCAAGAGCTCTTACGGAAATAAAACCAAATCTCTAGGGTTTGGTCAGAGGAGTTCCAGATCCAGGTTGTGGTGAAGTAACTCTTTACTCTCCAAGTCACTCACTATTAATTCACACATGGATTACTGTAAGAGAAAGAAAAGCACCCCAGCTTTCAGTTATATGTATTGCTTTGCATTTAAGCTTCAAATTTATCCTTAGACTTTCCTGAATTCTGTCTTTTTCACTCTTTCTTTCCTACCCTGTTCTCTGCCCCATTTCACCTTTCCTACCAAATCTGCATTCTGCTGGATTTTAACTCTTACTTTTCCCTGTGATTTTGATCTGCACATAGGTAAAGTTAATGTTCAGAACCAGCAACTAGTGATATGTCAAAGCTGCTAAAATGAGCTGAATTATGCAAGTAGACAGTTAGGTAAGAAACCTTCCTTATATCTATTTGGTTCATCCACAGCAGATTGATCAATTTGCTATTGGTAGGAAGCAATAATTCTAAAGCACAGATTCCCATCCATCCTCCTCCACTAATCTTCATGAGCATTTGGCTTGAAGGAGTCATTATATCCCAAATTCATCTTGCTCAACATCTCTATATGCTATTTTATTAACATCTGTGATGTGACTGAAGCATTCAGGGTTTAATTTGTAACCTGTACCAAACCTAGCTACAGACGTTGATGATAAATGAAGCACCAGGTTCTATGTGAAACATTATTACACAATACATCAGTTTTATGCCAGAGTTACTGATGTTTTCATGGTCTCTCTTTTCAGAGAAATGGGCCTGTACTCACAGGGGCTTCATAATTTGAATAGCAAGCATCTTTTAGATTGACAAAGTCATTTATAAAACCTGCATCATGACTCAAGGCTAGTTATGTAAATCAGGTTTCTTGAAGTGAGAGTTGCTGTTGCTTTCTGTTCATGAATGTGGTCTGCATGTTCTCTGGAGAAACTCCTAATCCCTACCATTAACCTGAAAATAACATTATGCTAATGAAGACCATTTTTCACTTGCAATCCTACCCAATTAAATTTGAGCAATGGCTTTTTGCATGTGGACATATGTAGTTTGATTTCCTGAGCAATTCTTTTCTTATGCCATAATGAGTGTAAGATTCCACAAATTCCAAGGCACAACACCTGCAACAGCTGCTCTGAGTCATGACAAAATGCATGTTTCCTACTTTGTCCCAACATAATCTGAAAAAAAGAAGGTTGAGATAAAGCAAAGAGTATTCAACAAAGTATTTCTGAACCCTCTTGGGAAACCTGAATTGAGCTGGTAGACCCTTTGTTAAACTTAAGAAAATAAGTAAAAGATAACTAAGTAGCTGCCGATTCTATTTTCTTTTACTTTTTCTCTCTAAACGATGTTTTTAAATGTTTCTTAAATTTATCTCCCAGGTGTCAGTTAAGGAAAACTTAATTTAATGCACAGAGGTGACTGGTTGCCAGCAATGCCAGATTTGATGAATTAGCTCAAACTCTTAATTGCTCCAGTTCTTCCTACAGGTTCCTTCTTTTTTTCAGAATTTGTCACATTTCCTGTCATGTTGCTTTGCCAAAATCCTGATTATGTGAACAAAGAGACACCCCAGTAAAGCTACTGCAGGACATCATGCTGTGCTCTCACTTCCTGTCCTCATTACCCAAATGCAAAGCAACTACACTATATAATTGTAATATATATATATATAATTGGTCTGGAAACTTCAGTGTGACAAAGCTGCTCTGCAGTGTTTCTTTAATCTGAAAACAGGGAAGCTGGAAGAAGGTCCCAGAAGTTTATCATTATAAACCACACAAGCCTAAGCTGGTAACAATACATTGCCTCAAGTTTCTCTGTGATTCAAGTTTCTTCTGTTTATCCTGTTATTCTAATGTTCTAAGATGTGAAACAGTATTTCAAGACAGCTTTAGGAAAACGGTTTGAAAGTTCTAAGTTCATCTCAAATCCTAAAATATCCAAGTGGGAACGTGTTCTACTGACTTCTGATGCTGGAAATAAGGGAACAAATTCCCTTTTGGTGTGAGGCTAAGCAGAGTGGTTCAGAATCACCCTTTCCTTCCTGCCACTGAAGCAGTGAGGGTCTTACTAGCAACTACAAAACTCTACTTGCTTCTCTCTGAGCCTGTTGCTATCTCTGGTTATTCATGAGAGGCAGGAACTTTTCATAATTTAAGATTTTACTGTGTTCCCATGAAATACTCTGTTTTGATCTCCTTTTATATTCAAAAGGAAGAAAGATGAGCTTTCAAAAGGCTTAGTTTAATTATCAGAAGATATTATCTAAGAAAAGCAGCTGTAAGATTTAAATAACTTCAAGTGGCCATTTAGAGATCTGCAAAGCATTCAGTCTTTTCATATTATTTAACTATTGTAGGACTCATTCAACAGCCATGAGAGACTAGAAAATGTATTTCTAAATTAATTAGAAAGTTATTAGGAAAAAATCTAGTAGGTTGACGGAGATAACCTACCTACACTCTCTTCATTTTTGTGTTTCATGTCGAGCTAATTAGCACTTTCTAATGCAACACTATTTCACAGTATTTGCATTCTAAGTGCTGGAGGGGGAGCAACGACTCAGATGAACAGGTTTGAAAATTAGTGTATTGAAACTTTAAGAAATGTTTAAACATGAGGGGAATAAGAGGTACCATTTATAGGCTAGGTAGCTATGCTGCTGAAGAAGACAAAGGTAAGTAAAAGGTACTTCAGTTTAGTGCTTTCCCAAAGAAAGATCACTTGAAAATAGATTAATAGATATTGTCTATGATCTGCACGAGGCCCAAACCTTTATTTAGTATCAGGCCAGAAGACAAAGGACTTACCTGTTATCAGTCCATTTTTAGTTCTACCTACTATGTGTCTGACACTTTGCAACCACAGATAAATATAGTTGCTCCTCCAGGATCCTTTCTGCCCTCAAAGGAGCCTACTGGGCAGAAAAAAAAAATAAATTGTAACAATAACAAGATCTTACATAAATATTAAAGTAAGTATGCCTGTAAACTGCTGAATTATTCTGGGGGCCTGACAGTGAGAACTGGGACATGAAGCAATGTTTACACACACATGTACATGTAAGCATATATGCAAAGAAATATTAGTCCAGAACACTAAGTACAAAGTAGTTACATGGGTAGTTTGTGCAACATTTGCAATATGTAAAAGATTTATCCTTCATTCCTATTTTCATGTTTTTGTAGTAATGTAATACTGATAGTTACTTATGTATACATCTAGTTTTTGAGACAGTATTAGTCTTTCTGGCATTCCATGAATTTTAAGATCCTTGCCTAAAATATACACGTAACAACTTAACTAAAAGGAAATCTAACTCCAGTCTTTTAATATGTACATTTACCAATGCAACTATAAAATAATGCATGAAATGCCTGCAGGTTTCCTTCATGTTCTTTCCAGCTTCAAAGAAAATCATCTGCCAGATCACATTTACAGCCACCAAGAGATTCCTTATATATATGGATATGAATATTAGAAGACTGAGGACCAAGAGTGAAAGATGAATGACCCTGAACTAAAAAAGATAATTGTGTTCTCCTCCTATTCTTCCTGTACCTTGCCAGGAAAGTTAAAGACACAGTGCATTTTACTTTGAAAAACTTACTAGTTTAGCACAGCATGCAAATAACATAGGCCTTGCTTGGTTTTTTTCTTGAGAGCTTTAAAATTTAATTTCACGTAGCAACTTGCAAGCCAGTCTCAGAGCCAGCAGAGTATTTCAGTTGCCTGGAATAATGGCAATCCCTAAGTCTTATGAATGTAAAAGGACTAACTTTAATTCCAATGTTGATATCTTTAGAAGCTTTTTGTATATTTCACAATTTTTGTTCTTTGGCCTGAAGAAAAAATAAATTGTCTTTCCCTTTAAGTGTTTTAATACAAATTATCTTAACAAGCCACCAATAATTCTTCTTTTCAATCAAAATAATGAAATCCAAAGATGAGCCCCTCAAGCTAATATTATTTGCATGCTGTACTGACAATGCAGCTGATCCAGTGGGCACTTTTCACAGCAGTATATTTTTTAGACTTACCATTCATGTCAAGTGCTATCTGGATGCTGGCTTTCAGTATGCCTTCATTCATTAACACTACTGATTAGATGCTGGGTTTTTTCATTGGACTTCAAACAATATTTACTTACCTCTATGAAAGTATCAGTGCTCTTAGAGACAGCTAAAAACCCAAGAGAAATACTCAGTGACCATGGACCAAGCTCAAACTTACTCTCAGACTGTGTGGTACTTAGTTACCAGCCAGGGTTAAACCATGACACCATCAGTATGCAGGAATTACCAAGCACCACAAATCACCACTTTTTCTTCTCCCTTCTGCTAAAATAATGTGTTGGTGTTCACTAGCACCAGAAATGGCTAGCAGCTCCTGTAATTCCTGTCAGTTTTATATCAGCCAGCATTTGTAAAAGCAGTCAAGAATTTGCATACTTACCTGACCTTGGTGGAGCCACCCTGCAGAGTCCACACCACAGACTGTACTCCACACTACTGTTTTCCAAGCAAGCTTCCCCTTGGATGTCCTCAGTCACTTGACCAGGAGTCATGACAGCCTCGACACATTACACAGCATCTAGCAGGAAAACAACTAATAGACCAAGAGACAAACTGTTCCTATGGATCTCTTTAATTTCTGCCCATACAAGGTACCAGGAGTTATGATTCCCTCATGCTTGAAGATTTGAGGTTAACAGGAAAAACAACCTTGTGTTGCTGGCATGAACAAACTGCTGAAAAGAAAGTTCTGCATGAACCTGCATGTCCCTACACTCTGTTTTGTGTGTGTAAAACACAGGAACAGGTTGCCCAGAGAAGTGGTTGATGGCCCATCCCTGTAAGTGTCCACAGTCAGGTGGGACGAGGCTCTGAGAAATCTGATCTAGCTGAAGACATCCCTGATTACTGCAGAGGGGTTGGGTTAGGTGACCTTTAAACCCAATTCCTTCCAACTCAAATGACTCTATAATTCTACAATTTAGGACAGGAAGACTTTCAAAAAACCCAAGTGCCACAAAAATGTAAGTAAATATGAAGACAATATTCATGTTGCTTTTCAGTCCAAGGAAGCTTCCGCAAAACATTAATAACTTTTAGTCTATAGCACACAAAAACTTTGAAATAGAGAAAAACTTTGAAATAAAGTTATTTTGCACCAAAGTTTAAAATGTAAGCAAGTAAATGGGATTTGAAATGGGATTTTTTCATTTTGGAGACAGATGATCATTAAAACCAAGTATTTTTCACAATCTTTTCCAATATAGTGGCATTCTCCAATTTGCAGTAGTTTTGGCAGAAGTGAGAAAAAAAGAAACCCCCAACCCATAGACATACCTGTTTGGCTTGTAAGCTAATTTCTGTTTTATGGTAGATTTTTGGCTACTTGGGCGTTGAAGTAGCTTCCAAAAACTAGATGTTCAAAAAAATATGGATATGTGCATACTGAGTAGTAATCCAAGTTTTCAATTCTTGTTTGGACAACCTTACATGAAGAGGAATAAAAGAAGACACAGGAAGAAATTGGTTGTGTTACCTCCTTATATTCCCAGTTACAAGACAGCTATTTCTTGCAAAGCGAAAAGGGACCAGAGTAGATAAACCAGCCATTTCCCTCAGTCAGAGAACTTCCAAACTTTTTCACTCCTTGGGTAATGGATTTGTGCAAACCCTAGTATTTACCTGGGTTTATAGTATTCATGGGATTTGTATGCATCCCCCATCCCTTTTGCATGTATCTGTAGGCTTCAGATGAACTTTAGCAGCAAACCCAAGGGTTCTCCAAATGCAGCAGTGTTTCAGGTTGACTTAACAAAAGCAGGTTTGCTCTTCATGCTCCCTCTTACAGCAGCACAGTATAAAGGCAACTGCTAGAGTCAAGAAGAGTAGAGCTGGAATTTAGCTGCTAAGAACATATAGAACTATTTTAACAATATTTAAGTCCTGGGTTGCCAGTACTGACGGAAAGATGAGACACCACAATACCTGAGTTAATCTTAAATTATACCACCTGCCCTGAATTCAGTATTTAGTATTTCAGAGGATCGCATTCCACCTTTTCTGAATTCAAAACAGGTCACTGAAGGGGGAAATTGTTTGCTCTACTATACCCTGCTCTGGCCATTTGGGGTATCCTGCCACCAGACCTCCTGGAGCCTGCTCTCTTTACCACAAACCAGTTTGCTCCTTCATTACAAATTGTCATTCAAAATAAAAATGTGGGTGAAGGAGGAAGCAGGATTCACATTCTCAGAATCCCAGTAGTGAAGGGCTTGTGAATTAGATCCCTTTTTTTAGCCTAGAACTGCCACTATAACCCTCCTCTGTATAGTTGTTGCTAATATTTGCTCCAGCAGTTAGTTTATAGACCCACTAAGCAACTCCCTACATCTTTTGTGTAGCTGCTGCTAAATGAGTTTGATCTGGATTTACTTGGAGCTCTTGCAGTTGTTTTCTTCCTGACCCTCAGAAAGGAGCTGATTTCTCACTGTCTTCCTTGACCCAAATTACTCAGGAATTAAAAGGAGAAAGACTAAGGTCCAGGGCACTGGCTGAGAGATATTAATATGGAGCCTGGAACCTTGCTGCCAAGACCCTCCTGAGGAAATTAATTTTCCAGGACACCACATCTTCAGCCACACACTGCTTTCACTATCAAAAGGACAACTCACCTACTATTACAATGAATCTGCATAGTATAGTCTTCTAGCCTTTAATTTGTGCATGAAAATTAAATATAGGCTTCAGCCTCACTTATTTCTTATGCGGCTGAAATAGGGGGTAGGAGTAGGGAACAGAATTAAGATTTGAAGAGGGTGTAGAGAATTGTATTGGACTGAATTGCAAAGGTTCAAATGGGCTTATCGGCCAGTCAGGCAAGGAACATGGAGAAAGGATAATTCAGTGAGCAGCAGTGCTGGTAACAAGGGCTGCATATCATGAAAGGTCAATGACCTTTCGTCATACCTTTGGTATTCATCTTCTAAATCACTAATTCCTCTAATTTGCCTAGTTGTGTTCAGCAATCCCTTTGTGCTGTCTGAGACACTGTTCTTGCCCACAGAGAGTCCCAGAGCTTTTTTCTGGGCTCTGACTGCTAGGCACATTACTTAATGTCCCCATAAAAGCATTTTCCATTAGGGGGCCCTCAGGCTCGTTGAGATTTATTAGCATGCAGAGGTGGGCAGCATCTTGAAGAACAGTGGAGAGGCAGCTGATACCAGTTGACTGAAGTCCTGAGCAAGTCACTTCACATCTCCTAGGTGCTAACCAGCTCCCTACATGCTTGCTGCAGTAAGGGATGGAAATATTCAGCCCCTGAAGATCTGGCTTGAACCTGCTTAAAGTATCAACAGAAAATTTTCGTTTTCTTCCTCCACTCACCTTCCTTTCCTTATGAATTCACCACAGTTCTCTCCCCCTAAATCTCTTCATGTCTCATTTCAACAGTGATAGAAAACCCTTCTTACATTTTGCTTTAGGGTCTTCTCTTCTATAAAAGTGTCCCCTTTCATTCAGGTGCCTTCAGTTCTATTATTTGTTTGGCTATATGTCTTTTGTCGCCCTAATTACTGCTCCTTGCCAGATATTTTTCCACTTCTCTTCCCTTCCAAATATATATTATTTTTGTTTCATAGCTTCCTGTCTCTTCAGCTCCTGTTCTATTTAGTGTTCTCATTTTCCTCTGTAGACTCACTCCAAGTAATAAATGTTGTTTTGATAATAAACACAGAAGAACATGTAACACTGTGGTGACATTAGTCTGACTAGTCATAGCTACAATACACTTTGTCCTTTGAGGGAGTCCAAGGTTTCAAAAGGTTTTGACCCCAAAGGCGACAAAAAGTCAACCATTTAAAATGAGTTTCTGGAAACCACATACTATCCACAATTTTTAAGGGAACAAATATATGGTGACATGATTCTGAAACAGGAAAGTATTCAAGAAATACTTGCTCAAGCAATTTCCAAAATGTAACAAAACAATTCTAATGAAAATTTTAGATCTCATTTTAGTTTTGGAGGAAAACTCATTAAGTGAATGTTACCACCTCCAATTGTGAGCTTTCTAGAGGAGCTACTCAAACAGAAGAAGGTACATACTGCCATTCACATAGTCATTGGGCTAATATAAAATTGGCTAATGTCGACTTTGACACCACAAGAGAATGGCTTTATCTTGGATACACACATCTGTAAAGGTCATTAGTGCTAGACATGAGATGCAAATGGCACCATGGACTCACCTCTGGCAGAGCCCTGCTGTGGCCCCTGCAGCCTGCCCATGCTTCCAGCCTGCCCTGGGCTCTGACCAGGGCTGTGCCAGGTCAGGCCCCCATGGGAAGGTCAAACTGCCCCCACAGGGCACACACAAGGCAGAGGTCAGGGCTGTGTCCCCACGGTGGCTCAGGAAGAGCTGGCAGTGTTGAATGCTCAGTGGATTACAGGGGCTGAGTAAGGTACCAACGCTGATGCAAAGCATGGGCAGGCACTGGGGACCTGCCCCCCATGCTGGTAGTGATCAGCTGTTGGATCAGTAATTAACTCCAGATGCAGGATTTCATCTCTGCCTCGACTCCCTCTGTTTCCCCTCCTACCTTTGTGCCTGTGTAAGCAATGCAGAGAGTCTTCCACAAACTTCGTGTGGGGCAGCAAATGGGAATTCCTTACGATAGGGCTCTTTTTATCTAGACATTTTGGCCCTAGATACAAAAGGAAAATATCCATAGAAGTATTAGAATTATTATTAAACAAACAAGCAACATCAAAACCAAGACGACACATAAGGCCTCACTATCCTACTTGTTCCCCAAACTTCCCAGGAGTAGATTATAATAAAAGAAAAGTAATTTCTAGAGAAAGTTCAAGTTTCAAGACAAAATTTTAAGTTTTTTGAGCCATTGGCATGGAACAAATGACAAATACATAACTAGAACACTTTTGTATTTCTGTTTAGCCTTACTTTGATGGAGTGTTAAATCTTACAGGTAAAATCTTTCCTTGCAGTTTAAGACCAAAGCATTGAATTTTACAGAAGAGAAGTGTCATTAAATAGATTATTTCTCACTGCTGTGCCTGAAAAATCATCTTTGTTGCAAGATCTGCCTCAGCTTCAAACCTGAAGAAAGAGATACAAAGTAAGAAAGCCTCCCCAAAAATGTACTTTTTTTTTTAACCTACACACATTTTTAGGATAATGAAACAGTTTTAAAAATTGAACTATAACTTTATTTTTTCCTAGTCAATATGCAAAGATACAATAGGTGCACTACTCATTGTAAAAAACTATAGATCACAAAAATATTATATTTAAAAAAACATATAGATCACAAAATCTTCTACCCAATCTGGAGATCAGTTTCTGGTCCCAAATATATTTTGTTGTGAAATATTAAATTCTTCTAGCTGTGGAAACTGTCACAATTGTCCATTTGATTTTCTTTACTAGACAAATCAGTTACTACCACCAAATTATTTAGGACAGAAAAAAGAAGCAACAAAGTCTTCTTTCAGTTCACTTACTGAATGAACAGGAATCTGCAATAAAGTCTTACAATAAAATAAGAAAATGGCCTAAATAAAGCACAGAGCAAGCAAATTATGTCTGGCAGGTTTTGCCAGATAACTGTGACAAACTTAGAAACTTTACACTGTGGTATCTCCACATTTCCCCACTCTTGTATGAAAAACAGAGGGCATGGCGATAATCAAAACCAGGTGGAAATAAATAATTATATAAGCATAAGGGCTGTTCCATAGTAAGTTATTTGGTATTTTTGAACATATTTCCTTTCACAGTGAAATAAAAAGAGCCAGTGCTTTCCTCAGCTTGATGCATTTTCATGCCAGATGAAGGTATTTAGGCCCTAGTCCCTCACTGATGCATGGCTGCTGGGCGTGTTAAATGAGAGGAATCTCCTTTTCCCTTGTGCCCTGATCCCAAAGATCTTGCTCTCCTACAGCTGTCACTTCTGTACTTTGTTGTTTTCTACTACACATGGGTACCAGGCCAAGGAGCCTTTTGGAGAGGACAATGGAGATTACTGGCACTCACAAAACTGCCATCAAAACATCGGGATATTGTCCTTGTCCAAACATTTAGAACCTGGTGTGCCTCAAACAAAAATTTCTGCTGCCTATTATGTAGGGAGCTCTGCTCAGGTGTCCTGTGCTCCCTCTCCCGGCCTGCCTTAGGCACTACTGTTTGCAAACAAGCATTAGCTGGTGTTTTCTTCTTCAGAAAGTGACCACCAATTGGTTTGTGCAATAATTTGCTACAACACATCTCAAGCCTGTATTCAAATTGTCACATTTAAATATGTGTAAGGTGCCAGAAGTATCAATTGGTATAAGCCTATTGTGCATAAGTCTTACACATTTCTTTTTGCTCATGTTTGTTTATATCTTGGAACAATGTAAGGCAGCGGTAGCTTGATCCAAGTCTTACATTCCTCTGACATTAGGAAGAACATGTTCATTAAAGCTGAATGGTTCAATGGTTTACTTGTCCCTTTCCCTCCTAGGAAATAAGATGCTACTGTGGTTCCAGATATTTTTTTATTCAGTTCAGAGATAATGGATGCAAGCAGCTAAAAAGATCCTTGCCCCTCTCTGTAATCACCTGGACTAAACTAAGCTCACCAGATTGTTCAGTTTCTGTAAATCAAGGTTAAGAGGAAAATCCCTCTACTAAATCAGCTGATTAATGGATGGAAAAAAACCAAACTAAAACCAACTCCAAGCTTGTAGCACTTCACTATCCTGAAGATACCTTTTGTGGTTTTTTCACCAGATGGAATAACCAGTTCTAAGAGTTGGTCTCTCCTGTTAATATTCTGACTTTATTCAACCTGTTCATATCTACTAGATTTTACAAAACTTAGAAATGCAGAACACCCAGAATTTTTAAATTTATAAATGCAACAGTTTTTGCATCTATGCTTTAGAATGGACTGGCTGATGGCTGGGAAGAGGTGGCCCAAGGCATGAGTTGTACCCTAGACTCCAGTGAATAAACTGTGTACTTGCAAATATACTGCTCCAATAGGAAAATATGCTGTAATTTCTGTGAAGTGGAGGTAGGCAGGGAAGAAAAAGCAAAGGCAGAGCAAAAAATAGTTAAGTGCTAATACAAAGCCTCACAAACAAGGGCTTCACTTAGAAATTAAATATGATCATATATAAACGTGTTTTTCTATTAGTGACCTCTGGAACATCTGAGCACTAAGTGGTGCTGGTGTACAACAAAAGAGGGAGCCTTGTGCTTCTGTAAAATAGGAAGGAAGGCTGTGCTCCTTCTTCATACATCATCAGGCAGTAACAGGATAGAAAGATTACAACATCTGAGACACAGATATCTGTGCAGGTCTAATTGTTCCTGCCAGACCTCCCTTACGGCAAACCTAAATTAACTGACTTGAGATTCTGAATGATGCAACTTCATGCCCAATCTAACACTGAAAAAGAGGTCCTGATGATGGAGCACTAGTTATGAGGAAACAAGATTTAACATAGAGTTAGTCCTCCCTAGCAGAGGGGCCAGGTCAGGCTGACTGAGATCCAGAGGAACAAAAAGTGCATTTTCATTTTAAGACGATTCCAAACTTCTCAGATGAGGATGGCATGGTCTGCCTAGGAGCTGACAGCAACAGGACCGTCATGATCCTCTCCCATGCACGACAAACTCTGACAGTGTCAAGTGCCTAAAGGTCATGGAATGTTCCAAGCATGGAGCACATAAAGCTGTTAGGTAAGGTTGTCTGAAATCATTCAGCTCTCAGCTAGGAAGCTGAGGGGAGTTGGCACTGGAAAGAGACCGTGAAGGCCTGTGGCAGCTCAACATGCTTTTCTAAGCTGATACTGAAAGCAACTGCCATGACAATAAGGATTAGGCAGGCAGCTGACACATTTGGCATGCATATCTATGCATATCAAGGGTGCTAGTGAACCCCCTTCTTTGCTGGGATTGCTGAGGGTCAGAACAGACCATATACAAAACATCCTCTATCAGCACCATTTAGCAAGGGGAGTCAATAGTTAAAATATCTTGCCAGTGACAATCAAAATCCAGATTAAAGTCTGCATTCAGAAAACCACCAACAACTTGTCTAAGGAGAAGAAAAACAAAAGCTTTGTATACAAATGATTCATTTTCTTCTACATCAGTAGATGGTGCTCTTCCTATTCTCTCAGAGGTTACTTCTAAGCACAGTGCTTTTATGCCCAGGGCTGAAATCTCCTAGTGCTTTTTCCACACACCCTTCTTCATCTCCTCAAATTGCCAGACCTTCTTCCCTCTAAAGTGGCTGGACAATAATCATATTAGTGCTCAATGGGTTCAGTCAGGAACTTTAGAATTATCTGTCATGGTAAATAACCAAAGGAGCCAGAGAACATGTAGGATTTCTGTGCCTTTTGGGAAGGCTATCACTCAGTAAATACTAATGTGATCCTTCTTTTGTAAGTGCTTCTGAAGGTGTCTCACCAGGCTTCTGTCCATGGTTGTCCTGAGCAGCAGAGTGACACCACCTCTCACAAGTGTTGTGGGTGCGCAGTGTTTACAGCCAGCATATAAATTTAACACATTGCAGGTGTATGAAAACCACCCTTCACACCTCTGTAACACCACTTACTCCTCTTAGGCTTCTCGGAATCCTACACACTGCAAACAGTCACATTCAGATAAAATTTCCAAGTGCAGAATGAGGGAGGACACATCCTAGGAAAAGAGCACAAATACCATCCTATTTTCTGATACCCCACACAGAGACATGCATGATCTATCCAGCAGCAAACCAGCTGTCCTCATCTTCACAGGCAGGCACAAATGCCCTTTCCTCACTCTAGAGATGGAGCATCTGGGCATTTGTCCCACTGTATTCACTGTGACTCAGGCAGGTGATGGAATATCATGTGTCTGTAAATAGGCTCAGAGGCATGACGAAAGAGAATCAATTTCTGGGATAATAAGAAGAAAATAACTCCAAATATACATACACATAAATCAAGGAAGCTGGCTCACTTACATGAAAGTGCTATAAATGATGTAGTACTGAGCAGAACTCTTGTCCTTTCTGAGTTGCCTTTTAAGTCTACAGACTTCTATAAACAGCATTCTTTTTCTTCATGGCTTCCTTCTGAGTCTGGATCTAGAAGTTGCTCTAAAGACAATGTGTTGTATGAAATGACATAAATTCATTAAGAATATTAATGAATTTATGTCATTAAACCGGCAAAGTGCAGCCGGTTCACAACAACAGTGATAAGACCATAAAAAGTGGCACTGACACCACTAAGGTAGCAATCAGTACTCGTCCATGAGTTTTCCCATCAGAGGAGAAACAAACTAATCAACAAAATGAGCCAAAAAAATCCAATCCAATCCCCACCCAAAAAAATCGCCAAATCTCAAGGGGGTATTTGTAACCTGTACTGCTGCCTTAATTCCATAGCACACCTGGTCAGGAGGTGTTATTCCTCAGAGGCCTGAGACTGAGTCTTTAAATCTCCGCCACTGAAGGTGACCCACAGCAAGCCACACAGAGAGAATTAAGACTTCCTCAAGAATTAACTCCTCCACAACTGCTCCCTTTTTAAACCCAGAAAAGCTCCTCTTTCTTGTTTGTTTGTTTGTTTGTTGTTACTCTTCTGCCTTTCTGTAGAGCTGTCTCTGTGTCCTTGGCAGGAGACACAGTATTTCCTTAGAGTAGGTGAAGGGAAGAAGGATGCAGTCAAGAGTCAACATTTCCACAGACTTTTTTCACATAAATGGATAAGGTTTGTATCTCCATTACCTATTGCCCCTGACCTTGCACAGTCCTTATGTAAGGGCTCAGTTTTGGTCTTGCAGCAGGGCTCCCAAAGATTTCAGAAAGGATTCTGTCTAAGAGCTCCAGCACAGAGCTTAGCACCATCATCTGAAGCTCAATGCCTCTGGCTACTTTAATGAACTACAGCTCATATCATGGCGCCTTTGTTATTGATCCTTTACTGAAATGATTAGAATTCTGCTCTGTGTTTTTCACCTACATATCTTTCTTTATTTTTTACCTCTTTCTCATCTTGAATGTTGCCTTTCTTTTCCCTGCAGTATTGCCCAATTGTCTTTTCCAGTAAGGTTCATGATCCTATTCAACCTTTGATGTAACAGAGTCATTGTTAAACTCAAGTATCCATAACCTGAGGAATTTCCTGACAGCAAAGGAATTCAGCTTCAAAATGTGCTGCTGAAAAGCATGCACAGAGACTTTGGAACTTGCTGTCTCAGTCTGCATTTTCACAATTTCTTTCTGAGCTAGAATATTTGCCTTGAGAAGGCGCTGAATATGGCATGAAGATAAATACAGCCTGGGCACTTAGTGCACTCTGCTTTTTCATTTGTTGTTCTAATCAAGCAATACAAACCCCAGTATTTTTCTCCTGACAGAAGCCATGTATCTGATCGTCCAGAAAATCCCTTTCTGTACCTTAAACCTCTCTCTCAGAAATGCCACCCTGCTGTGGTAAACCGAATTACGTATCTTGACCTGATGTTTACTGAACATATAAGTTGGTTTGTTTTCGCTCCATGCTCTGCTTTCTCTAGATAAGACACACTTTGAACAGAGAAAGGAAGAGGAAATGGTAACAAAAGAGTATGAGAATTTACCGGCACTGGAAAGATTCTAGCTCCTGCTGAGGGCATGGGACAGGTTCTATGCTTAAAGGTAGAAAGATAAGTACAGAACAGAGCTGACCTGAGAGAAAGGAGCTTGAAAAGCTCTCCAAATTAATACAGATGTCTGCTGGAAGGATCTGATGCTCTGGCTGCTCAGCTTATCATCATAAGAAAGTCTTTGCACAGGGCAGATGGATGTATTTATAATTTTAAAATCCTCTAATTAAATCTTAGTTAGGGTTAAGCTAGCAGAAAAGTCATTATGCTTGCCAGAAATCATATGAAGCAACACAGGTATTGATTCCACTCCAGGATAACAAACATCTTCATCTCTGAGCTACAGCAAGGCAGCTGCCAATTAATCAGCAGCCTCAGTTGTGCGGGTGAGGGCAGGGAAGGATATGGCAGATCTGTACAAAATAAAGCTGAAGTGAGACAGGATCTCTTTGACCACTCAAGAAACTAGCTGGCTCTAAGAAATGCTAGTTTCATAGGTGACACCTCACAACGTGGTCAGCATTCTTTAAGTTCAAAAGATTTTCCTGCACTCATCTCTGCCTTCTATTAGGAGATGTCAGAGTCACGCTGCTAAAGGCTTGTTGTGCATGCAGCCAAGCCTCTGTTCTTTCTCCTATTAAGGCTGTCAGGTCTCTCATTTGAGGTAAGAACCTTGCCCAATTGTCTCCCGTCACATGCTTCACTGCCATCAGAGCTTTCCTTTGTGAATCAGTGCAAGAGAGACACTCCAGCTCTGCTCTACAGCAAGGGAAGAAATTCATGCCAGGAAAGACAGTGCTCAGAATGTAGCCTGCCCATAGCAAATTGCCAGCTGTTCAGCCCAGGGGGAGTCCCTCACCCACCACAGGACCAGGATGCTCAAAGCAGCAGGTGTCACAGCAGAAAAGCAGAGGCATAAAAGGATGGTACTGTAAGTACTGCCAGCCACACATTAGTGAGATGCCTGATAACAATGCTCTGCTCCCTCCTTTGCCTCTCCAAACCTGAAATTTAACCATCTAAATCATCTATATGGCATCTTTAAAAATACTGGCATCAAAGTGAGAAGTACAGATAGTATTTCATAGTTATTTTGTCAGGCTCTCTACAGCCACAGGGAAATATTACTGAATTGATACAGTAAGTCATGTTATAAACCACAAGCTTGTTAGGTAGGGTAGGAACTGCCCCACCCCAGGAATTATAGAAGTACTAGTACAATGCCCTTCCTGAAAACCTGCACACATTTATCTATAAATGCATTAAATCTTCAGATTTCTCTAGTGCTAAATTAGACATGAACTAATGCTCTCAGCAAGCCATTGGAGACCTGAACTTGCAAATACAGTAATGCTCAAAGGAAATGCAGAGCCAAGACTCTGCAAATACACCATAGATCTGTTTGTGCAAAGAGAAAAAGTTACTCCAGTGTGGGAAGGAGTAATTGTGTGTAATTACCTGCACCAAGCAGAAGCCAACTTGCATTTCTCACTGGGGATCACCCTTCCATCGTGGCTTTAAACAACCTCAGGGACCTGCTGCTGGGTGCATTCTAATTTAAGATTGGGTGTGTATGATCATGCTCTATATGGTGCACAGTATTTACTGGTTTCACTTTATGGTGAGTTGATATATTTCAAAGACAGAGAGTCCTGCAGTAATACCAGGTTTTAAAAAGTACTTCAGTAGAGATTCTTTTTTGTATGGCTTGTCTCTGGATTTCATTGCCTAAAATAAGCAGGCACATTAAAATACAGAACTCCATTATATGATAGTAGAGAAAAAAAATTAACTTCAAGCCACAGCATTAGTGTATGAATCATGCACCAAATTATACATTTAACCAGTGACACTGAAAACTTAGTGCGGCCTCAGAGCTTTTTCCTCCCAACTGAAAAAAAGAGAGAAGCTAGCAACAGTTTCTTTAAAAGTACCTCCTTAGCCTCCAGTTATGGAGAAAGAAACTCTGAGTTTTGATGTCAAAATTGCATGTTTGTTCAACAGTGTTATCAGTGCAAACTTTTGATGTACACTGGAAGTTAACAATAGTTAAAAGAAAACCAGTCATGTACATATGGAGAAGATCCCAGCTTTTCTTTGCACACCACAGTTTTACTATTAGTACTGAGCTGAACACGACTCCAGGAAAACTAGTGCAAAGCACATCAGAACCTGTCACCTCTGTGTGATCCAGTGACCCTCTGAACTGTCTGTCCCAGGATGTAAAGTCACGATGTACATGGTTTCAAACACAGAATAAAAGCATTCAGTAGGAGAAAGCCACAAACCAGAATGGTCAGCCTTTACCACATTTTTTTTCTCCCCAAGAGGCTGAAAAACCCAGCCTGTGACTGTTCAGCTAAAATGGATAATTGTTTTCAAAACTGACAGAAAATAATTTACATTTCTTCTCTCAATTTTAGCATGGTGCTCTAACTCCTAAACAATATTTTATTTCAAGTAAAGGGTAGAGCAATGTTTGAAACCAATGCTTTATCCAGGATGCTTGAGTGACAGCAAAGATGAACAGTTTTAAGAATGCATTTATTTATGTACTGAGAAGAAAATAAAGCTCAGTGCACAAAGATCAAATTCTAACACTAATGCTATTCTCTTGCTCGTTTCACTTTGCTTTCAAGCTTCAGGCATGCTAGTACTTTTCTTTGTTTCCTCACTGAGGTGTGGGTACAGCATTTAATCCACCTCCTTTTTCCTCTCTACCCCTCACACTACTTAAAACCATGCTATACTGCTTTATTAGGGAGGTGTAGGAAAGGTTGGAAAATGGCTTGTACTACCTGCCTCCTCTGCTTGTAGGGATTGCCATCAAGTTCCTGAGCTCCACTGAGAAGAATCTTTCTTTTCAGCAGTGGCTGAGCATGACCTAAGGAGTATTCTATGAACTACATAGCTATGGCACACTTTCTGCTTAAATGACAGCCAGTTTTCAGCATGGAAATGCCATCTATTTCTGCAGTGCTCACACAGAGGGATAGGACTGCTGGCTGCTTTGAATTCATTCAACTCCCATCTCAGCCACACTGTCTTTGCTCCCCCTGGCCATATCTGACACAGAGAACTGAACCTACACACACATGTACACCAGTGGTAATGTGGGAGGATGTGCATCTTATTTTATGCATCAGTTACCTCAGTATCTGAACAGAAATATCTAAATAGCAACCAAATCACACAATTGGCTATCACCTTTAAATATTAAGTAATTTTGTTCTTTAGATTATAAAAAGAGAAAATCCACTCATGCAAATATTTCTTCAACCCTGGATAGTGCTACAAATAAAGCACTGACTAAGTAACCCAGCAAGAATTTGTTGGCACCAATAACAGCACACAGAGCAACTCTTTCCTAGTCATCAACTATGGAAGTGGGAGCTGCACACACACAATAAAGAAGACAGAAAATACTCCTGAGGAGCATGTTCCATAAAAGAGAAAAACATCTTTCTTAACCAAACTCAAAACAAGAGTTATTAAGGACAGAACATGAATAAAAAGAACTTTAGTACCCTACATTATAAACAAAAATTGAATTTATGGGATTTATTTTGCTAGTTCAAGGTAGCCACAACAGAGCTTGTTTAGAGCCTATTGGTGTTTTGGCAATGTCAGACTTTTGAAAGAATATGGTCTTGTTAACCAGGAAGCTTAGTGAAATGTGCCATGATATTTCTCTTGGGAAACTTCTCCTGGAAAGATTTGTCATAGAAGTATGGAATGGTTTGGTTTGGAAGGAACATTGAAGATCATCTAAGTTCCAAACCAAAGCCCTCTCTCTGCATTTGCAGCATTTGTGCATGACAGAGGAACATCACCCATGATACCTAAAGGGGTCCATGACTACATTTTTCATCTCTCACACAGAGACAGAAGTTCTGCCTGTGCCCTGCCTCCTTCACACAGACACTTTAATCCAAGACTCTCATGCTCAAAGAAAACTCTTGGAGAACAGTACCTACTTTGGCCTCTGAGAAACAACAAAATATTCATGTCAATGTAGGACAGTCACTTCACAGGCTTTCAACATTTTGTGGGACAGGACAGCCATTTTCCATGCACCTGTGTTCTTGTTTTCTGTAAATGCTAACAAGTCTCTGACAGTTTAAACTACAAGAGAAGCGGCACACGCTTTGCTGTGCCCAAATGTCTGCTCAACAGGAAGTAGTAAAAAACAATGTTTTAACAGCCATGAATGTGGCAAGACGAGCACTTTTATCCGCTTACCAGAAACTTCTTTAAATAGAGATGCAACCACAACACTGTTAAGCTGAAAGGTTCAGTAGGTAAGTGATTCACTTTAAATTCATTACTCCAATGCATCACTGACCCTTTTTAAGGCTTAGCTTAGCTTCGTAGTTATTATTTCAAATCTTTCTCTTAACCTACACACATACTAATTAGATCTAAGCAGTCATTAAGCTGCACTGCAGAGATACCTTGGCTTACTGGTAAATATTTGCACAGATTAAGTTGAAGCAGGCTCATACCTTTTTTCATTTCCTTGTCACTGTTTGTGACATGTCTGAATTTGTCAGACATGTGCATGACCTGCACTTTACTTCTGGTTCAGTGGTTCTCCTACTGCCCCCTGGCAACTGTGTCTTGTGAGGGAAGTTGTGGCCCCTCTGGATAAAAAGCAAGAAGGATTTCAGAGGAGAAAACCATGTAGTTCAAGTGCTTTCACCTGCAATGTCATGGCAAAGTGAGGTGGGAGCATTCACATCTACACCAGAGTCTGACTTCTAACAAGAACCCTCAACAACACAGCCTAGACTAGGTCTCCATCAGATTTTTAAGAGCTTAGAACTTTTCTTGTGTCCAGGACAGGCCAACATGAACCATGCTGTGATAATACAGGCTTCAAAAAGAGGTGGAAGAGACAGTGTTCAAATGCAGAGACAGCATCCTGAGTTACAAGAATTCATTACCTGCAATACCAGTCACTCAGTAGAGCTCAGGAGTCGTTTTGTCCAAAGTAAGGGCTATTTGCATTCAGAATTGTGGCTGGGAACACTTCACTCAAGGTAGATCAAGTTTAACTCATTGGAACACAGAGGACAAGCTTCTGACATCCTTTTAGCCGTGATGAGAAAGTCCACTATGAAGGCTAAGCTGGTTAAGGACACACTGCAGAGCAGGAGTCAGCTTCATCACTTCAACAGTGAGGACAAGGGAGGAGTCAGTTTATCAGCTCAGGCCATAGCAAAGGACTTAGACTGTTCAGGGTGATACTCCATGAGGATTTAGGCCACATGTACACGAGTTTGGGTTTTCTACGTTAGCTCCAACAGAGCCACATGGCTGTGGTAGTCCCAAGAAACTTCTAAAAGAACCAGCTCAGTATTTCAGGGTCACTATCTTGCTCACAAATTCTTCTTGCACTTTGGTCAAAGTTGATAGTTGTAAGCTTGTTACCAAGCACAGAGTAGAGCCTGCTGGCTTCACTAGGATGTCTCACGTAAGGAATAGTTTCAGGGCCAGGCCTTTGGCTGCCCAGAGGAAAGTATTTCCCCTCACTCTTGTATAAGCATGTCAAGAGGGAACTAAAAAATCCTAAAACTGGGTAAATGGATTATAGCACTTTAATAGGAAATTCATTCTTCTTGTGGCTATTGAAAGAAAAATCACTAGAGATTACATCTCTCTCGGGATACAGTGTCTATCTGAATAGAAAATAAAATCTAGTGAAATCAATGGAAAAGCCACACTTTATTTCTGCAGCTTTTGAATGAAGCAGCATCTGTTCAGTTTTCTTTCTGCTAAGTACACAGGGACTACTCTGCTATCTCAGAGCGTGCAGCACAGAAAACCCCACCCAAAGCTGCACAAGTATGCAGTGTTAGATTTCAATGGAAAATTTTTCAGTGCAGAATTATCAAGATAAGAAATTTTCTCTTTATAGTCCTTGATAATAAGGTTTTGTAACATTCAGAAAAAAAACCCACCCAGTGGTTTCCCCACAGGAAACCCACGATACTGCTTTTAATAGGAGCCACAATTTCAGGCGCAGTTAATGAGATAGCATTCTGCTTAACACTGGTTTTAAGTAAAGTGGTGATCAAAGACAGGCTTGTCTACCATGCACAAAGCACCCTGATTAGTTTTTTTTTAATTGTATCATTAAGTACAAAATTCACTGTAAGAGATAGAAGAGCTCTCTGCAGCATTTGAAGCTCACTTGAAAGGCCTCACTCTTTCTGGCAGCTATTTTAAACCAACCTCTCTCCTGCAGCACTGTTGCTCATTTGTGTTCACTGCACAAGGAGCACCAGGTCTGCACCCAACATCGAAGTAAAGAGTCACATGCTCAGCTGAAAAGAACAGTTCTACTTCTCCAGTATGTTTGTGACACTAGAACCAGAGCAGACTCTACTTCAGCATAAACCCAGTTAAAAACATTTTTGCTGTAGTTACTTTGCCCAGAAAATTCTGAAATTTCATTTTAAAAAAGAGATTTCCATTTCAAACAGAAATCTTCCAGGAATACCTATTGTTTTCAAGACTCCTACTACAAGCAGCGTCTCTTACATTCTTTGCAAGGGGATTTCCACTACAACACTTAGCATAGAAAATGATACAGTTTTTCAAAGAAAGGTTGTAATTTGAATAGTAATAGAGAAAGTAGGCATTTGAGGCCTGATGGTACTGTCAGTAGTGCAACTTATTTCACCTTCAGGAAGCCAGAATAAACATGCATTCTGCAGTCTTAGAAAAGCGCAACTTGCTGGCAACTTGCATACATCACAAAATGTACTTATGTACTGTTTGTTTGACTCCAGTTCAGCACAGACTCACTCCTTCCTATACATCTGTGCACATCAATATTTAATCATGCTCCCTTTACCTTCTCCAAGAGAACTTCAGTAGCAAGAGCTATTCCCAGCCAAGGCAGATGTCTGCTTGAGACAGACCCTTTTCTCGAGATACCAGCATCATATGCTTACCAAAGATCACGTAAGTAGTTAAACAGGCAGAGATACTATCCCCGAATATGCACTCAGCAATTTATAGCGTGGGGACTTAAAAAAGAGGAGGAAATGCCTTTGTATGCAATAGATGGGGATGAAGTAGCATTACCTTATGTCCTGTCCTTCTAAATATAGTCATGATTTGTCCTTGTCTCTGTTATCCTGAATAACAGTGCTTTAAGCAGACTACTGGCTCCCTGAGATTTTAACATAGCACTGACACAAAGGAAAGGAAAAAAATAAGCGTCCTATTCACAATGGATTTTACTGCCTGAAGCGAATATTTTCTTGCTATCTTACAGAGCCTTCTGTCTCTTGCAGGTTGCCCAAAATAGCATATCAAGTTCACATTTATTCCAACAGACTCTGCTTTTGCAGCCGTTCAAAGCGGATACAGTACAGCAATGATTTGCTCTTGGAGAGCAGATTTATTAACACACCAGCAGGACTACAAACCCAGAAATCCTCCACTGCATTCTCAGTATTCACCTTTCCATTATGCTCCTAATTATCTCCAAAGGAGTTTATGTCTTGTAAGCTTCTTGTTCAGGCTGATAAGCATTTTATTCTGAATCCTCTGCACATCTCAGATTTACTGCTTGTGCTCTTAGCTGAGAAACTAAGCAACTGCCTTTGTTTTCACAATGCACATCTTCCACCCTCTCCAGTTTCCTTCTCAGTTCAGTATCGTTCTATAAGAATTCCCACCAGTTTAAGTATTTTCAGATTAATTCCTCCTGCTCTATTCACTTCATTATGATAAAGCTCTGAGTAGCTGAGTCTATATCACCCTTAGACTTGAATGCGATATATTATATTAATCAAGACTAATCTGTTCCTTCATGTTCAAATAAGATGCTAATCCAGCAAATTAGTTCCTAAGCATTGATTTAAGGCAGTTAATACAAAAATAATAATCCAAAGTAACAGCATCCCAAGTAAACACAGATTGCAGAGGACATTTTCTCACATTAGAGTCTTTCTTGAAGAGTGGAGCTTTACATTGCTCCTTAGACTACACCGAGGGCTATTTCAGTTTATGTATTCCAAAAGGACAAACATGGTCATGTGATTCACATTTTTCCTAAGAAACCCCTCCTAATTCTACATTACACATTGTAGGAAATAAAACTGTTTGCTCTGAAGAAAAACCCCAAAACCCAAACTATACCTAAAACATCAGAAGTTAACAGAAGGTTTCTTTGACAGTTCTCAGTGTGCAAGCTTCCTCTGGAAGAAGCTACTCTGATTCTGAGAATAAAGTGGCTTCTCTGCCTAAACACAGACAGGTTTCATTAAATTCTAAAGACAAATACACACAGTAAGGCACATGCTGATTTATCCTTTCTTTCCACAACTGTACTGGACTGTGGCCCCAGATTCATAAACTCTAAAGAATGGAGGAATGACATTGAGTTATTCCAACCTGACTTTCAAGAGCCGGCAGTGTTAGAATTCCTTCGTCATGCCTCTGAATCCTGTTGTTGCTAAACTGTAGGCTCTCAGCAATAATTTTCAGACTTGGTTTAGAAACTTCAAGAGAGGAAGAGCCTCATGGCACTCCTTGGTAAAAGAGTTCTGTAATTTAGTTTAAGAAGTATCTAAATACTTTTGTTGAATTCAACATAATGTTAAACCCAAGACTGTCATGACAGGTAAAAGAATTATAAAAGAAGGGCCTCATAAAATCAGGCCTGCTCTGCTAAATTGCCAAAGTTAGCCTGTCACTTCTAAGCAACTTGCAAGTTCCCATGTGAAAACAATCTTGGTACGAAAACCCATTAACACAACAACCTGTTCCTGGGTTGAAAAATAAGTTCATCTGTGTAAACAATAAGATCTGTTCCATGAGAATCCATAAAGGAAAAAATGTAAGTAACCTGAATCTTAGCCCGTACACACAAATCACCTTCTGACCAATAAATGAAGTAGTAAGAAAACTACCAGCCAATAGGTGTTGCACACAAGGTCTGTGAAAACTGTATAAAATAAGTTATGTGAATAAAGAATGGGCTTTTCCCACATGAAAATAATGGAGCCTCAGCTAACGTATTACAAGACGACTTAGAGTGTGAATATGAATATTAAAAACAAAGTTTGTATCACATAAATGAAACTAATAGTCCTGTACATGTTCTTTTGAGGCAAGACATGGATAATAAATACAAGGGTACACACAAATACTTTAATTCTCTCTTGGAGGCAAACACTGAAGGAGAATGTGCGTTTGTTTTAAAAGCTGAACCACGTTTCCTGTTTGCGAGAAAGTAGGTGAATAAAACAGACTGGAGGGTTTTGAGATTGGTGGCAGCTCTAAAGACGGCTTCATGCTGCCAGGTTCAAAACAAAAGAGTATCCAGCATCTGCCAACATAACTTGATTTCCTGTTGGATAAAGGGGAGGGGAGTATTCCTAGAAACAACAAAACCAGGTAAGCCTTATCTTTTAAACTTGTAAACATAGGAGCAGTACAACCATGCTATGGTAGATTAACAGTGTTCCAAGAAGGTGGCTCAGGGTGCTAAACCTTCATTAATTAAGGTTTGGTAGCAAAGATTAAGCATTGGCATTAGTTTTATGCTGAAAATACTGTGCTGTGGGCCTCCTTATTTTACAGTGCGTTGTTTCCCTTCTGAAGTATGAAGTTGGTATCTTACAAAGCAATTAGTTGTGCACTAATTAATTGCAGTTTAAGGAATCTTTTTCAGAGAATTAATCCTGTATTAAAAGCTCACACAGGTGGAAGCATTTTTAATACTAATTTAACATTCATCAGTCGCTTAATGGGTTTCTTTTTCTAAGGGCCATTAGAACAAAATATTATTTATATCAACATTTAATTGGAAGGGGGGAGGAAAGACAGTTTTATCTAATCTTTAACAAATTTGTAGACAAAAACAAGAGGAAAGAAAGGAGAGAAACCATTTTGTGCTCTAGATCATCACCATAAATCTGGTAGCAATTAATCTGCTTCTGTGGATAACGTGTTGATACCACAGATGGCATGTCCAGCTAGATGGTATCTATGTTCCTCACCTCATGTTCCTTTTCAGTACAAAAACCTGGTAGAAGTATGCTATCTCCCCGTTAACCTTTGTGAAGGATTTTCTAAACAAAATACATTAGCGCAAGGAGGAACAAAATGTAGCACTTCTGCTAACTATTATGTTTTTAAGAGGACAAATATCCAACATGAATTGTTAAATCTGGCTCCACTCCCTGCAGGTAAGTATGGGATATGACCACTCCTTTGAGTTTCAATGAAATGAATAGCAGAAATTCATCCAGGAAAGATTAGAATGTTTTGGAAGCTTTTGTGGGTTTTTTTGTTTGTTTTTTTTTTTTTTTTTCCTGCTTCTTTTCCCTCATTGCCCTCCAGTGACAGTATAATGAGCCCCATAAAAAAGAAAACCAAAGAACAAATAATCAAAACTCTATTTATTCCCATGTCTTGCCTCTGTCAGTGGAGAAAGATATCTATAGACTTTTAAAGAGAAAAAGCACAATTAACTACGTATTTAGAGGGTCTTTTGTTTGTCTGTAGTTTGTGGGGCGAATATGGTACCTTCAATTTATAACACTGTAAAATATACTAAGAGGTGGTGAGTAATCCCATCCCTAAAGTCAGAAAAATAAAAAGATTATCCAAATGAAATAACTTACCTAAGACAGATGTTCTACTTGGATGCTCCAAGTTCAGCCTGGTTTTCAAAGAGAAGTGGAAGAACAGGAACATAAGAATGTATCATTAATACTAGAGAGAGTCTGATAGTTAATCAAAATACCGTCATCTTTACAATTATTAAATATACTACTTCTCCACTCACAAATCCCAAAGTCTTCTAACAATATAACAAGGATTGCTGTCCTTCTCATGAAACCTTTGGGTATATAACGAACTATTTCTTTTCACAAATGAGCACATTGCTTTAAGAAAACTCCAATATTATTTCTTGTAACAAATTACTACCACCCTTAAGCTTTCCTATCACAGATAGATTATCACATAAAACTCTGATGGAATTTGATCTTATTGCTTTAGAATCATAGTGTCCTATTCCCAAGCGGCCTAATTATTCCATATGACTTTTTCCAAAAGATACAACAAATTTTATTTACAAATATTCAGTTTGATGGGTTGAATGAGAATGCCCCTGAATACAGTGTAATGAATTCTTTAGACTAACTATATGTTACGTAAAATAGATTAATATAGTTTTGCTCCATTGGAGAATAGATGACTTGAAGGAGAATTAAAATTAGAGAATAGAATAAAAGACACCATTTCAAAATTGAATATAATTAGTCTAATAGACTTGCTGTTTATTTCTCACTCACCGTCTAAAGCCTCCTTATTTTTGTCTTTAGCAGAACCTGTTAACTGTGAGAGGTTGCATCTGTTGTTGTACATTTAGGGAGAGAAATGTAGTTATCTGTGGAGACAAACTGTTCTTCAAAGAGTTCGTCAGCTTTTCTTCTAATGCTGCTATTGCCAAAGTAGTTAATGTTAAAATAATGCAGTTATAAATGTGACCAGCATATCAGAAACACCTATAAGAAAAAAAAGACATAGGAAAGACCTGGGAGTTGTGTATCTGTAAAGCTAGGATATAAAATCGGAATTTCTCATATTTTATATCAGGGTAATATGATTAGCTTGAAACTAATGTTAGAATGGCATAGAGCACTCAGAACAGCACCAGTACATCTCTGACCAAGGTGTTTACCATGGTTTTATGGGCTAAGTAAAAACTGCTGTTTTAAACTGTTGTTTCTCTCATATAAGTATTGTTGTCTGACAAAGAAATAGCTAGTATTGCAAAAACAAACAAACAAAAATATACTGAAGTCACACATATGTTTGTACACATTCTACTGAAACACAAGCAGATGTTCAAGTCAGCATTGTGAAAAATAAATTTAAAAATAAACTAAGTAATGTTCATCCAGGAAGAAATTTAAATTTTCTTTTCTTAATCTATTCACACCCATGAAATTTCCTGAATCATGCTTGAGAAAGAATTATAGATCGTGAGATTTAAAACACTGCTATGTTTTATGAGGAATTCAAGTTTCAAATCTTTTTTTTTCCTAGAATGTTTTTAAAGTTCTTGAGAAGCAGGATTGCTCAAACACTATAGAACTTAAAGTTAAAAACTAAAAAGAAAAAAAATTATCCAACCTTTACTGTTTTCCAGATAATAATTTCAATTTAAATCAAAAGCTGAAACAGGAAAACAATACTTGTCAACAAAAAGTGGGCCAGTTAAGGGCTGAAAATAGTGAAATTGAAACTAAGAGCTTTCCTTCTGCTTTGGAAGCACCGGGGGAAAATTGAGAGAGAGATAAACGACAACATTCTATATGAAGAAAAAGGAACAATAGCTCATGACTGTACTTTAGGTACCTGCTCACTTATTTACTCTAATGAATCACAGTGTTGTGGCCTGTGGAATGAGCTGCCCAGGGAGCTGGTGCAGTCCCTATCCCTGATGCGTTTCAGGAAGGACTGAAGGTGGCACTGAGTGCCATGGTGCAGTTGGCAAGGTGTTGTTCAGTCACAGACTGGTCCCAGAGGACTTTTCCAGCATAGCTGATTCTGTGATTCCACCACAGTTGCATGTGCTTCCCTTCTCATAGGCTACAATCCTGCTTTTGCTCCCTGGAAAAAGTATTTGTAGGAAAAGAAATATGAAATGAACGTGAGAAGAAACCGATCACATCAGAAAAGATGAAAAGACAGGAGAAGAATGAGAGATGATTCTGATTATTTAGGCACAACAGTGAAACTTGATATTTCTTGTCCTGGACAGACTTGTAGTTTTGGACAGGTTGCATGGGATGCAATATTGAGTGACTAATTGCACAGTAACCAGGTTCCAAAGACGAGATTCTTGATCCAGCCTGATAACATCTCAGTGTAGGATCTCCCATTCTTTTAATTCCATCCCTGAAAAATTGGAATGATATATATCTGCTTTCATAGGGATGTTATCTCTCCTCATGAATGTATCTCATTACAAAAAAAGTGCCTTTCAACATGAAAAGGAATATTGCAATGATAAAGAACTCTCAAACACCTTTGGGAGAACTCAAGTAGTAGAAAGGAAGGGAAATAGGATGTTTAGTTTAAAAAGAGTAAATGGTCACTGAAAGTACCACGTGCAAAAAAAAAAGTTAGAAGTCTGTCAGAAAATGACAGTTTATTTGCTTTGCTTTGATCCTTTTAAAAGACAGTTCTGATCAGGAAAGAAACCTGCATCCCAGAAGCCCAGGTGATTTGTGATTCTTTACTACCAGGGCTTATCTTATCTTGTTTTGTCACTATAAAAACATCTGGGGGTTGGAGTACAACAAAACAAAAGGAGCTTTGACAACACAGCACAACGAAGGGGCAAAACCTGTAAGAAGGTTTTGAGCTGGAGTGGGTCAGTCAAGGAACAAAGCCCTGTCTTCTCATGTATTGCCACCCTCCCCTGGCCAGCAACATGGAAATGGAAAGGTGCATTCCTGTACTCCTTTAACTCAGATTTACTTAAGAAACAAACAAAATGTCAGCTTCCTGAGGGAATCCAGATATGTCAAAAAACAGCGAAGTGAATTAAGGATCAGTATCCCCCAAGCCAGCCCCTTGACTGCTCTGCTGCAGCTACACATTTCTTTTTATGCACTATTAGAGGAGCTCATTAGTTTTGGGCACCAGACTTTATTTCAAATACTCCAAATCTCAGAAAACATGAAACATGCCTCTGGGGAAAGTTAAGAATCAAGCTGCAAGCTCCTTTCACTCATTTATTTGGCTCAGTGTTTCCTCTGTCAAGGAAGGCTTTTGCAGGCCTTTGGCAGCAACACTGATAATTTTAGCCACTAGACAGCCACAAATAGGCTATTTCTTTAGTGTGGTTTGTGATGGTAAATTTGTATAAGCAAGGTTAATCAAAGGTTAATTAAATAAAAAAAATAGGTTTTGTGCAGGGGGGTTCTTTCCTGTCTTTCTTATTGCAAGGAGATGCAAGCTTAGAGCAAAAGAAAACTTTGTTCAAATAAGTGGGCCCATCTTTTACCAAATGATGTTCCAGGAGCTGCTTGAACTTTTCCTTGCAGTAATACTTGGGGCTTCACTGGTTCCCAGCTAATGCTTATCCTTTACCATCACTTCCTCTGGTTTCTCAGGCAAGAAAAAAAGTACAAGTAAGATGTTTGAATAGCTGGAAAACAATGCAGGAGAATATAACCAAATTTGACTTTTTTTGAAGCATTTGCTAAAACATTACAGTCTGAGCTATTATTCAGAGACACATCCAGCAAATTTGTTTTTACTAAATTCAGAACTACTTTCACCATCTATAGAATTTAGCTAAGAATTTACCTAATTTACTGCAAATACTAACTTAAAGACAACTGCAAAAATAATTTCAAAGCTATCCAGTAAAATTTTTTCTTAATTAATTTCTGATTTTTACTGCATCTTACAAGCAAAACAATAGCTGAATCTTTAGCTGAATTTCTATGAAACAGTATTTCTGCTATCAGTTTATTAAAGTTGCTTTCTTATTATTTAGCATCTGGTTTTGATATTAATTATTTAGCTTGTATAGCAATAGCTGTCAGAGAGTAAACCACAAAATAGTAGCTTCGATTACAGAAAGCAAAAATCAGCCAAGGACAAAGAATACAGTAAAATTGAAAGACAACACAAATAATCAATTTTCTTTCAGTTACAGGAATGGAATGCCACTTTTCTATCTGGGGAGTTTTGGCCTTTCTGAGTTTGGCTCTGCTTGTTTCATTGACACTGAATATTACACACTGTATCAAAAAGAAGAAAGGTAAGTAACGACTCTTCATAAGGAATCAAGTTTCAATGTTTTAAGGTTCTGAGATAGCAAGTTGACAAATTGATTTTTCTGAATCTTAGATTTATATTCTGGCAAGAATGATTTTACTAGAGAGGATTTAGCTTTCGAAAATTTTTAGGAGAGACAGGTATGGTTACAGAATGATTGCTAACTGTCCGATCCATTGCTAAAAAAACAGCTACCAAAATCCATTCGCTGAAGGCAAACGAGCAGAACAAGAAGAATTTAGCTGACCAAATTTTTATTTTTAAAGTATATTTTTAATACCTGCAATTTGCTTTCCTAGAGAGTATACTTTTCCTATAACTGGTTATTATTTGCACTTCCATTAAAAAATTATTTTAAGTAGATGCATTGATACAAAATATATTTGAGAAAATTTTCTCCTCCTCAAATTCCTGAACACTCATTTGAATTTCAGATTTCATACAGATTTTATGCCTTATCAATGTATTTTGGAAAAACTTTTTAATTGCTTTTCATAATGAGATTCTACTGTATTTCTCAAACCAATGTATCTCTCATATGACTTACGGTCATACTCTGGTTTTGGTTGAATTAACTTCTATTTTTTGACAGCTTGTGCCAGTGCAACCTGTCTTATGCATGCGCTTCTATGGTTAGGAAGTTGTACCATCCTCACCATTCCCTTTAGCCAGGGAAAACTGCACCTGGGCTGTACATGTAGGGGTGGGCAGGCCAACAGTGGTGACTTCAACAAGGCTAAATACACCTGTGCATTTAATCTATATAAACAGAAAACCTGTGCTTATGAACTGAGCTCACCAAGAATTAGAAAATCAGACTTTCACAGGATATTAAGAGAGTTGTTGGAGTGTTTTAGGATGGTCGTAGGTTGAGCTTTTTGGTTTGTGTTTTAGGGCTACTAGGCAGATATTTCTATGAGAAAGAATGACAGTCATTTACAAAACTAACCTGACTAAGGTTTAGGTCAGAGTGGCTGATGCTGCTTTACTCGTTGAATTGGAGCTTACTGTGGTAAATTCTGGAGTCCTGGAGCAGAGTTTAGAAAGCCAGGCATCCCTGAATTATTAATTAAGCTCCAGCATGAAATCTCTTTGTAGCCATTGCATCTCTGCTTCAGTTTCTGCAACTGTGTGGATCACAGGATCTCTTTTTCAGACATACCAGCATAAATAAACATGTCACTTTGTAATATTAACATGTTTCACCTCCTCAGACAGGGAAAATCTGAGAGAAAACGATGAAGGAGAAGCAGAAGGTGGAGAAAAACAAGGATGAATCACATGTGTTACAATACATTTTTTCGGTACTGTAAACTAATGTAGACTTGGCAGCCACAGCAGAGAGCCATAAGAGAAATATTTCTTGTACTTGACAAAAGTATTTGAGAAAAGTATTTGAAAAGTATTTGAAAAAACTGAAGATCCTGAGAGCCAGAGCTTTCAACAGTATTCTCTAAAACAAAATCAAAAGCACGTCTGTTGAGACAAATATCTGAAGTATTCTAAAATAACATGTTTCGTTTTATCTTACTTTTTCTTAAATGAATTTTCCAGCTAAAATGTATAAAGACTATGAAGAGAACAATCCAAGGTAAGTTGTATTAAAAAAATTATTTCTGGCAAGAGTAAAATATACAATAAATAATGACATGGCTTTGGAGGAATGGCATAGAGGAAAATTTAATCTCATGCAGTCTGCCTGGAAATATTGGTTATGGAAAAAAGATCACGTGTGAGATACATCCTCCAGTCATTTTATCAACAATGAAATAATTGCATGCTAATACTACAATTTTATCTGAAAATGCAAGATATTGAGCTAAACCACCATTACCTATCACTTACAGTCAATAATCCATAATAATTTAAAAGAACTCTCAGCTCTCACAAAACAGTGACAAATTATAGCCTGATAGTTAATACTTGTGGAGCAATAATCTAAATGTATTTACATTTCATAATCATCTTTTACACATCCAAAACCAATAAAACAGACTGTTTACAGCTGCAGGATATCTCATGATCTATTACACAAATCTGTTTCAAGTCTCTCTCTTATGTCATACAGAAGAAAGCCCCAAATGAAGCCCAAAATTTAGAAAACAGAGATGGAGTCTCATTTCAACCCCAAAATAAAATGTCTTTGAAACAAAAATACAAAAGCCTGCACCTGTTACTCAGAATCAATTCTCAATTACAAATTTTCTTGAAATTGAAGTCTCTATTTGTCTATTATTGTCTATTCAAATGAAAAATAGTACTAACTGTGGTGTTAGAGCATGACTTCATCCCCTTGACAAGACACAATGTAGGGGTGCAGTAGAAAGGTACACAGCACTTCCCACTAACAAGCCCCATTTTACAAACCCACTTAGAAACATTTTCAACTAACATCAGGTAAGGAAACACAATTAAAAGGAAACATACAATTAAAAATGCAAAGCTGAACTTAGCTTCAGTCTTCTCTGTTTCTATTGACAAAAATATTTTAGTTGAATCATGAGGGGACCTTTTAAGAACATCACCCCAAAAGACACATATGGTGCTTTAGTTTGTATTGCAGAGTAGTCTCAGAGGACATGAATTGGGTTCCTTTCAGTGATCATTAATATTTCTTACCCTCCCTCAAACTGTAGCTTAATAGTCTTGAGATTAGCTTTGTGCTTAATGAAATGACAGGAAAGGAGAGTTCAATTCTGGGCTAGGTAAAAAAAATCTCTTCTGAGAATACTCACACTGCCATTTCTGCCCCTTCTGATATTTTTGCTCTTGTTTATAAGATCACAAACAATCTGTTATATATAGATATACACACAATCTGCATAAGTGCATAAAACATTTACTGACATCAAGTACTGGGGTTGTAAATAAAGCATATTCTGTGCATTAAAAGTATTTTTTCATTCCCCTTGTAGCTATGATGGCTATCACACAGAAGATTATCCCGTTTATGGCAATCTCAATCAAAATATTTTAGGTAAGGTTCATTTTAGGAACATGTGTCTATTCAGTGGCTATAAAAGTGTGTGATTAAAAAATTACTGACTGACATATTTTGCCTTTCTCAAATGGCAAACTTGAGAATGTACATCTTTTCAACTATTGATATTATTAAAATTGAAATTATTAAAAGATACTTGGGGTAGAAATGCAAACCTTCATACTGCACTATTACTACTAAGAAGAGATCTCACACCAAATTTGATTTTTTACAGTCCATATGGTCCTGTTCAGCCAAATATCTCAAAACAAAGAGTTTGTCTAAATGTAAAGCTGCACTAACTGAAACAACAGCTTGATCCATGCCTATTAAAGCCATCTAAAACATATTACTCACGGTCCAAGGTCAGTGCTCCCACAGAGGCAGGCAGAAACAAACACATAGCAGTTCTCTGCTGTGGCTATCCACACATCACCAGTGACATTGACAAATGTGCTGAAGCCCAGCAGCTGAATGGTGGGCAGACAGCTTGGCTTTGCTTTACTGTGCTCAAGTTAACAATCCTGGGCAGAGAGACACCACATTAAAGGCTGCAGCATCAGATAACTGCAGCGAAAGCTACATGTGCCGAGGGTTTGTCTCTTGAAGCCCTTAGAGAGTTAAAGCAGTATTTAAGTAATGAGAATACAACTTTTTCTGCAAGTCTTAACTGGGGCTAAGCAAAACTAAAGCACGTGAACTGCAGGGGAAAAAAAAAGCCCAAACAAACCCAACTTTTTCATACACAGTTTGCATAAATTTAATCAAGCCAACACTCAAATACAGTGCATTGTAAAAGTATGAAAACTGTAAGGAAGTACTCTGTTTTACTGGCAGCTAAAGGGAGCTATAACACGAGAAAATAACTAGAACCAAATTGACACTGCATTACACCAAATTTAAACTGAAGTAGACTCAGGAACAGAATTTAATCACCAGTTGCTGCAACTCACAACCTCTTTCTCAGCCAAAGAAAAGGCTGCCTGTGCTGAAAAATACATCAGTATGTGGCTAACTCTTAATTGCAAGAAGTCCTCCCACCACTCTAAAATGACTCCCATATAGTGAATAATGAGAAACCTCTCTTTCATGTGCACACAAAATGATTTTAATTTTCACAGTATGTGTCTGAATTTCTTAGCTATTTACCTCTCTATAATTAGAGGGAGAGATCTGTGTGTGATTTCAAAACAAACACAAACATCCTACCAAAGCAAACTGGGGGGAGTGCACTCTAACCAAGAGAATTTGTTGGTCTGATCTTTTAAGACTCAGTAGCATGTCTTAATAAAAAGATTTTTCTACTTTGATAAATTACAGAAGAATGTTGTTACGAGCAGATGAAGTCCCAACCTCAAAGACCAGTTAACCAGCTACAGGTATCTTTAATTTTAGTTATGGATTTCTGAATTAGGGTAACATGATCTGTCTCAGAGTTCCTTTATTTATCCTATAATAATATATAACAAAAGTCTTCACATTCTCACAAAAATTACCATTCATTAGTATCTCAGTTCATCAAGGTATTTCAGTACAAACTTGACCCTCCATTCAATCTGAGTCATTAATAAGGAAGCATAATTATAGACAGTTTAGTTCCACGTGGTATAGCATAATAAAGCTCAGCCACAGGTATGCAGATCATGTGGAATTAAATTTGCATCCATGCCCATGGCTTACGTAAAAAAATAATTTTATTTGGTTTAGTTATCAACCAAATGATCAACACAAGCTGCATCACATGATACTCATGAATTTGACTAGCTCTCTCCTGTCCAGTGCAAAATCCATATAACCTTAACCAGGGAAAGAGTATTTCCTATTGATTTGTACTTTGTTGAGATACCTGTCTCCCTAAAAGCATGCAAGCTTCAAAGGAAATTTGTCTGTAATTGAAGCATTCCTAGCATCAATTTCCTGAGTTGATTGCCACATATTTCAGACTCTTTCACAAGGTATTTCCAGCAGGTAAAGAACAATTTTTTAAATCTAGACATTCCAATGTAAATAGTTATTGATGGTCTGGCTTGAAAAACAAAAAAGTTCAGGGGAAAGACACAAAAAGCATACATTTTGCACTGGAAATGGGATACTATATACAGACAAGAATCATCCATCTTTGGTTTTCTGCACAGACAAAGCCTGTTAATGTTGTTAATAATTGGATTCTAAACAAAAAATAGAAAAAGTGAGAAGAAAACCAGATCAAATAATGTCTTGCATCCCAAAGAACCTGGACTTATGTAATAAGCTCCCCTCCTTCCCACAGAGAATCTTTCCAATGATACCTTGATGAATTTTTCCATAGTGCCACTATGAGTCATTTACCATTAGCTTATATTGATCTGTTTTCCATTCTTCCACAGTTTAATAATTTGTACTTTTAATAAATTGTTTTACAGCTAGTTTAGGCAAATTTCAGGCAGAACTGTGATTAGAGTGTAGATATACTCGAAGTCTAAGGTATAAATCCAAAGCAAGGATAACAAGTGAACCTAAAGTGAATTTTCTTTTAGGTGGAATCTGCTGAACAGATGTGTTATGCCTCACTTGATCACAGTGTCAAGGGAAAACACAGAAAACCAAGGAAAAAGAAAGATCCTTCATTAGAGGAAGATGAAGAAGAAATATCATCTAACTCCATGGTGGCTTCCAAAGTTAGCATTTACCTCAATAGTGAGCAGCTGGCTGCTGAAAACACAGCAAAAGTAGAAGCCATTCATGATGATCCCATCAGATTAATGGGCTTGATTCATAACACAAAAAGGGAAAACCGAAAATGTAACGAACCAAATATGTAACCATAAAGTGAGATTTGCTTTTTCATTCTGGAGGAACAATGAATGATTAGGAAAAATATTCTAGAAAGCTGAGATACTGAACAGTGGTACAAAATGGGTAAGTTAAGTGTTCCAAACTGTCTGCCAAGCATATTTATAGACTAAGTAACATATAGGTCCAGGCTGCCACTCAGATGGATCTGCCGTTCTGAAAACCATTTGAAAGGTTGCAGAAGTTGGTAGCTCAGCACTCACATGGTAGTGATTTCACTAAGAATCAATTCTGTTTCAAACAATCATCAGGTTTCAGGCAGTCCTAAAAGACCCCCTTGGTGTCAACAGAGTACAACTGTTCTATAATAACTTCAAAGCTTTTGAAATGAGATTGTTTCATACTTGCACACTTGGTGATTGGTTGTTTTACCAATTAAGAACTGATCTGCTGTTCCACACTGTGAACTTTCTGACTGTGACTGGTCTATGGCAATGACTGGAGAATAATTTAACGGCTGATTTAAAGTAGTAATTGTACATTCCACTAGACTTGGCAGTATCTTTATATATCTTTAGTTTCCTCTAACAATACTAGAATACATCTCAAATCTCAACTCCTCTACTAGTGTAATACTGTACACAGCTGTATTCAAGGCTCCACAAAGACATTATCAAACCATCGGTAACAATAAATCTAGGGAGGATTTCTTCCTTCTAATACTCTATGTTATGTTTACATTCCTATTGGATTTTCCATTGCCATCCTTACTATTTTGCAAAAACAAAGAGCTTTTTATTTCCCCAAACCCTTCACTTACTGTGTGAACATTCATTTGAAGACTAAACTCTTTACATGGTAAGTTTTATAGAGTGGGTATCTATTTTTATATTCTGGGAGTCATTAAGTAGTTGCAGCAAGAAATAAAGCAAGTTGATGCAATGTGTCTGCCTCTACGGGTCAGACACTTCTACCTTCTCAAAAAACCAGGATATTGGAGCCTTTAAAATCCACACAGAGCAGTGCCAAGGAGCTTGAAACTCTGAAGAACACAGAGCCCTAAAACTGTGTCAAGTCCTGAAAGAGATATACCCGGAAACAAAAGGCCCATAGTACAGAGCGCCAAAACAGCATGTTAAAAATGTTTTGGTAAATAAAACACTTCTAACAGCAGATATGGATGGACACATCAAGGGATGAAACAAACTCATTAAAAAAAAATAAAAATCAATGGTTAAATTCAGCCTGTCATTTCAATCTGGTAACTAGTTTAATGGAAATGAGGTACCCACTTCCTCATTGAGTGTAGATATAACAGTAAGTTCACTTCATGAGATTTAAGTACATTTAGTTTCCTTTCTATTCTCAGTCTTAATTGTTTAGTCCAGCAGTGTGCTTACACTAACTTTCACCAGCTGCTTTCCCTTGCAATACTGTTTGTTCAAAGAGCAGGGCATTTTTGCAAATATCCTCCATATATATACACACACACACACACACATACACTTCCTTTCCACGTTTAATCACTGCCTCAAATTATTGATTGTGGCTGTCAGACAGGATGATCTTTAACAGCCTATCAACTATTTCCAAGGCATTTGTAATGCTGCCACATTCACGTTTAGCTTTATTCTTTTGGCTCTTTACCCTCCATCTGCTTAAATAAGCAACTGAACAACCTATTTTTTTTTAATGAGTTTTGGGGTAGTTTTCAAGCGACTACTGAATCCTTACATGAAAAAGCATGTTCAATATCGTTCCATCCTCGTGACATTAGAGACCTGCATAAGCTATCTTATACTAGTTTAATTCTTCACATATAAAGCAAGTTTCAACTAATTACAACGTAAGAGGAGGTGCTAGGTTCTAGATTTAGACTGTCTCAGTAACCTCATCTGTATTTCCAGAGTTCCTTAATTTTTTTTATAGCAAAGAGAAGCAGTGTAAAGCTTTTTTTATTAAAATTAAACATTCAAATACCAGTTCAATGGAACAGTAAAGAACGAGTAAACAAGTAAACAAGAGGAAATATGGTGGAAAAACTGTTTGGGAGGATAGAATGGAACTCAAAACAAGAGAGATTAGGTCAATGTCACCATTGACGTCTTTGTAAATTGAGACAGATGTATTCCAGAAGTAATTATAGCATTTGATAATCACTGCAGATGCACCTGGCTAAACAGCATCCTTAGGAAAGACTTCTGCTTGCATCATACTTTTAAAGAGTCTGCTGACTCCCATGGTGTAGGAGGATCAACTCTAAAAACAGAAATTCTTTCTCCCTTTTTTTGTTACTGCTAACACCCAAAATGTGGCATTGGCATGATCTTATCTTCCAACACCTCAAGATTTTTCAAGAATGACCACTTTAAATTATTTCAAAGTAATCTTCATGGAGGCAATTTTGCTATGTTGAATAAACAAACTTACCTTCCTTACATGTGTGAGCTGCATTAAATTTGCTGTGTAGACGTCATATCTAGATTCAGAACAGGTCCAAAACCCAATTTCAGTTGAGTTCTAAGATACTTTAGAACAGAAAACAATGAATTTATGCAATCTCTCAGTACTGTTTTATCAAGAAATACTGCAAAATAATTACCTCAACAAATCCAAGAGGAAGACAGTTCATAAAACATATTCCCTACAGTGCATCCATGTCTGGAAAAGGAAGAAAAAAGACCCCCAAGAGCATTTCTAGAAGACAGTATTTTATTGCAGTTATGGAAAAAAAGGTGATATCCAAATTATGAAGGATGGAACGTGCGTGCAGAAGTTCTTATTGCAGAGAAAACCTCACTAGAGCTTGCTTCTTGTCCTATTCAAGAACAATACTTAAGATAACAAGATTTTGGTTTTAAGAGCTAAAATAAAACCCTCCTGTGTGTCTGGAAATAAAGTAAAGCCAAAGGAAACCAATTTCTTCTTCTTCTGAAGCTCAGAAAGCTAACAAGGGGCAGTGCTGATAAAACAGCAAGTACCTGATCTGACACTTAACCACTAACACAAGCCCCTTGCCAAGAAAGGCCACAGCAGTGAAAACCTGTGGGACCCTCACACCTCATTCTCACGGATTTGCTCATGCAGGTAATACAAACTCCTCCTGAGAATTCACATAGGTGAAATAGAAATGCTGAAGGCAGGTATTTGTTCAGAACAGTTTTATTTAGAACATATATTGTGTCAGGCAGAACTTTGTCAAAACACTGAATACAATTGTCAAATCTACTAAAAAGTATAAAATTTTATTGAACAATCAACTCTGGAAAATTTTTAAGATTAACATTGCATAGCAGACTCAGAAAATCTTCAACATTACTTAGAAAATTTTAACACTAACATTGCAAAGCAGACTCAAGTCATAGCATATAGCAGTAATTTTGGGTCTGTACTGATACATCCAAAAAGCATGAACAGGCAGCAATTTAGGTAAATGAGCTTGTTCCTTATTATCAATATTTCTTATTATATCAACTTTGGTGATCTAC
>JANPWX010000286.1:4808564-4934702 GCA_024734555.1 Trochalopteron elliotii | reverse complement strand
CCTGCATCCTGAAACACAAGAAATTTGGATGCCTTTGAGGAGTCCTTGACCAGGTGTTCCTAGTTTGGCAGCTGAGGTGGCAGACCAGTCATCAGGAAAAGAGCAAGTCATGGACTTGTTAGATCTTGAACAATAAGATACTTTGAATGATTAACAGCCTTTGCTTTTCTTTTTTTTTTTTTTTTTTAAAGACTCATCATTTGATGAAAGCTCTTTGGCCACCTCTAATTGCAAAATACTGCACAAGCCAATTCAAGTACTCGATATGTGTGACTTTGAGGTTCGTCCATTTTGTGAAAGAAAAGACAGTTTTGAACAATGTTGCTCACCATCTTGTATCTTTTGCTGTGGATAATGAATATTCAGCATGTTGTGTTTCCAGGAACTTTGCTAAAAATAGCACCATATCCTTGTCTGAAAACGTGATGAGCATAACTGTGAAGAATGACTTTGATGCTTTTCCTTCCTCTTCCTCTGTCTTTGTTAACTCTTTGTGTCATAACACTTCTGTTCACCATCAAACTGCCACCTCCTCAGCAAACAAACCACGGAAGTATGAGGGCACAGACATATAGAAAAGTAAGGCTGGAGAAAGAAGAATTTCAGGTCTTGTTCCCTCTGCTCTCAGTTTAGTGGTGGAACAAGATATATCTGAGGCATCTTCAGCTATTTTCATCTAACCTGTCCATTAAACCTTCAGAGACTTTGCTGCTCTGTCAGTGCTTAACACTACCTATATTTTTCATCATACATAAGTGCCTGAAAATAAATGGTCAACAAATAACTAAATCTGTATAATTTCATCTTCACACTTTTTATCCTCACCTTGGTGAGTCCAGGGTTTATGAAGTCGTCTTGTTTCATTGCACTGGATTCTCTCCTTTTGTCGCATCTTTTGGTAAATCATTGGGTGTGATTCAGTCTCCCTGGTCACTGCTGCCCAACAGCAGCTTTGCTCAGGCAATTTACCTTGTCTGAAATGGTTCCATTGTCTCTTTTGCAGTGGGGGGTCCTGTGGCCCAGTACTAAATTGTGTTCAGTTTGTCTCTTAAATAGAACCCTCCCATCCCAGATCCTCCCTCCTACACTACTTTGCCCAGGTTAAAAACTGCTTATATTTGTTATAAGTTTATATTTCCTATTACAAGGGCAAGGTTTCATTGCTATCATTACTTTTAATTTTATCCTGTTGACATTTTTTGCCAATTTATCAGCAATTGCCAGTTCTGATTTCTGTTTATTTACTTAAATTTTTATTTTCCTGAGGGATTCTATCAACAGTCTCCAGAGTCTCTCTGAGCCTACTTTGGGAGCTTATTAGCCTTATTATGTAATTAGCTCTTTTTTTTTTTTTTTTTTTTTTAGTTCAGAACTGTGCACTCTACTTTTTTTTCTCCCTTTCACTTCAGTTCCATCTTCAGATTTTTGTTTAATTACTTTTTTATTTTTATGACCAAATATAAAATCAGATAATTGTAATATTGTAATTTCCTTTGACTTCTGAAAAAGAGAGGCTCTCTCAGCATCTTCCGATTCATTGGAGGTGGCCAAAGGGCTTTCTAAGATGTGAATGGCCCAGGTTCAAAATTTCCTCTGCCTCATACTTAGCAAAGAATTGATTCTGGTTAAAAGTCATCAGACTGCAGTGCCAGTCTCCCAGGCATAATGGATGTTCCACCTAAAGAAACTTAGAGGACAAAATCAATCATTCTAGTATGCTCTGAGATACCATCCTGTTGCAGCTGGGTTTTTGGAGATGGGAGTTTCAGTTCTGTGTGGCTTTCAGGATCTGAGTTTCATCCTGGAAGTTTCACTTAAACAAACACTTTCTCCTTAAGGATTTCAGTTTCAAAACAATAGTATTGGCCTCTGTGGGAAGGAGGAGCAGGGCAGGGAATCTGAGTCAAAACATTCCTAACCAGAACAATTTTTATTTAAACAGTAAAAATCTACCTTCCAGCTATGTGCGTCAAAGGTTGGCTTCCACACAAAGAGGAGGAAGTGGAGTTGTTATAATTCCAGATGCAATGTTGGAGAGCTCACAAGACAGTTCCAATTACCTAATACAACAGATGTCACTAGACTGTGATGGATTCTTGTTGAGTTTTAAAACTTGAGGTGTCTGACTCTCGTTAAGGATGGTGGGCAGACAGGGTAGATAGGCAGGTAGGAAAAAGAAAGTGTACTCTGAGTTATACTGCTTCTAAATTCAGGCATTTAAATTAATGCACTTCTCTAACATACTGGGATTAATTTTACACTGAGAAAGAAAATAAGGGTGTGCTTTGGGTACCATTTATTCTGAACCACAGGTACATTCTTATGATTCATGCAGAGAAGAAATCTGGTAAACAAAGGCTGCATAAAATAAAGTGTTACTTAGGGCTTAGTGAGGCATCTGGCTCTAATTTTAGATAAGCTCCTTCTATTGATGTCTCCATCTCCTCAAACTGTTCTTTTCTCTGCTTCTTTAGGCTTTTTTCTATTTTTTTTTCAACTGCCATCTTTTGTGGGGCAGCAGCTACACTGACAGCAGGACACTCTGTGCTTGAACCTTAACACATGCCTAGAGTATGGCAATATATAGATCCAGAAGGATGCACATGGCTTCAGAAGACTGCTGCTGAACATCACAGAATTAGCATTTTACAGGGTATTATGAAAAGAAGTGCCTTTAACAAAAAATATGTGCGGGGCAAACCTCTTGAGTTACATTTTACCTTGTTCTAAATGACAAGTTCCCATGTAGCAAACACTTCAGATCTTAGTATGTGGCTGATCTGCATGGACTGACATAAAAATACAGAATGTTTGAAGTTTCTTATTCTATTGATATAATCATGGTTGAAAATATTTTTTTGTTATGTTAACTAGTCTTCTGCTCAGAGAAAATAAATTTCACTAGGCAAACTGCATAATTCAAAAATTTATTATTAATGCTTGTGTCACTTATATTCAGTTCACTTTTATATGAAGCTATAGTTGATTTATAAGCTCTAGTCTCTATTGAATATGAATAAATCAATTACCTTACACATCATTATTTCTGGATTGTGTTTTTATGAATGATCATCTATGCAAAAGTTTGAATACACAGCTCTGAGCTCAGCGAGAAGTGAGCCAGAACAGTGAGGGAATTCATAATGAGGCTGCACCTTGCAGCTCAGCCCTATACAGCTATAGGAGTCGTGACAACAATTTAGAAAGGCACCAATGTTCATTTAAGCCAATGAAGTTTTGGAGGGGAGGAAAAAACCAACAAAAACCCCATTTCCCTTAAGCGAGTAATGTTGCAGGAGAAGGCTGAATGATCATCAAAGGTATTGCAAATGGAAACACCTTATGCTTTCCTGTCTGTCTTTATGAACTTTCAAGACAATACATTTTCTATAAAAGGGATTTCTAGCTTTTATATTATAAACAAAATCCAAGACAATTCAGGAAAATTTTTTGAAAGATCAAGTCAAGGAGTCATTGCATGAAGGAACTGTGACCATTTCTTAACTAAAGCCACGAGAGAATAGAAGATTAAATTCACACATTGGAGGGTTAAAGCTGATCTAAAACATCATTAAATTAAACATGGTCCCAGCGAAATCAATTGCTGGGAAATTTTATTTCACTATCAGTATCACTAACTTCAGTAAAGAGAAATTATTACCTATTCATCTTAAACACTGTATAACTGTGGTGAGTCTTTTCCCTTAAAATTCCATCCTAGGTTTTAGCACTCAAACTAGACATCACTGAAAGTTACTTTCAAGCAAATGTTAGGTAGAAAGATATCTCTGCTCCAACAATCTGCATATTTTTGTAATTATATTATTATTTTTCCCCCCTAGGCTTTCAGATAAAGACTGCAACTGATTACACAAGTCTGAGAAGAGTCTGCCAAATGATCAGTGAAATTTGGGTTTTTCTATTACAGTATCAAGCATGTTGGTAAGATCTGTTTATGTAGATAGAAAAGTGACAATAGCAGCTTCCTTGATGACTGCTGCCAGTTCACATGTGGTACATTGCATGCTGCTCTACCACTGAGGTGAAAAGGAATTTCTTAACCTTTTCCACAGTAATCATGTGGCATTTTCACAGTATTTCTGTTCATTGAGGTACAAAGTCTCTCTATAACATGCTCTTTTCCTAATCTGCACTACTGGAGGAACAGCCCTATCCAGTGGATTATGTTATCCACAACATAACCTATAGGTGAGCAAGGAAAGCACAAAAAAAGGCCAGACACAACTCCTTTGTCAAAGCTAAATTCCTTATCACTCCCCCCCTCAATCTCTAGTCATGCCTCATCTCCAAATTTGTCTCTATGAATCACCTAGAAAAGATATTTTTCATGTATTACAGTATCCTATTAACATTAGCAGTATTAGTACATCCCACTTTCTAACCTATATTTCTGTTAGAGTCCTTAAGAGGAGCATTGCTTGTGAAAGTATTGAATTTTCACAGCCAGGCTGTGACTTTCATTTTTTGCAAGGGATAGATCTGGGCCCACCCATGCACTCTCCTCAGTCAAATAGTCAAGGAACACTTAATTCTTCAGTCTTTACTTTCTATTTCTTCTATTTCTATTTCTTCTTCTATTTTTTTTGATATTGTGAACATAATCAAATACATGTGGAAAATGAGAGACTAGATTATATTTAGCCTTTAAATTGAGTATGAGTATGAGTTCTCTAGATGTTAAGTACCCTTTTACAGTATCTTAAACACCTGTTTATTTTCACAACTAGGATTCTCTAATGTCTTATTGGGCAAAATTATTGTTCATGGAAGTCTCTTGTGTTAAGGAAAGTTATGTTGCTGTGATTCTTCTGCTTCAAATCAAATATATTTAGAAGCTATTGCATTTCGTATTGTTATGGTTCCCATTAAAATGTAAAGTGTTAATAATCAGATATATATGTATTTTAAAAGCAAACAGTTCATATATTTCTGAATATACTGAGCTGGCAGGTTTATAATGTACCCTGGAATCTTACTGTCCCTCCCAGAGAGTTGATTTTAATGCCAGTCATCCCAGATAGGTGAATAGGTATTATCATCTCTATAGATAGGGAAGCAAAGACAAATATAGGGTCTGAACTGGCACAATGCAGAATAATGACGGCTTCCACTGGCTTCAGGGGCTGTTACTGCTCATCAGTTTTAAGGAGCAAGGTATTTGTGTTGACTGTTATACGAAGATGCACTTAGTTTTTAATGTGTTTTGTCCTAAAGAATCACATGACAGTTACTAAAGTTAAATACTTTATTTCTCTACATCAGGAAATACTGTATTTCTCTACGTCAGAAAATTCATGGTATAAATGTAACACATGCATTGATATCAGGTGAGCATCAATAAAGCAAATTCTTTAGTAGCCATTAGTAGATCATAATCACAATCTCTCTGGCTCGCCATGGACGAGCAAATGACTGATTTTAGAGCTCTCTTCAGGGATCATCTCTTTAATTTAAATTACTATATCTGTGTCCAAAGTCCTATGCATATCTTTGCTATGCCAAATACTCTTATACCTTTTACAAAAACTAACACGGGCTTCAGCCAGCACCTTAAAGATCTATTTCCTTATATGTCTCTTTTATTACTCAAAGGTTCAGTAGCAAACAACAAATCCCTTGCAGTGCAGCAAAGCAGTTAACCACTTGCTTAAATCCCAGAGTGTCTTATGTAGTTACACTTGTACTTAAATGATCTGTTGAAAAGGGATAGAGTGTTGATCTGAGGCCAGAACACAATACCAGGGGCCTCCAAAATTATTAGTTTCAGCACCAGCATTAGAACTAGAGTTCCCTGTTCCCCAGCATGTATGCAGGTCACTGCAACTGTGCTTTATCTCTTATTGAAGTTGATTCTAATAATGATACTTACTGTTTCCACTGGGGTAACAAATCAAACAAAAATAATTGGAGGTGGGGGAAACAGTTTCATATTTCAATTTAATGCATCAGCTCTTTTTTCTCCATGAGTAATTTACATTTCATATGAAAGCAGACAGACTAGATTTCACAGATTTTTTTTTTCTTTTCTCTTGATTTTATTGCTGGGAAAGGGGAAAGAGGGTGTAACTGCTTTTGTTTCCACATACCTGTGATAATGGTCATTTTTAATTTAATAAAATTAAACTAGGAGGTTTTTTTACCAGCTAAAACATTACTTCTCGTCACAGAACTTGACCACAAGAGGGTGGAAATTTGTTCACATATATCATGATGTAAAGATCACACAATGAATTACTTGATTCTTTAAAGTTATAACCAGTTAAAATCGAGACATTCTGAATAACACACCCCACAAAAAAAAAAGATATCTGTTTCCAGCTGGTGTTTAGTGTGTTAGACTCACTTTGTCTCAGTAAAATGCAAAATAAAATAATATTCTGTGTCACTATAGCTACTGGACCTTAAGGAATTCTTTAGCAATGTTACAAACTCTCCCTGACAGCATCATGGCTGCAGAGACTACAGCTCAGCTCCCTGCTAGCACCAGTGTGTGCCTGAACGGGTGGTGAAGGCACAGATCAGTCATTCAAGGCTGATGTGTCTGATGAAGGATGCTTAAACATCCATCTTCTCATCACCCAGATGGAATCTGTGTGATTCCACTGTGATGGAGACAGATGAGGCACGGATTCAGTAAAGCACTTGCAGGTGTGGGTTTGGCAGAGCAGGGGGACAGGAAAGAAGAGAGAGGATTTAAAAAAAAAATCTGCTAAAGACAAAACAAGGTACCTCATATCACATTCATAAAGAAACGGCTTTTGGATTTTCCATCCAGACTACAGAATTCTTGTTAATAGCTAGTTGCTGAAACAGATGCCCTGATTAATGAGAACAGATGGATTTCTCCAGAGGGTCTGCAGATTTAGGCATTACTTTCACTAAATGAAATGCTAATGATCTGGCACCATACTTCTCTGTGTGGATGAGACACCAGTAATATTTTATTTGTATTTGGTGGAGTTAGAATGATCCCTTTTAGACCTTCTTAGATAAAAAATTCTAGTATTATGCATCACCTCCAGATCCTTAAAAGCCAAAAATAAATGAATCAAATGCATTTGCAGGATTTTACTGCATGCAAACCCTTTTAGTAGATTATATACTTCTTACAGGTTCTTCTCAAGATTTAGAGGAATGTCTGGTTTTGTATTTTTAATTGCAGTTTCTGAAGGCAAATGAATCACTTGATTCATTATGGTAAGAAAATGAGATTACATTAATTTTTTTGCTGTTATATTCAGCACAAGTTTGTTTCTTGGCTTTTTTTCACCACAATTTCCAAGTGAAATTAATCTGAAAATTTTGTACCAAAGACATTTTTGTTTCCCAAATCTGCCATAAGTTAATATTTCTGGTGCTGGAAAAAAGAAATAGTACCTTTTTTTAAACAAAAAAGGTTAAATAATTCTGCTCTGAAGTAGCTGACGCAAATCCTTCCCTTCTTCTGTCATCTAAAAATCTTCTTAGTGGAATGAAAGGTTTTGTTTTGCTATGTTTTTATTTTTATGATTTGTAAATATGGTTATTTCAAGACAGATCCTCTATTTGCACAATTCACACCTGCCTGGCTATATTATTCTGTCAACTTCTCTGTTTCTGGAAAGACTGTGAGGAATATAATGCAGAACTCAATTATTATATGGGGGGGGTTAGGACTAATCTGTCTTCACAATAAAGAAAAAGAATCTCATTAATCTCAAGAGGATTCCCTAGCTGCTACTTGCTTTAAAGAACCTGCATCTACAGCCTAGCATATACATAAGCTTCAAACAGCTGTTTTTCAGTTTTAAATAGATGTTTCTTTTCTAAATGTGATTTCCTTTCAGAATCATAAAGTAGCAGGAAACTCCTTTAGGAATAGTATTCACTGGATGTGGGTGTAAAAATTAGAGACCAGGACTACAAAGTTGACAGGACTATAAAACAGTATAAAATAAGTAAAGGAGCTTGAAATTTGCAATCATGATAGTGACAGACTGGGAAATTGGCCACTGACATTTCTCCTAAAAAAATTAAAAATTTACAGTTCCTGTGATCAGGTATTGAATACTGGCAGAGAGACAGATGAGTCAATAATAGCCAGAAGTGACGGTAGATTTTGGGCAGCAGGATCTGAAGGTCTCCAACTAGGCTGTATCAATGCTGTAAAATGTGTCCACAGCTCCAAAGTGCCAGTGCAGCAAGGACACCAGAGAAACTGTTGTGTGGTCTCCCAGCATAGCCTGGCAAGGTTCACTGTTCTAGCATCACTGTGCCATCAGTTACTTTCTGTGATGTTGTTTCAGGAGTATAAAATTTGTGACAGACTGTCTAATCCATGGTACTATACTGAGCAAGACAGGACAGCTTAACATAACCTAAATTTGATGCAGATTATCTTCAGTTTCCATGATTTAATTAAAGGAGGATAGGAGACCACTTGGAGCAGAGATCTGATGATGACTTCCCTTTCATAATTAATTTTCCATGCTAGATGTCTTGCCCCTTCTAAATCCATTTCACAGGCTCTCCAGTTTCTGTTCTCCTTTCTTATTCAGAGTACTGCATGCTGCTTTGTCCACGAACTGTACAGAAATCTCAGTTACAGTGACACCATTGCATTCACTGACTATATTTGTTCTCTCAAGAATGTATCAGATTTGACAGGTTCTGGATGCTATGAGTTCATTGTGATTGACATTAATTATATTTTCTGCCTTTAGTTACTTATTAATCACATAAATTTCTTATTCAGTTTTTTTCCTTCTATGGAATTGTGTAGGACTTCAGATCTGATGGGAAAAAAAAACTCAGAATAAGGCAATGTGGGATGATGTGAGTCCAGCTTAGGACTCAATAGGCAGATATACCAAAATCCTGAAGCTAGATAAGTAATCTTGCCAAATAGCCAGTGGAACTCCTCTGTTCCCACCCTTCATGATAAATATACCAGTCAAAATTCATCTTCAGCTCTTCACTGAAACTTCCTGGAGTGCATTAATATACAGGATGAATATATTGCCCACCAGAAAAAGGGATGTAGTCTGAGTCCTGTTGTATGTTATTCTCTGCATAAACCCATTGAAATTCAAACTCCTTATTGCAAAAGTGAAATATGAGATCCATTTTTGTACTGGCACTGAAGACTGTGTGCTTAAGCCTTGCTGAAGACAAGTGAGCCCTGTATGTGACAGTGGGGGATGTAAACCATTTCCATGATCTTCAGCACTCAAAAAAACATTAGGAGGTGGTGTTTGTATCTGAAATGAATTTTGCCATAAATGTAGCCATCCATTCTGCTGGCTTTGCTGTCTGCCTCAAAGAGATAACAATAGATGAGCCTTGACCACATGGTATTTATGCTACATTAGCTTCCTGATAGATTCCACATATATTTCAGGCCAGCAGGGTGAACACTGCATTTTCTTACCCTCTCTTTCCCTCCCAGAAGGGAATCAGACTCTAGACCTCAAGCCTCTGTAGTGCTTGATTCAGACAGCACTATCCCACTGAGCCAGCCAGTTCCCTTCCATGGGAGAACAGGTTTTCATGCAGTGGGAGCTCTCCATAGTACTCCTGCTGGATGATGGAGTAGCCTTGGGGTTTTCTCCCATTTCAAATGCTTTGGGAAGGAATTTCACCCTCCCTGCATGAGTAGAAGCATTTTGTGAGAAACTGGTATCTTATTAAATTTTCTATTAAAGTGCCAAGAGAAAAACATTCATGAATGGAGAAATGAAATTCCTGAAAAGGAAACTTCTGGAAATTAAGATGAAGATTAATCTTGCCAACATTTTGTGGGTTTTGATTTTTGTTTAGGGAATTTTTTTTTTTGCACTGTTCAGCTCAATCTGTCAAATAGCCACCTTGTAGTAAACAGTTTTTTGGCAAATTACCATAAGAATTAAAGAAAAACCTTTAAATTCCAACATGAAACTAAAAAGCACTCCACCAAATCTGATTTATTCTAACATAATCAGTGTTGGATTCCTTTTATGTACAGTTTGCATCAGGTTAAGATAGATGTGGCACTGAGGAAATTCTTAGAGTACAGATTACTCAAGTCTCACTGTATGTCAGATTGAGTACAAGAATGAATTCTTTGGTTTTGGAACATACTCCAGCAGCCTCTGACACTGATGGAAGGAATGCTGTGGACTCTGATGTCTACAAGCCCAGCTCAGGTCTTAAAAGAAGTGTAGCGAAGGAGAAACAATTCTTACAGCTAGATAATGATGAAAGCAAAACTAATTTTTAAGCATTTCCATGATCACATTTATGTGACAACTGCAAACCCAATTTGTACAGTTTACAAGAAAAAAAATATTTTCCTTTTTATTTTGCAAACTCAACCTGGGATTAAAGACCCAGGTAGATATTTCCAGCTAATGCATCAGCCTGGAAAAAAAATATAAACATACAGGAGTAACAGCTTGGCTAACAAGTCTGAAAATGATGCGTAAGGCAGAATTTGAGCCCAGCTCTCATTCTCAAAAGTTTAATTGGCTCCCTGAGGCAAACTGTCAGGAAAGGAAACTGATATAACTCCAGATTTGAGGTGGCCTAAAAAGCAGTTTCAGATCATAGGAAATTTAATGCTCAGCTCTCTGAGTTACTTTATTGATGCACCTTCAAGACAGAATTTTGCACAATTTTTGAATGCGCAAAAATATTTATTTCTTAACAGTCATAGTGAAATGCTGGGAATAGCATGCCACCAGTTCAACATCTGCAGGTTTACCCCTTCCTCATCACTACAGGCATTACAGACAGGTCTTAGATGGACAGGTAAATTTTAAGGAAATACTGGGGAAGAACTATGTTATTCAAAATGGGCTGATAATTATTGTTGCCAAGCTGCTATTTTCACTCAGGTTTTTTTTGTCTTTCTTTTCTCCTCAGGTTCTTACAGCTTTTCATGTTAGCATTCATCTCTAAAGACTTTGAGTTACTGACAATTCCCGAATCATTCCTCTGATTCTACCTTTTTTAATCTTACGTGATCTTGCTTTAGAGACTCTTATTCACAGATTGACAATGTTTTTGACAGCAAAACTGAGCCATTGTTATATAATTGATATAGGGTAGTATTCACTGCTGAGAAAAGGTTGCTGAATCTACTTTGTTGCTCTTACTCATATTCTTGCCTACCTTCCAGCTTCTGCTTCCATAAAGAAAAGATTCAATACACAGAGATAGGCAGGATTTCTTGAGTACAGCTTCAATTTAGAACTCTGGATTTATGGCAAAGCTGGAGAGAACTTAATTCACTTGTTTCCACAATGGGGCTAAATTGTTTCTGAGAGGGGGAATGAGTTTCACAATGCCTGGCTGAGAGATGATGCCAAACTATCCCTGAAATTGAGATGACTGATGAGGCAGGACCTGATGCTGAGTGTCAGGGCCGTGCTCAGATCTGAGGAACCACATGGGCACTGGCTACCCTTGTGAGCACAGTGCTGCTGCAGGGCAGGTTGGCTGGCACCAGCTCTGCCGACCATCCAAGGGCTGGTTCACAGTTCTGCCTGTGCTTTGTTCCCTTCCCTGATGGACAGCAGACTGCAGGGTCTGTAAGACATGGAGGGGAAGCCAGCATCTGCTTGGAAGTTCTGCCCAGAGCCAACTGGCATGACAAAAGAGCTGAATATCAGTGCTTTGTTACAGATGAATGACCCTTTTCAGGACAAGGCACCAAGTGACTTTGTTTTTCCAAATGCTGACACTTTGCCCAAATTTTTTTTTCTTTGTTTTGTTTTGTGGGGGGTTTTTTTGTTTTTTGGGTTTGTTTTTTTGTTTGTTTGTTTGTTTTTTGTTTTTTTTTTTTTTTGTGGGTTTTTTTTTTTTTTTTTTGGTTTGTTTTTTTTTTTTTTTTGCTAGCTGGCAACTGTGTTAGTGCCCAGAAGCTTTCCAGATTTTTCTGACTGGCTGGAGTTAAGCTGTTGCTTCTTGAATTGCTGCACTCATCAGCCAGTCCTTGTGGAGAAGAGCATTGTGTGTGCTGCTCTACTGGTATTTATGGAAGTCTGTGGTGAGTTGATGCTGGCTTGGTGCCAAATGCCCACCACAGACCCTCTATCACTCATGAAATAGACAGAGGAGAGAAAATATAAGGAAAAGTTTGTGAGATGAGGTAATGATGGGAACAGATCACTCACCAATTATGGACTCAACTTGGGGGAAAAAAAAATGAATTTTTTATCAATCAAATCAGAATTAGATACAAAGAAATAAAAACTAAATCCTAAAACACCTTTCCTCTACTACTCCCTTCTTCCCAGGCTGTGTGAATGAGGCTTCTCTCCTGATTCTCTGCCTTCTTGACCCCAGGGGCACAGGGGGACAGGAATGGGGGCTGCACTCAGTTCATCACATTGTCTCTGCTACCCTTTTCCTCCTCATGAAGAGGATTAGCACTCCTCACTACCCTTTCCCTGCTCCAGCATGGGGTCCCTCTTATGGGACACAGTCCTCCAGGAACTTCTGCAAGCAAGTCTTTTCCATGGCTTCCTGTCCTTCACAAGTTGCTCCAGTGTGAGTCACCCTTCCATGGGATGCAGTCCTCCAGGAACAGGCTGGTACAGCATGGGTCACCCATGGAGTCACCACTCCTACCAGCAAACCTGCTCCAGCATGGACTTCTTTCCTCATGGGTTCACAGCCTCCTTTGGGCATCCAACTGCTCCAGCATGGGGTCCTCCATGGGCTGCTTGTGCATCTCTCTGGTGCTCCACTGTGGACCTCCATGGGCTACAGGGGCACAGCTGCCTCACCATGGGCTGCAGGGGAATATCAGCTGAAGCAGGGAATGTCAGCTGGGCACCTTCTCCACTGACTCTGCTACCTGCAAGAGCTGTTCATCTCCAATTTGGAGCCTGCTGGTATTGGCTCTATAGGACACAGGGGAAGCTTCCAGCACATTCTCATAGAAACCACCTCTGTAGCCCCCCTTACAACAAAAACCTGGCCACACAAACCCAATACAATGTCTAAGGGAAGAAAAGAAGTGTTAGTAAAGTCCCTGTAATACTGTTTAGTCAAGTAGTGTTTCTTTAGAGCTTTTTATTCTGAATATCCATCCAGAGCCCCTCAAAGAAAAATCCCTTTTTTTTTTTAATTTTCTCTTTTCTTTATGATGCAAATGTTATTATGTTTTCAGCTATACCCAGATTACCATTAATGTAGACACCACTAGATGAGAAGAATGGTACCACACTGCCGTTTTTGAGAATAGAAATGTTGCATCTTGCAATGCCTGAAATGTGCTACGTTCTTAGTTTACATTACCAAAATCCAATAATAATAATAATTAGTCCAATTCTGAACAACAATCAGTAGCATCATAAATAGAATAGATAACCAATATACTGAAATTATCTCTTTGTGCTGATTCTGATCACACCAGGTTAGTGCTTGCATTGAACCTTTCTTCAGGACAGAGAGTTGTAAGTAAGGGTGTATACCTGTAAAAGATCTAGAAGATCTCTTCTGAGCAGAGTCCCATTGACTTCAACAGGTTAATGCAGCTCTGGAACCTTACTCCATGACTTGAAATTAAAAGAAATTCATCATAATACCTTTTCTGCTGTGTTTCTTACACTTACTCATAATTTTCCTATTCTGTCCTTATAAACCCTCCAAAGCTCCAGTACAAAATCAAATTCTTTGCTTGTCACAATTTAAAGTTGAAGTCAATTATTCCTGTTCCAATGTTGCCTGGATAGTATAGTCCTATATAGACAATAAAATAAGAAAAAGTATGGTAATTACCATGCCTACAGGCAGTACGTCAGCCTGTGAGACAGGCAGTGGCTTAAAAGGTAGTCTGATTTTTCTTTAAGTGGCTTGTCTTTTTATTTGATGACATAAGAAACACAGTAAGCTAGATTTTCTGCTAGGGTAATGGGGTGAAACTGTACACATTTATAGCACCAGAGTTCCCACAGCAGCATATAATTCATAGTTTCTTCTGTAACGATGTTCACTGTTAGTACATCTGAAACCAAACCAATCTTTGTGAGACAGATTGTTCTTATTATTGGAACAAAAAGACAACTTTCCTAGTTTTCCAAGAAAAGGTGGTGTTGTTTTGGGTCCTTTTAGCTAAGGTAATAAAAATGGTACTTGAAGAACGAGGCAGGTTTGAGCCAAGTTCTCACACTGTACCCTCCATTGTACATCTTTAAGCTGGGACATATATAAACTCTGTCTTCATTTAATGTAAATATTGGCCTATATAAAGCCTCCCCTTAATACTTTCAAATTCTTTAAAAACATATATGTTCTTTTAACTGCTTCTTCCTTGCCTTGCTGTGGAGAAAGTAGGCACTGATCAATTTCCCAGGGCACAAAGGAAAATGTGAGTCTATTGTGTGTGCCTCAGGGTTTGCTGAGTTTTATGCCTGTTTCCCAAACTGCTGATTTATTGAGACATTTCAAGGCCTGTTTCCTTTGCTGCTAGCATCTCATAATGGTACACACAAGCTCAAAATTAAAAATTAGTCTCTAGGTTCTCAGAATAACTTTCTTAACTCAGTGAAGGGAATCTGTTTCCTGCTTTGTGGCATCTTAACAGCCTGACTTCCCTAAGGTAAGCACAATTTGCCTCTCATGGGTAGTTCATTTCAAACTGTGGGTGCCACAAAAAGAGAAGGAACTGAAGAAATGCCAAGAGAGCTAAAGGTCCTTTGGAAGTCAGTTTCTTAACAAGAGTAGGAAAAGGAATTTCTTCTGGGATGTGCAGGTCACCTGGGATGTGCAGGTGATGAGTCACAGTGGAAGGTGTGCTTCTCCTCCAGAGCGGCTGATGGGTAGAGACTCCCTTTGTTCTGTACTATGTGGTCTCCATTTGAGAGCTAATTAACACTGTGGCAGGATCACATAATGATCAAGACCACAAGTTCATGCACCTGGTTGTGCTCTTGGGGATTGATGATAGCTTCTCTATGAGAAAAACAGTATCTGCTTTTGGACATGAAACCCACAAAAATGTGGTATCGTAAACTAGTAGATACCATCCATCTCCGTGATACCATACCTAGGGGTTTTGGCTACTAGATTTTTGTAAAAGCAAATTTATTAAATTCAATTCTAGCTTCCCACCCTCACAAAGAGAAGATCTATTTCAGGATATCATTTGCAATAAGACTTTTTTCTTGTGCACATCTTGTATTTTTATCTGTTCCTCCTTTGCTGGGTGTTTCAACAATTTATTACTGGCAGGAAAAAAAAAGTCATACTCTGTATGTCAAAACAGCACAATTTAGAAAGATTTTTATTCACTTTTAGATGAAACCATTTTTTTTTCTTGTTTTTGCATATAAAATTGTCTCCTTTGCTTCTAGTATATTGTAATGGTACAGCTGGCCTCAAAATTAAAAAGCAGTCTCTATCCAGAAGGCACAGTGCATATACTGAGGAAAATCTGTGAGGAGCATCGGTAATAAGGGTCTCCTTGCAAAGTATTTATTGCTTTAGGCAAATTCATAACTTTGACTACCTCATATTTCTGTACACAGGAAGAGTTCTGTGACAGAATTATTATCTTTAGAAATTGTTGGTCACCTGCATTGCCATTAATTTGAGAGACAAAATGATTGTTGTTTCTACACTCTTTGTTCCCATATAGAAAATCAAAATAATTCCAAAACATGTAAAGACCAATACATCACAAAAGGCAGGTTTGTCTACTGCAAACATAATTTTCATGTGCAGAGTTTATCTGAATATTTTGCAAATGGAGGATAAAGAAGTCAACCATGACAGCAAGCCAAAAGCTCTGTTAATTATCAGATTGTACATGCAAATCAGGCAGGTAGGCACACGATGATTCAGATTGGCACCTTCAAGACTCAGATGCTGAGGGTAGGAACTGTAGCTGGAATAAAGTGAGCTAAAGTATTGAACGTATGAAAATGTACTAGTTAATAATTTACTATCCATAAATAGACCTTCTCTAGGAGCAAAATGATTTGTACCCTGAGATACAAGAATCCATTTTTAAATGCTATTCTTTTACTGAATTATGCAGTCAGGGTAGTAACAAAAGCTCAGTTGCAACTAGGCAACTGGGTGTGGATCTTTTCTTTTCAACACCTCTGCAGAATGATGATGGATTCTAGCTGCAGGCCACACTTTCTATGTCTCCAGAGCCTTGTCTGAAAGGGATCAGCTCCAGCTGTTCAGTCGGTTTCAGGTCACCATGCTACTGGTGTTAAGATTATGAGCTTTGTCCCAGAGAGATGATAATCTAATGGAAGGAAAAAATGGATGTAAAAATTATCATTTCCTATTTTGGTAGGATACCCCACCCAGAGAAATGGACTTTTTTTTTTTTTTCCCATAGTGCCATTTAAGTAATTAAAATTATGCTTTAAAAATGGGTGAAAAGTAGTTTTTCTGATGTGTAAGTGATTTAAGAATGGAAGCCCAACTGGAGAGTAAATTCATAAAGATATTTCTCATCTCTTTAAGATAATAAACAAACCTTGATGATGAAAGCTAATGCTAGTAGAGCCAGAACATTTAGTAGGACAGCTACTCCTAGATGGATGGACTTAACAGACAAGTTGAAGTTTTTTAACACCTGTGACTTCTAACCAAAAAGATGTCTCCTGAAAGCATCATGTACTTCAAATGCGACTGAAACTACAGGGCTTTCAGAATTTAATTACCCAGACATTTGGCCAGGTAAGAAGGCTTACTGTACTGCTTCTTTGAGAACTGATCCAGTTTCATGACATGTTCAGGGCTTTACTTTCATATGTGGTCTACTTGACCTACCTCTGTGACAAAGCATGCAAGAAAGGAGTTGTGTTTCTCCTTCTAAGTGGCCGAACCCCAGGTTGTGTTTAGCCTTTTCTGGCTTGATTCACTCTTTTCTTCCCTCCTTTCACTAAGCCACTTAGGTCCTAACAGGCAGTCCCAGCTTCCATATCTTGAAATCTCCTAAGACTGTTTTAATTTGGGCAATTGAGTCAGACTGATTTCATTTTTGTCCCTTATGGATGGCAGAGCTCTTTAATACCAGCTGTTGCTTTAGAACAGTGTGGTGAAGAGCATAAATAGCTCTTCAGAGAATATACAATAAACATTGTATCATTACTGAATTGTTTACTTCAACTAAATATTAGTGCCAGGATACAAGTCAAATTAACAGTGTTCAACAGTCCACAGTGTTCACATAATATCTTAAACATGTAAGTTTAAAAATTGTTCTTGTCTGACAGAAATACTCCAAGTGGACATCCCTTTATATGTTATAAACCCCACTCTATCTGATTTGTGAAAGTCCAACTGTTTCTATTTACCACAATCATTTTCTGAGTCTTTCTTCCTGTTTCATAAATGAACTACACAAGGGCTTCTAACTGAAGACTCAATCAAGCATCTTGATAAGGCAAATGAAGAAAAAGAATCCATCAACTCAAAGCTCATATCTGTAAGTATCCTGACCAACTGAATCTTAAGCACAGCAGATCTCTGCCCATGTTCAGCCAGGGTTGAAGCTATCTTTGGTCCTTTAGGAACTGGTCATGAATCACTTTGGTTCTTCTATTCATAACCAAAGCTCTGTTGAAGTAAAGAAACTCCATAAAGATAGATCTCTGTCTATAAGATATTCTTCTAGTCTTGAAAATGCTGATTTCTTATCTTGCCACAACAATGAGGTGTTCTGTTTTCCCCAAAAGGGGCAGTTTGCTTTTTGTATCTTCTTATAAATTCCTATGAACATTGTTAAAGTTGACCTCAGTCTAAGTGGCTGGGTTTGAAACTAGCTTAATCAGGTGGTTACTGCATTTACAAATATACTTCATATTTATAGTTTAATTACAAATTTGTAACTAGTCAGTGTAACAAACTGAGTTGCTTCCATGTGACCAGAATTTCCAACACTTTTTGTGTTCCTCTTGGGACAGCAGTCCAAGCCTGAGAAAGGATTTATTGGGGTAGTCGTGAATAAACAGGACGCAAAAAAACTCCTCTTTCAAAGACAAAGAAAGTATTCATAAATATATTTCAGCACATCAACTGTCTCACCTTTTCATCTTGGTAATTATTGTGGGTGTTACAGAAGAGAATTGTTTCCTTTAAGTGCACTCACTTACTGACAAATGTGCCTGTCTCATTGTCCTTGCCTTGCCGTTCATTCATTCCAGCCTTTTCTGCTGGACATAGAGAAGTCCCCTGCTCCACTGCTTGGTGTGAAAGTCATGCATCCTCTCCAGAAAAGGCTCAAGCATCAGCTAAACCTTTACTTAATCATACACAAGTTTTCAGCCTGAACTGGTAGCATTTTGGCATTTCTCTCCATCTTCTATTAGCCCGCTGAGGCTGGGGTATGGCTCTGCTTGCTAAGTGCAGTCTAAAGGTTAGTGCAAAGTTTGTGCACAGCTTGTGGTCGAATCATCCATACTGCAAGGACATCTTGCATTGTCACATGTTTTGTTGTCAGTGCATCTCTGCTTGGATGTTTCACTGGAATTTCTTTGGTCATGTTCCTCAACTCTTACCCACAATACATTTTGTAATGTTCTGCAGCGTTACTGATTGGCAAATTGTGAAGGGAAAAAAGTGTTCTTTCTGAGTACTGTGGGAAACTGATTAATGCTTTTCAGGTGATTAAACTTCTCATTGTAGTGTGGATGATCTAAAAACAATAGAAACAGTGGAACCTATCTTTTCTCTTTAAGACAGGTGGAAAATGTCACTATATCTGTGTGAGATAGTGATTGTGATTGGCTGGAAAGGGTCTGCTGAGATGGCAATGCCTTCATTCTCTGACACTGATCCTTTTGTCAGCTATCACTTCCACGCAATCAATCCTATGAACTGCACTATTTAGGATTTGTGAGCTTCTTTGTACATCAGCACTTTGTGCTGTGGCCTGAACCTGTCTCCAGCAAGGCCCTGCCTTGCCATGACAATAATCCACAAAAATCCAATAAAGTATTTTTTTTTGCTGTTTGGCAGAAGAGAATCTTGCTCCACAGCAGTTTGGCAAGCCTATCTGTTGCCAGTGCTATGCACCAGAGAATGGGGACTCGGTGGATGGAGGAGGGCATTGGCAAAGAGTGACATCAGCAGCACAGCAGGCTCTGTTTCCCTGTTTGAACCTGGGTTCCTGCCAAAGGGTGAAATCTGCAGCTACAACCGCTCACTGCCTCTTACATCTCCTTTCTTGGCTGTAGGAGGGCTCAATGTTCCCTCATGAGCACTTTTGGCCACACCCAAGTACTAATTGTTCAGTAAATTGTTTGAGTAAAGCTTTAATTATCAGCTTATTACAATTTTAATGATTAGGACACAGACAGAGGCTGAAGTCAGTCTACCTGTAATGTATTGTCTTTTATAATTGTGGATCTGCTTGCTGTTCATCCAGGAAGAAATCTGTTTACAAGCATGATATTTATAAGGTTTTATTCCTGTTCTAGGCAAGATTTATGTGAAGAATCACAAGGCACTTCTAACATTTACTGTGCAGCCAACTTGGATTAAACCTCGCATGAAAGATTTTATCTCTTGGTTTCCAAATTTGCAGAAGGTCTTATCCAAACTTGTTTTTAATGTATAAGTGCTCAGGCAAATCACTGCCTGTAACAAAAATATAGACAGGCTTAGAAAATACGAGTTTAGAATGGAAAAACTTTTACATAGAATATATTGGTGGAAAGAGAATAGATTTTTACTTGCATATACAATGAACAGGAGAAGTAGTAATGAGGCTAAATGGTATCAAAGGAGATTTGAGATAGACATTAGGGAAAACTCTCTAATGGTGGTGATAATTAACCACGAAATAGCTTACCTTGAGAGAACATGGGCTCCCCACAGTTACAGCTTTTTAATATTGAAAAACCATCTATAAGAAGCAGATTAGGTTTTCCTGTTTCTCCCATGCTGCAGGGTAATGGACTAGATGCCCCCCTGCAATCTTGTCTGTAACTTTATCAGCATTAGTTTGTGAGTCAGAATGACACTATAGATTTATTGATCATTGGGATTTTGTAATCAATTCTATGTAGAATTGGTGATTTGGATATATTTACATAGTGCAAACACTTTCACAGAATGGTGTTCAGGCAAAGCCAATATTGCAATTCTGAAGTACATACTAGAATCAGAACTGCTGGCTTCTCTTGTTTTCTCCCCAGAAAACAATTGTGATATTTGTTTTATGGATATTTAGATATGTATGAGATTGTAAGGTATTTTGCTGTGAATTGCAGACTTACTTTTTTCCTCTGTAAACTATGAGAAATTTTGTGGACTGTTTAGGGCAGACTGCTAGCAAACGAACATACATACTGTTCTTCCACAGAGACAGAATTTTACCCTTTAGAGGCATTGACTAAAAAATCTAAAATAAAGATAGCAGAGACGCTTCCAAGTGTTCGGACAACAGTTTTGAATGTGGTTTAATCAGTTGCATCAAGAAATGCTCAGATCAGTCAGTAGTTTAGCAGATTATTTTGACTGCTTTTTTATTCTGTGAATTGGCTAAATCAAATTTGCTCTTGAGTAGATGAAAAGACAGTTTTATCTGTTTCTATTTATGGCTCTGGGGGGAAAACTATTGCACCTGCTCATACTGACACATATAACCTTTCACATTTAACAGAAAAACAATGTTGCATGAAAAAAAGTATTTGCTACATAACAATGTTACTCACTTCAGAGGACACTTTTTTGCCAGCAGGGCCTTACGGTTTTGCAAAAGCTGCTTCTGGAATCAGCAGTAATTTTACAGCATGTGCACAAATGTGCTTATGTGTCTAAATACTTCAATTGCAGGAAGATTGTGTAAAGGACAGTATATGTAAGGAGCCAGGTTTCAGCAATGGATCTATGTGAAGATGAAAATCCCAGCTGGAACACAAGAGAAAGAATCCTCAAGGATATATAAAACATCAAAAGAAAAGCAAAGACAACAGGCAGGCAGAGGAGAGGATGGTTAGCAGAAGGAAAGGGAGTAGATGGACATGAAAGTAGGAATCTAACTCAAATACAAATTCAAGAAACTTCTCCAAAGAAGACCAGATGCTCAAATTTTGTGCCAAGAGACAGAAAATATAATCAAGTAAGAATCATGTGATTTAAAATGATAAAAATACAATGCTAAATGACTTCAATAGCCAAGGCTGGAGAATGCAGTTTCTTCTGGATATTTTTAGAGTGTTTCTAGAAAACTTCTCTCACCAGAAAATGTGAGAAACTCAGAGGAATGTTGAATCAGATAGAGAGAAGAGAGGTGGGAGCTGCAGTTGCCTTTGCGAAAGAGATTGTAGTGATCAGGAGTGGTTGCAACACTGGCAACTCTTCTTCATAGGACAATAATAAGAAAATCATGACTCCTGGAAACTGCTGAGGACATAATCAGGCCTGAGCTAGGAATTGCTACTATTAAATGGAATGTTGTTTATAATTATGAGTCGTAAAAAAATAACCGACCAAATAAAAGAAATTAACCAAGTAAAACAAAAATTATGAACAACAACCAACCAGACAAAAAACACAACAGGTGAAAAAGTCCTAAACAGCTCCAGGATCTGTCAATATTTTTGCACCCTAAGTATATTAGCAGCCACATTTTACTCCATCATAGCCACAACTCAAGCTATTTGCAAGGGCATGAAGGGAATTACTTCCACTCACAAGAATAGCTCTATTATGGTGATCTGAACCCAAAGGAATCCCTTGTCATAGCAATTTTTCTTTTGTAGCATGGCTTGAGGAACCTGGTTTATTTTTAGCCAGCCAAAGAGTTCAATATTGAAATCTAGGAGCTATTTGTTGACTCTGGATACATTGTTTGTATCCAGAGGCTGCATAAAATGTTAATGAGCATGTCTCTTACTTTCTCAGTAGAATAGGAACCAGGGATTTAGGCAGCTAATTTACAATTACTTACACCAGCATGCAAATGAACCTATCACTTACACCAGCATGCAAATTAATCTGGCCTTCTCTAAATGTAAAGTAAGAAACATCCTTAGGAAAAAAAGCGAATTAAAAAAAAAAAAAAAAAAAAACAAAACAAAACAAAACAAAACCAAAACACCTATTACCTCTCTGATTCTCCTCCAGAGAGCCTCTTATTTGAAAAGGAACATGTTTCCTGCACATAGTTTCAGACACACTTATGTGCTTCTTTCTGACCCTTGGTACAGGCGATAATTGAAAAATAGAGGAGCTACTGTAGGAACTGAGAAGAAGACATGAAAAGTGCTGGGGAAGGAGGGAATATGAAAGCAAAGGAGACTGATAATGGAGAGGGGGGTAAAGGAAGTGGAAAAGAAGATTTAATCCACCTAGCTATCATTCAGCCCAAAGGCATGAAACAGAACTGATGCAAAGTGTTCACAGTAGCACAGAGTGCAATAGCACACCAGAAACTATTACGATTTCCCAGCATGTAATATAGATCAAGTGCTAAAAATGCTGAAAAGGAATTTGCTAGGAAGGACAGGCTGTGATATCTGCCAGAACTTCATATACCTACTGAGAAATCTAGCCCACATGTGGTGTCCAAGACAGTGACTGCTGAAGATTTAAGAATTTTGTCAGGAATTTGGGACAAGATTTGAAGTGATGAAAATACAACATTTGAAGACATAAAAATATGAGGTCTTCTCTAGATACATTACTGATCTCTACTACAGTGGAAATCTGCCGCTAAAAATACAGTTTAGCAAGTGAGCATCAAACCCAGTAAAGCCCCACTGCTCCCCTTGTATTCTTGTGCACTGTTTCCCACTGCTTGTCTTGCCCACCACAGCCTAGGCTTGGTCACTCCCAGGACACACTGGACTCTCAAATCCTGTCTCCAACACAGGTTAAAAGAAGAGAGAAGAAAGGAGGTACTCATAGCAGTGGTTTTCCATAGAAGTTGTAAAAGCATCCTGAACTACAACTAAAATATTATTTTGTCACATCTGTCTTACAGATGGTCTTTATCCAAGCTGTGGGAGTTGACTCTGGGGAAGCTTTGTGTGAACATTCAAGGTCAGGCAGGCCTTGTACAAACTATGGCACAGATTTCTCTCAGTTCATAACCCAGCTGAAGAATTACGGATGTTCTTTCTTCACTTAACAGTCTGTTAGGTCATAGGCTAAAGGAGGAATGAAATGTGTCCATCAGATTCTTCTATTCCCTCCCTTCCTGCCATTAGTTGTCCCCACTAGGACTCTTTTCCTCCCTTAGTCCTTGCATAGCTCAAAGCAGCTCCAGGTCATAGGAGAGGGCAGCAGGAAATCCTGAAATAAGTTGCATACAGGCAAAATCCTATGCCTGCATTAAACACAAAACTTTATACAGAGAGATATAATAGAAAGTCTGCTAACTCTTTGTGAACCCAATTTCAACACATCTGGTTTTCTGCAAAGCTAAAAAAGTTGTTAAGCCTAAAAGAGTAATTCAATTTCACCATCCTCAGTATCTCCCACTAAGGATATGTGCAATTAATATTTCATTTGCTAATTATCAAAGGTATTTACAAGACTTTCTATTTTAAGAACATCACAAAGACATAATATGAAGCTATGTGACTTCTGTGTTCTGATGTAATTTGTCTGTTCAAAAAGTCTTCTAAAAGATAAATTAATATATACTGAAAAAAAATTTGCTAAATTATATAATAAAAAAATACAATAAGCCTTGTTCATAATTCCTATTTTATATTTACTTTTATTACTATTTGGGTAGTTCAAAGTGAAATAATTCCTTTTGAAAAGCAATGGTGATGGAGTCATTTGTTTCTTTGATGCCTGCCCACTACTTTGTTAAGCATGTGAAAAGTGATGTTTCTGCACCCAGGAGGACCTAAGAGAAATATTTGCCTTTAATAACTTTTTAAAACCTTTTTTCAGTCAGCATTAAGCCTGACATGCGGCACTTTTAGTGTCCTGCTCCTGGCCAATCTCAAAGGAATGGATTAGACTAAAACGTAGGTCTTGTAGCATCCTTCTCTCTGGATTGGCTGTTCTGGTGTGTGGACATCCTCCAGACAACTGACAGGAAAAATCTTTATGAGCTTTCATGGCAGCCCAAGCAGCTTTGGAGCTGTAATGCCTTGGCATGGAGCAGCTCTTTCTGTTGTGGTAGCTGGCTTGTCATACCTGGCTCTGTGCATCTCTGTGTGCCACTGCAAGGGCCACTGTGTGCAGTAAGAGGCACACATTTGTGGTGGAAGAAGCCATTGTTTGTAGCAGGATCAGAACATTTTTTTCAATGTAGTTCAAGGCCTTGTGGTTATAGCAGTCTACTCTTTTCAGTGAGATTTAATGAAAGTCTATAATATTAATTTATATTACCTTAAGAGTTTGGCTTTTTAAAGCTAAAACTTGTGTAAGTATCCCAGGGAACAGGGTTGAATAAACCCTTGAATAAACCATAATAGGAATTGTAACTAAAGGTATTACCCCAGCAGTAGGCCAAGCAAGTTGCCTACAAAACAATAGGGAATTCCACATGGATCATGTCCATATGATAAGAAGGCTAAAAATGATCATTTATAGTAAGGGGTTATAATTTTTTCTTCTCCTAAACTGTTATTTGTTGCAGATGTGAGATGATTAAATCCTCTCATACTTGGATGACACAAATTATTTTTTTAGCTATTGAATCAAAATAATTTATTTCTATAGAATGACTGAAATTGTCTTATCCATTTATAAAAAAGTGTTTAGTAAATGTGTTATAGTGTTAGCTAAAGGCAGAAGAGTTATTAAAGACCATTTAGATCTTCTGTACACATTTACAAATGAAAGCAAAAAAAAAAATTCAGATCTTGGCAAGAATTTTCTCTGGTTGTGGTGTCTTTTCAGATTCATAATAAAAATAAGAAATTTCTGAGAGCAAATATTTCTGCTTAGTAGAAACTGATCTTTTCCACCAAAAATAAATAATTTGAAAATTTCAGCCATCTTTAAACTATCTGATCTCAAAGGGTTACTTATTTGTACCATCTGCATGTATGGAAAGAAGGATATTACATTTTTAGCCATGTAATTTTGAGGTCTGCCTGGCAAAGTACAGGAATTGTTAAGAGCATGCTGGATTTCCTCAGGAAAGAGAGCCAATATCCTCAATAGCATTGTGTATTTATTAAAAGACAGAAGCAAGAATTGACTTTCTGCATCATCCAAGCTTTTAATGTTGCAGAAGGTCCCTCCTTTTCCCTTCCTTTTTTTTTTTTTTTCTTAAGAAGAAGAGTAAGCCATAAGCTATTTATGTTTTTATTCTTCATTTCTGGAGTTGCCTTTGCAGAAGACAATTTAGTTCTTTTATATGCCCAGTAGGGGCATTTATTTCACTGAGGACAATCTTGTTGCAGTCCCCCACAAGTCAGCACGGAATATAGGGATGCATTGCCAGTACTAGGCAATAAGCCTCCACTTGCCCTAAATCAGTCTTTTGAAATTCTCCATAGCTGCAAGAAAATCACAGGAAGCAAAAAAAACCCAGCACTGCTCTGAATCTCACCCTTCCTCGACCACCTCCTTGTATGTGGTGTTTGCTGTTTGGTCCTTTTTCCAACGCAGATAAACTCCCACAGTCGGTTTGGTAAGACATCTCTCAGCCAGTCTTTAGTCCCTCCTGAGAAAGAAAGGAACAAAGCAACTAAGAACATGAAATGAGAAAAGCATGCAGTGCATTCAGCATTTAGAAATGAATGCAGTGCAAAATTGTAGTGCCAATGCCCTTCCAGGAGCTGCTGTCATGAGGTGAGAGCCCTCTTCCTCTTAAAAAAAACCTCTGTCACGTAAAGAAACTCCACCCCTACCCACCCAGCATTTTCAGGGAGGTATCCCCAAAGCAGCACTGATCTTCCTTTCTCCTGTCTGGCTGCACAGGTCTCACAGCTGAGGTCCAGTGGCACTCCTGAGCCTTCAAAGATCCACCCCGGGGTGATGATGCTGAGTCAGTGGGTGATGACACTGAGTCAATATGCTGGGTCAGGGCTGAAAAGAACAGGGATACCATACAGGTCCTGAGGTGAAAAAATAGTGCCTAACCAGGTTTCCACAGCAGAGATGGTGTAGCCAAGCTGGTCCCTTGCTCTTCTCACCAGCAGGAACAGCAGACATCAAGTGTGGCATTGTCCTTTGCCTGCATCCTGCTCCAGCAGAGCTAAGGCAGAGCTTGCCGCCATCCAGCCTGCAGAGCGTTGCAATTACAGCTTTTCCCTTTCTTTGTCCCTTTATCTGTGTGCTCCTCTGTGGGTACCTTGGGAAAGCTGACTGAAATCAAAAGTTCACTATTCCTTCCTCCAGCCACAGTGCAACAGCTACTCAAATTAAAAGACAGACCCGCTGTGAAATAGAAAGTGTTCCCCAACTTGCAATGAGTTCTCATAAAGAAACTGTACCAATCAGTACAATACCTGTGGCTTCCTACTAAAAGCAAATGATACTTCACAGCAGATAGCCAAGCACACAAGGATGTATAAATGAAGCAAAATGCCCTTTATTTTTTTTTTGCCTTTACATGACCACATTGTGTGCATGGAAATACAAAGGGATTCCTTCTCTTTTTAAAGGCAGACAATGAAAATACCTAGGTTTGGCCACATGAATTCTTCCAGTAATAAACCAGGGCTAACCTTCTACTTAAAACTCAATTTTCGCTTTGAATTGAAAATTTTATTTGCACCAGAATATCTTCATGGTAATTAGCAAAGAAATGTGCCCAGTATATGAAATCATAAGCCCACTGACATGAATGCCAAGACCTATCTTTCAGTAATAGTTGTTTTAATTTTTGGAATAAGGTTGAATTTTTTATCATTTGTTCTGAAAGAACTCTACATGCCCCTAGAAGAATATCAATCCAGGTTGTAAGTTTAGTTCATAATCAGTAATTCTGAGGTCTTTCAAGGAAATCTATCATAACAACAGGTGAAGAAATGTCTTTTCCATGGGGCAGGAATTGTATGTAGATTGGACTTATCCAGAAACTCATTTACAAAATTCTTTGCCTTCCACTAGAAATCCCAGACACATCCATGCCCTTGCCTTCTCTGAAATAGTAGTAGAGCTGGTAAATGAGTTGAAAAACTCAGATGTACGACGTGAATTGTTCTTATCAAGAGAGAAGGCAACCCCCAACGTTACAGACACCAGCCCTGCTGTGCAGTTTATGGCTAAAATGCACTTAGGTTCTGTAACAGCATGAGCTACCTCCCTCCTGCTCTGGGACAGTAAGGCTGGGAGGCTGTTCAGTGTTTCTGCAAACCTTTTTCCTTTTTTAAGATACATAGGAACTTTTCTCCTAAAATGCCATTTCTCACTAGAGTGAGCAAAATGTAACCTTTGCCTATTTCTATTTATAAATCTTACACATTTATCCTTTTAATTATGCTTACTGGAAAACAATTCACTCTGATTTCTTATGGCATCTTTCATTAGGACAGAAGGATAATAATATTATCTTTGATGGGTTCCTATGCTGCAATGGCAAAAGTGTTTATTCTTCCTGAACTTTCTCCATGATTTTAATAAATAACAACTTGGCATTCATCAAGCTCCATTTCCTTCAGTTTTTTCCTGTAGGTTTTTCAGATTATTTCTTTTCCAGTGTTGAAGGTTAAGGTTTTCTTGTTTATACTTGATGTTTTCCTGTGGAGCTACCCATCACCGAGTTTCAAAGAACATGAGCCCAATCCTCGTGCTGTATAAATTATCTAATTAATAACCAGAAAATTCAAAGGAGATTATTTACACTAGCTTAAAACCTATGGTCTCTTTGTGTCTTAAAAAAAAAGAATAGAAAGTAGCAGGATTTTTTTACATGCATAGTATATTAAAAAACCCAACAACACCAAGATCCATTCCTAAAGGTCATAGCACACGTTTAAAGACATATATAGCTTGATTTTTAGCCCTGGCCAAAATATTTCCAGCACAATAATGAGAAAACAGTTATCTTTTATGTCACCAACTTACACCATCTATGTTTTTTTAGCCGTTTTTATCTCTTGTATATCTTAAGCCACACCTCTGACCTTCACACAGCAGACAGCAGATGAAACAGGAGAAACATGGTCCTCTGGGATGTGGGGAGATCTGTACAGCTGCATCTCTGGTTGATGATCTCCCGCCCCATATTCTGTTCTGCACAGCTATACCCCTCATGAAATCTCTTAGGCACACATTGCTGCAAGATGAGGAGGGTATGTGTCACCACATCGTAATGCCTACCTTGCCCCTTATACTAACAGACATTATGAATTTCCAGCCTGATTCAGCTATTTTTATTTTAAATTCAGTAATGGATTGGGACTTTGATTGCTTTTCAGATTAAAACATCTGTAAATATCTAAATAATAGCATCAACAACTTATAGACAAAACTAAAACTGTAAAATAAACTTTGCAAAACAGTGAAAATATTTGTATTGTCCAGCCCATAGAAGTAAGAGAAAAAACTGGTGTGAATTGAAGGGGTGAATGTTGAAGATTACTGCGTCTTAGTGTTCCAATGATACTCAGTGGATAGCAAGAGAATAGCTGAAGAAAAGATGACAAAACTCACAGTGCTGTGAAATGACTGTAATAATCGTCAATCCAGCTCCTGTCATCTGAAATCAACTACTTTTCAGATGTCATAAAGGCATAAATGGGACATAAAATCAGATAGATTTCTGTTGAGGCCATAGAGGGATAGATCCCTGGCCACCACAATATCTGCTCCACAGAGGGCACCCTGCTGTAGCTGTCAAATTCTCAAGCTCCCAGGCCTTGAATGTAAATTAGAAAGAACAACAACATTTATTAGATCATGGTTACTACAGGACATTCATCTGTCATTGATCAGTGTGGCATAATGTTCCTCTCTGGTCCCCCTGAACAATTCACACTGTTTCTTTGCCTGTTTTCTTAAACAGCCTCTGTTATGCCAGGATGAAGTTGAGTTGATATCTCAACAGCCTGCCTGACTCTGAGCCGACTAAGGACACTTCCACTTGAGTGACTTGGTGGCAAGTGTTTCCAAAGCTTTCCTGCTAATGAGGTTGCTTGCCAGCAGAAATGTTCACACTTGCTCATAGCTGTGATGGACAAGCTCTCTGTGGCTGCTTATTCTTGTTTTAAATCATGTTCCATGAAGGGACTAATTGGGTGAGGTTGCCCCCTGTAGAAAGCAGAAAATTTCTGCTTATCAGGGGAGATGTTTACGATTGGAAGAGGGGTTTCTGTGGCACAAGAGGGAGAGACCTTCTCAGAGCAGTGAGCCCTCAGCTCATCCATAGACTGAGAAACTATTTAGAGGAAGAGAGAGTGGAAATCTGTGATTCTCAGAGAGTAGTAATAAATACCCCACGACCAGAAGGGATTGCTTTGTGTTTGCTGCAACTCAGAAATACTCTGTTTTGTTGGAAACCAGCTACAGAAGCAATCAGGTACCTGCAAGGATAGACTGGGCTGGAGTCATCTTGGCAACATCAGAAGAACATTAGCACAGCCCTGGTAAGGCAATGGTTCATTTTGCTCCCTGCTCTGTCTCCTACATCACACATGCAAAGTTGCAGCAAAATTGAAAGACTATCAAAAGCATTCTGAAAATCTAAAGATTTATCAATCACATCATCCTTATCCATATTTCTATTGAATTCTAGAAAGAATTGTAAAAGATTTGCAATAAAAGGCTTCACTTTATGAAAAAAACCCATACTGACTTCTTCACAAAAAGAACCAAGGTTGACTCTTGCCAACTAAATCCAATGTATCCCGTATGCATTCATTCAACTCTTTATTATAGTTTCTACTAATTTTCTCTTCATTTCTCTTCTTTAAAAATAGACTTAATGTCACCCCTGAGTCCTCAGATACAGATGCAATTTAAGTGAAATGGCATACACCATGATTAGTAATTCAACTATTTCATCCTTGATTTCCTTTTGATCCCATGATCAAAAGTGAATTGAGTGAATACACCCTGGTCCTGGGGATGTGTGACTGTTCATTTTTTCAGTCACTTCCAGCATCCCTTCAGAATCACTTCACTTGATGAGTCTCCAAAAAAGAATGACTTTTAAACAGGAATATCCTTCATTTCTTCTGCCTTGAACAGTGATGCAGAAAAGGTTTCTACCATCTCTGAAATCACTCTGTGTTCTCTGAACAGGTTTTTATTATCCTATTCATGAGTGGACCCTACAAATTTTCTGGCAGACCTTGCTTCTCTCCCCTGCTCTTTTATCTTTGTTTCTAGACATACAAAGGGTGTAAATATCTGCATTCTTTCATACCCAGTCATTTCCAGATTCCTCTATTTTAAAGCAACTTGTTTAGTCCATGTTCCATTAAAATCAGATTTATTTGAGTAGTGAAACATTTCAGTCTTTGAGACATCACTCCAGGACGAAGCCCAGCAAAGCCTTCTCAGAGAACTGGCCAATGTAAGGACTCTTCATAAAGCTGTTCTTCTACATCCTGTTAAAGGTATCAATTTGATTTCCCACTTCTCCCAAGAAGGACTCATCAGAAGTCTAACACTCGCACAGATCAGAAGGAAAAAAAGGGTTTCTGAGGTGCTTCAGAAATGTGTTTATTTTCAGCAGTTCCCTGTAAATAAAAAGTGCTACCAGAATGACTCTGACAAAACAATTTATGTTAATTAATCATTGGATTTTGTTTTCAGATTTGCAAGTAAATATTTATTTGATGCTCTTGAGTACCTGTTTTTTTTCAGATATTGTACATTTTTTGTCATTGATTCTTACACCCACCAGCCTAAATCTCTAGAGAGAACATCTGTTACTGAGCTGTCTGTGTGTAAGCCTGGACTTTCATCTGAAGAAATCACACAGGAAATCAAACTCTATTGTCCAGTTTGTTCTTGATATCCATGCAACATGTAACAGTTTAAGGTCTCACTGCTTTGAAAGAATACACCAAAAGTACTTCACATCTATAAGAGTGATAGTCTACTGCATGAAAGAAGCAAATATTGAAGGATGAATTCCATTACTAACAGGAGACAAGTTAGTAGAGACTGCATTCACCTCAGAGACAGTAGCTCTAATCTGGATTCCAAGGGGCAAAGGGGCAAACCCTTCACAAGAAAAAACTGGAAACCCCATGATTCATCTCTGTCCTGCAGGGACCTCTCATGATGGCTGTCCCAGGAAACTGTTAAGATGTGGAGTCTTGTGAATGTGTGAGCTCAAATGAGGTGACATTTTAAAAGCAGTTCTTGAAAATTAACTATGAGTCTCAGAAAATTTTCCAAACATCTCATTAATTTAAAATTATTTAGTTTCCCTTCAGTCATTTATTTATACATAAACAAGCCATTCTCACCCATCCTATACATGTAGAAATAAACAAATTAATTAATTGTTTTCTACAGCAGCCTTAAAAAAAGAAAGAATGAGAGAGATTTTCTGCTTCTGAGTACTTGGAAACTGCTAGTATAGGCACTTGATAATTGCCAGAGTAACAAGAAAGAAGCAAGTCTTAAAATGGAAACAGACATAACATTTCCTTGAATTGCAGGATATGCATTAGAAATAGATCATCTTTCACTTGACAAGGCTAACAGGAGAAAGTGTTTGTAAGACAAATCATATGGTCGGTATTGAGACCAAACAGTAACAATTTCAAAACAGTGGTTTTACCCCATCCATGGTACATGTTTTAGTTGCCCTTGAGACTCCTTCTAAAAGGCTATTCAATGCTCTTTTGTAAACATTCTTCAAATTTCCAGCCAAATTTAATTAAAAACCAGTTCAAACCAATCTGATTTGGTGCTGGCTTTATCCTCTGTACAGGTAACTTTTTTCTGTCCTCAGTGATACATTTATAGAGAGCAGCAGCTCTCAGTCTGGGTTGAGTTCAGCAGTCTCTTCTGATCACACTGCTTATTCCCCAGGTCTTGCCATTTCCTTCCCTCTGAACCACATATTAATCACTTCTCTGGGTCACCATATGCAAATAAGAGATTGTTGTGGGAACATTTCAGATTAAGAAGATTTTGCAGTGCCCATTCATGGATTGCTTTTCTCAACAAGTATGTGTTGCTGGCAACAGCAATCAGTAACAGAGCCACTATTACAGTGTGGTCTGGTTTTTCCCCTCAGTCATTTCCCATGGATGGGCTCCCAACTTTTAAAATCCAGGTATTCAAATGAACAAACTTACACACCATTTAACTCCATCTCATTTCACCTCCTATTAATCTACTTGCTTCCTCCTGTGTTATTTTCTTTTAAGAAGATCAGATCTTGTCCAATTGCTACATGAGGGGTTTCCTCATCACTTTTCTAATTTCTGTGCCCAGATCATTACCAAAAATATCAAACAAGGTTAACCTGGAAAAATATTCAAGAAGAACTCCAGTAATCACCCTCTGTCCAGACAGATACTTTCCCTTTTCCCCTAATTTTTCAAGCCAAATTAGAAAATTCCTTTAGAAAAAATTCCATTAAAAGGGGGAGAAGCTCATCATTCTTGAAAAGCAAGTCAAACTGGTAAGTAAAAATATTCATGTAGACTAAGGAGAAACCCAAATGCAAGTCTTCATTATTTCATTTCTTACATATGTGTGTACGCAACATTTTGCTTTGACATTGTTTTTGAGCCAATTTGAACCAAAATTCCAAGGAGAGACAAACTTGTTAACAGCAAATAAACAATGTCACACAGGGAAATCACCTGTTGCTAAGAGCTGCTCTTGTCAAGGGAATAGAGATTTGCGAAGCGCATCCCTCCCTGTAACAGAACTGATGTATATTCCCAAATCTCCTGAAGAATAGAAATAAATTACATGTGATCTAGAGGGACACATTGTACACTTGCTCACTAACATACATTTTGAAAAGAATTACTATAGTTGTTTAAATCAAAATAGGCCAGTATGTACAGAGCCTGGTACACTCTCGTTTTGGATATCTAAGTTTTACAGCAATACAAAGTATTATTCTCATCCTTAATAATAATCATAGTAATAATAACAATATCATTAATCCTTCTATAACAAAGTACAAAATTAAAGAAAAAAAGTAATTTCTGTCTTGTAGCAAGCTGCAACATAAAGGAAGGCACATGGAAATGCCTCAAAAGCTCAGCCCTTAAAGGCATATATCTTGTGTGATTTGTATTAGATAAACAGTATTTCTTTAAAGAAAGTTATCTCTGGGTGAAAATAAGCTGGTGGGGAAGTTTTTTTCCTTTCTACACCAGCTGAGATAGTTGCTCATGGTAGGGAGAGCAGGAGCTGCCTATTTCATCTGTGTCAGATAGAGAACAGTCTTTATCTACCATTCTAAATCAGATCTCAGGCATATGTATACATGTTTCCAATGCATATCCACTTGTAGATCTCAGCAGCTTCCAATCCAGACAAACTATTCTTTCTGCTGCAATGTGAATACAGCTCTGTCTCTACATCTGTAAGACACTATTGGTTTCCTTAGGTATTTTATTTGGAGCATTTGAAATTAAATTATCCCATTAGAAATTGAAAAAAAATTAAATAAATCCCCTCCTCATTCATACAATGCCTCTTCAGAAAAAACCCATAACCTTCTTTTCAAACAAATGCTAAATTCTAAGAGCAGACCTCTGTCACTGAGCTGCACCTTTCATCTTGCAGAGGTCAATGCAGTGCAGTGAAATGACAATGGCCAACTCTCTTACGTTATTTTTTCAGGGTATCATCATCCCACAGCAGCCAAGCTGCAGGGCTGCTCAGAGCAGCATTCTGTACTGGGTAACATTGTCATGGCAACCAAACAAATGGGTCATCCCACTCCTGCTCACTCCCATTGTTCCACGGTGTGTGAGAGAAACACAGCACGAGCAGGAATGTGTCTCTGAGTTTCTGCAAGGCTGAGCCAAGCTTCCCTCCCAATCTGCTTTGGGCATGGTACCTCCTGGGGAAGCACTGGGCCTGTGCGCCTGCCCAGGGACATGCACATGCACAGGTCCATGACCTCAGCAGGTGGACAAGGGCTCAGGAGCAAAAGCAACTCCCAGGAAACAGTAATGATGTCCTCTTCTCCTGTATATTACTAGATAATAGCAAGCAACACAGTACTAAAACAATGGCAATAAAGTGGGGATGGCCAAGCCAAGTGGCATGATGGAATACCTGGGCAATGTGGTGATTCAGTAGGACAAGTGGATGAGGGAGTTCTATGAGGATTGTGAAGTGGTGTGTTTGTTGAACATTGCTCTCTTCCAGCTATGTCTGTCCTGTGCTTTCCTCATTGCTCCAGTCTTGTTCTTGTTCCTCTTCCTCACAGTTCTTCTCATTCCCATTCTTTTCTGTGCTCTGTAATAACTCTTTGCTGAAACTTCATCTTCTGCTCCTGTGGTGCTATAGACTCACACCCACCCTGCCACTCTGATAGGACTGTTTCTGAATCACCCATATTTCATACTGCAAGATACATTCTCTCATAGGGCTTTGCTTTCAGACAGATGAGAACTTAATCGAGTTTACAGCTATTCCAGCTGGAATTATGTGTGCCAGACATCTGGATGGAGAAATTATTTTCTTGAAGTTTACATAATTACTGTCAGCCAAAATTCATTAAATGTTTCCAAGATTCAGGCTAAGGTTGACATGGACATGGGCCAAAATTATGGTAATTATTAAAAAATTTAAACAAATTTCCCACATTTTTCCCTATCCCCATGGTATATGCAATTTATCAGGATATTCAGTTTATCAGGACATGCTGCAGTTTTCTTCGAGGCATTTTTTACTTATGAATATATGTTTTTCCTTATGAATATATGTTCTTTTCCAAGTAAGATATAACCCCTGAAAAAAATGTCATTTGCACATCTCAAGAGAAAATTCTTAATGTTTGCAAGATAAGACCTCAACAGGTATTGTTTATTCTGCACATTTTGCAGGCCAGAGACTGAAGTGCAGTGTTCCCCAAGGAGATGATGAGACTGAGATAGTCAAAAAAGGTAAGCAGACTGGGGATGGGAGTTGGATCAAGAAGGAACCCAAGACCAGTAGATGAGAAGACGAGTTAAGATGATGAACAGAATCACTGAATCATAAAATGATAAAGGGTTGGGAGACACCTTAAGGATCACCCAGCTCCAACACTCCTGCCATGGACAGGGACAACTTCCACACTTGAGCCTGAATTGATAAGGTGCCTGTGCTTTCACCATCGCCTTTCATGTCTTTGAGAGCTGTGATTTGAACGTCTAATGTGTTAAATGCACTGAAAAAAGTCTTCCATTGGCAACACAGAACAAGCAGGAACTGGGCTTTTTTACTTCTTTTGTTTCTCTGTCCTCCAGATATAAATTGGTTGTACTAGTACTGCCTTATGTTATGCTCTGAAAATATGTTCATTTCCTTTTTTGTAGCTGTTGGATGTTAATACAAACAGCATGAGAAGTCTCAGAAAAAGTTCAACAACTCTTTAGAACAGGTTTTGAAAAATGCAAGAGGTAAGGCTCAGGAGCCACGAGTAAACAAAATACTGAAAAGCTATTTAAAAACTGAGCACTCAATCAGGCAGATGTGCCATGAAAAAACACAGTATGCAACGATGAGATTGCAGATGGAATTAGAAAGCATAATCACAAAAAGCCAAATTAAGTTTGCATGTGGGTCTTAATTCTTGCATCATTTCCCATCTGTTGAGGGCTTGACTTTTCAGCCTCAAAAGCAATATAATAATATAACATTACACAGGGTTTTTTACATTCTCTTACTTTCTCCAACAGACACAAACAAATGCTGAAGCAACAAGAAAGCCCCATCCCTCAGAGTCATGGGGATAGTGAACTCTTTCCTGGATCATCATGGTCATGCCATTTTGTTGTGGTTGTGTCCTAATTTGTTGTCCTGCTTTCATTATTGTGTTCTTTCACATTTTTTCTGAGTAAAAAGTACCTCCCTATCTTCTTCTTTAGTCCCCTGTGTATTCAGATTACAGTCTTGATGGCAGTAGCAAGATATTTAATGCAATACAAATGTTACATCATCTTAGTATTGTCAGAATTCCTAGGAGCCCATCACAGGGACTGGTATTTTAGAAATGCAATGTGAAAAGACAGCCCTTGAACAAAGAAATTTATATACTCAAAGACACAGCTATAAAAACCACACACAAACACATAAGAAAGACAGAAGCAGATGAAAAAGTAAAAAAATACATTACTCATATCAGAAAAAAATCAGTAGTTTTCTGCATTTATGAAAACATAATTGAAAGCACTGTCTTGTCTTTCATATCAGACCTGCTCTACACTGGTTTCTAAAGCTGCAGTTAAAGGGAGAGCTATTTATTCTCCCCCTTGTCACTGGAGGCTTTTACCTATAGCAAGCAAAATGCAAGCCAGCAGTCATGTAATATATTACAGATTATTTATTCTGTTTCCAGTTCCCAAAGCCCTGTTGTGTCCACTGTTTAACCATCTACAAATTTAATTTCATAAGGTATAACAGGGAGACTAGACTAGAATCTACATGGTAGTAACAGTGAACACTACTAAATCAGAAAACTAAGTGATTCAATGTTATTGCATTATGCAAGAGAACAGGATTCAGAAGATTTATGACACACTTCTGTTTGAAGATTTGAAGGGAATAGTGGGAAAATTACACATTTGAACAAAATGCCTAAGGATTATTGTAGTTGGAAGAGAAATATCATAATTGTGCATACATTCAAACTCACAAGAAATATGCAGATTAAACATTTAATTAGTTTACAGAAGACCTGCAAGAGTGAGCAGGGTATAGCTACCATAGTTCATGCTAGCAGCAATAAAGATTATAGAAGACAAACATAAAAATACCACTATTCCAAGAACATGAACACAGAAATCCATAGTTCATATTAGTTCAGGAAACTGAAAGTGTGCCCACTTCTGAGACAAAGACCAGTATTTCCCTTGCCAATAGCCATCATTGGAAATTCAGAATGCAAGGGGATTCTGCATTTAGTTCCAATTTTTTACATGGCCTGTACCAAATAGGCCCTTTTCTTTTTATGCCTAATTTCTTTCTTCCTCTTTCCCAATGTGTGGTTCATCCCAAAGGTGAACTTTATTAAGGTTCCTATTATTAAATATAATAATAATAAGAAGAAAGAGGGATGCAGAAGGCCTAATCATGCATACCTGACTTAGCCACAAGTGTGAGTTTGAACTAGTTACTTTATTTCTCTGTGCCTCAGCCTTTCTCTCTGTGAAATGGAACGAACAACAAACCAGTGCAAAAGCAGGATCTCACCAAACTCATTCTTGCTTATCAAGTTATTTACCTTTATATGATTTGCAAAAAATCCTATTAGTCAGATCTGATTTGGGAAAAAACAAACAACAATTAATTCAGCCTTACTTTGGCCACCTCACTTAATCTTCACCACTAAGGAATGGAGGTGTTTCAGGCACAACAACAACAATTACATTCTTGCTTAATTAATTTCTAACATCAATCTCAAACCATGCTTTATAAAATAATTCCTATCACTGAGCATTCTACATTAATATGTACTAAGTACTGGATAAACTTGCCGAAGTAATTAATGTGTTTCATTGAAAATTTTTCACTGAAAATTGCATTTCCAAAGTTACAGATTATCTTAGATCTGACACTGGAATAACAGGACAAAAAGTCATGCTTTTTGTTATGCAAAAATTTTCAAGTTTCCTGACTGCAAGTGTTTACCACCATTAAAAATTTAAAATATATTATTGTGGCACCATTAACAAATACTTGTCCTTCACTTGAAAATTCTTTCACGATAAGGCTGGAAAGAAAAAAACAAAATTCCTGGGAAGTGCAAAGCTGAGACATGAACTAAACCAAAGGAAACAGATTGTATATCTTTGTGAAAATTACTTTCTTGATATTACTTGTGTATAAAAGGTTGACAAATTGCCAATCTCTATTTTTCTTGGCCTTGATGCTAGACTGAGGGAAAGAGCTTCTGGCTACAGCAGTAAGGACTGTTTCTGCATATTCTGTTTTATTATTCCCCTCAGATATCCCTTCTGGTTTCGCTTCTTTTTAATTCTCAAATAATTATTTTTATGGCACCAATTGTTATAAAATTTTATCCTCACATTTACAAGTGGAATGATATTCTTGAGGTAGTTTCTTCAAGTGTCCCTTACCCAAGAGGAAAAAAATGCATTGATAGAGAACAGTAGAAATTACATCAAAATTGATCATTTTCAAGCAATGGTTATATAACATCTTGTAACAAATTAAAGATTAAATAGACCTAGAAAAAAATGCAAGGTAACCATAATAATGCAAATAGAATGTAGTTTAGGTTCCATTTTATAGCTTAACGATATCATTAGACAGAGGAATGAAAACCATAATGATAAGACACCACATTAAAAAAATAGCAGAAGAAAAACTAATTAGAAACAGTATGAAAAAGGAAAGAATTGTACAGCATAGAGATGTTCATAATATAAGAGTGGGAACTAAAAAAAACCCATGAAATGGAACTATGACAGAGTTAAGCTCACCCAATTTCTAGAGTTAGTGGATGTATTTTTTTAAAAAACCCAGAAATTTGAGAAAATAAACATATATTTTGGAGAAAGCTGAACAAAAAACAACCAATCAAACAACACAAGGTAGAGGAATGATCTGGTCTCTTTGTCAGAAGAAAAACAAATCAAAAACACCGGAAACGTTTTTGGCATGTGATGGAATCAGCAGCCATACCCATATGTGAGGGTGCGTAAATAACAGCAATGGATCTGCTACAGCTTGTATATTATGGAAGTAAATGCAACATCTTTCCCTTAAAATGGCTCAAAATCAGAGAAAGCACTAAGACTGAAAATAACAGCTTGTTTCTGTAGTTTCCAAAAAATCCAGCTGAGATCAAGACAAAATCAAAGACTGAATAACAACTAGAGTTCTGACAGAGTAATGAGTCTAGAAAGGCATGTGGATTAGTTTTCATTTAATTTTTGCCACCTAAAGTCTCCATCAGGGCCAGTTCAAAGCTTTAAAAACAGCAGGCTCCTCTAACTATTAGAGTTCAGGTTGAAACTGTTAGTATCAAAACACATTGGGGTTTTCAGAATGTAAAAGCTGTAATTGTCAGAGTACTTCTACTCTGTTTTGATAAATGACAATACATGACAATTTTATAAGATTTCTTCATGCATTTATTTTTCTGTTATATACTTCCCCTAGATGCCTTTCTTTTCCTGTTTATTCTTCATATATAGCTAGCATAGAAAGAGAACTCTTACAAAGACTAAATTTAAATAGATTTTACACACACTCAGATATATATGGCAATGTTTCCTCTTTCTGGATTATTCATATGTGGACAATTTTCCAAAAGACTTGAACAGTGGTTCAATGTTGAATTTCCCCTTGTCTCAAAAATTTAATCCTTGATAGCTCTCTATCATTTTGAACTCCAGGAAGATAAAACTAAGCTATTCATTTTGATATACCTCTGTCTCACAGTGAATTGTCCATTTTTCTTTATAAATATCCCTTCCAGCCAGAAGACAGAATAACTTATTCTGTCAATTCAGAAAACCATAAGAACATTGCACCTTAATAGAGAGATTGTTTTTCCCTCTCTTCCTTTCTCCCTTTTGTACAGTCAGCCCCTGTCCAGAAATGTAGCCTCAGATCTAGTTATGTTTTATGTAAGAAGTAAAATCATTTTTCTAGCCTCAGGCAAGTACTTAAAAATATATTCTAAGATGCAATACTACTAACAAAGCCAAAAAACCTCTTTTGTTTCCTGGCTGAATATTAAGAATCTACACTTGTATTCTTGTGTTCACTGCATCATTGTATATACTTGTATTCATACTTGTATTCATACTTGTATTCACTGCACCAAATCTTTCATACTGCAGGAAAATAAAACATAACAAGGTGATGTGATTTACAAATTGAGCATTATATCTGCATCTCCAAGTTGGTATAGCATGTTGGATGTATTGGACACATTATGATGAAAACTTCCTAATTACTATTGACATCTGTCAGGCTGTCAAATACCTTTTAAAAATTCCTAGGATTCAGGCTTTTTTAAAAATCAGTTTGCAAGGGAATGTTTGCCTGACCAAAAGATATCACAGGACCATAAAGGATGGCTTTGAAAGGAATATCTTGGATAACCTAATCCAAACACCTGCTTAAAGTAATAATGTTTTTATATTACCCTCCTCATAAGAGTACTTAACTTTCTTTTAAAGACATCTAATTAATTATTTTGCCTCTACCCTGGTGACAAATTTTCATACTGTCTGATCAACCTTAGTGTTAGAAGAAAATGTCTATACACCCAGGCTAAATTAATCTTTCTTCCAAGTACAGAACTGACCATTATTTCTGTCTACTACAAGTTTTTGAATTTTTGTCTTTCCTGGTTTCACACATCATGATGGATCAATCTTTTATAACTTCTCTCTTTTTATACTAAAAAATCTAGTCATGATTCTCACACTGTCATTTAATGAACATGTTATTCTATATTCTATAACTCTCTATGTTATTGTATACTACAAGAACAGGCACCCCACTACAACTATATAAAATGACAGTGATACTCTTCCAGATCTTTGAAAAATGTCTCTGCTTAGATTTCTTTAAAAACACGTGTATTCTTTTTTGTAACAGCTTAGGATAGGATTTAATTTTTGTTTGCATTAGTGACAGAATCATGTGGGTTTTTTTAATATATTTTATTTTATGCCTATGCTCCTCCAGTTTCTCATCTTTTATGCTGTGAATAGTAGGATGGAAAAGCTACTAGAAAAATAAAGTTTTTTGCTGTTGTCTTGCTTTGCTTTTTATGTAGTATTTTCTTGACTCTGTTTTTCAATTGCTAAGTTCATGCATCTGACAGAGTAAAGACTTTGAATGTCGAATCTTACTGAATATTTCAAATGTGTACATTTAGGTCTATTTCCTTAAAATATCAAAGCAGGGCTAGACTATGATCTCAGGGATGGCAAAATCTCTGACATCTCTAACACAGAGAAAAGGGAAAATCGCATCTATTTTTTAATCAAGTCTGCTACAGACAGTAGAAAGCTGCTCTAGTGACGAAAGTTTTGCCTCGGTCCTCAGAGCAGCCAAGATTTCATATAATGCACTTTCAAAAACAGCTGGCAGAATTCTCTGTGCTATAGTAATTGGGTGATAGATAGCATTAAGCTACTGCTTTGACAATAGTTAGAGAGGGAGGCTGTGATGATTTTCAGTACTAGGCAAGGGAACGAGTTTTGCTTTAACTCCTGTAAATTATTGTTGTATATTTTAGCTCTACACATTTTGGCTACCATTCCAATGGGGAAAATTTACCATGCTGAAAAATATATTTTGGCTCTCTAGCTCACTGGTGATAGCTGCAACTTCTGTGTGCAGTGAAATCTATTCTGTGAAGAAAAACTTTTTGGTGTATGTGCCCAGATACAGCCAGAACTGGATAAGATGCCTGTCTCCCCCCTGATGTCTGCAGGCATTCACCTGTTGTCTTTTGCAAGCACAGAAACATGTTTTTGAAAAGGGTAAGGTGACAGCAGAAATAATTTTATGTTTTTCTTGTCAGTCACCTCCCAGCACAGTGCACTGAGTCAGCTCACTGAGGAGCCAGAGGCAGCACAAGTCAAGCTGGCACAGGGGGACAAATGCCACTGTGCCTCTGGGACATGGCAAGGGTTAGAGGGAAAGGAAAGAGAGGATGTACTGCTCAAACCCAGCAAGTCTGTAGACTGGTTCAGCCCATCTAGTCCCAGCACACCTAAGGATAGGACAGCCTTACAAGAGTGAAAAATAGTTCCTAAGGGCTCCAGCTGCATCTGATGAGTTTTCTTCTAAATGGACAGCACTAGTCATTGAGTACAAATTTGTAAAACCAGGTAACAGAGCCTAAAACTTTATGCTTGTGTATATTCAAGGCTGATGAGATCACTTCAAGGGATGAAAGATAAACATCTCCACTGACAGAGTTTCTGATACAGTAATTCACAAAGTGCCAGGCCAGTGGCACTGCCCTGTAATTGATATTTTCCCCTTACTCTTTCCAATATGTATAATGGTAGTCCAAATTAATCAAAGTTATTTCACTCACTCATGTGAGGTCTCATTTGGTTTATGGTTTCTTTGTGACACTGCTGATATCTCAGATTACAGCTACCAGAGTTTTCAGGGACCCTCAGGAGCAGTAATACCAATTAATTGCTTTGTGTTTCTTATCATTTGATGATGCAGATTCTCCAGCCCCAGATTCTTGCAACAGTGAAATAAAAATGTGATTGTACTTCTCACCAGTCAAAAAGTGTTAGAGTAGTAGGCAAACAGGACCTTGGGAGTACAAGAACCCCAGGCCAGGACATAACTTCAAGGATTTCTTGTTGCTTTTGTATTTTCAGACTTTGCAAAGTTGCTTGCATGTTGCTGGCCAGAAGGATGAAGAACTCTGTTTCTATGTTCAATGTACAAAAGGAAGTTCTTGCCAATTAAATTCTCAGTCTCGGTCTGCCTTTTCCAATATCTCAGTCCTTGAACATGTTTCTTATTCCTGTCTAAGAATGAAGGATAGTTGTGTGCCATTTTCTTGGAACAAATGAAGATTTGTATCAGTTTCTGGACAAGGATCCTTAAAGACATTTTTCTGGATTGAACTGTTGCTGTTAATTTCTTGGATGATCTGATGCCCCGGATTCCTAAAATAAGTTCCAACAGAAATTTCCCAAGATTTCCATCAAACTCTCTTTCCCAATAATCACAGATCATTAGACCAGTGCTTCTCAATGTGTACTCAACCACTCGAGTATTTTTAGGTGAAGAATGGATGATCTCCATCCAGTGGATGATCACCTAAATGTCGATTACATGAGATTCTTTCCTTTCCAATTTCTAATGGAAAGACCCAAAAAGGTAAAAAAATTGAGATTAACCTGAGAAGAAATCATTAAGGCTTGAAACACAGAACACAGTTATTATAATTTTCAAGAAGTATTGTCAAGATGATGGAGATTTGGATCAGAATGGTTTTGGCAGTAAACCAGCTAAGTAAAAATAATTTTCAGTTTGCTTTACTCAGGTGGAAGGAGGGGAGAGAAGAGAATTAGCCTGGATTTACAGAATGCTGGGTTTCTGTTTTGAAATTATTTTTTGATTAGTATCTGGGCAGATGCTGTTCCAACAGATAGACTCTACTCTAAAAGAAAAGTATTATGACCTCTTAGAAATAAAATTAGCAAGTCTTGTTTAGGTAACAGTTGAAGAAAGTAGAAGAGATGGGAAAATTGAGATTTTTCCTATTTCCAGCAATCTAAGAGGCATCCCTACAACAGAGTAAGAAGTAGAGTTATTCTAAAGAGTAGGTGGTTTTTGCTTACAGTGTATCTATTAAAAAAAGCCTGAAAAGCAAGGAGACTACAAAAATTGAAGTTTGCAATGGCCATTATAACATTGTACATGGCATTGTGAGAACCAGACTTTCCTAATGATTTTTGTAAGGTGTCAGTTTAGAACAATACAGCAGATGTTTGGTAGTTATCTCAGAAAATAGAAGAAATGTGTCATCACATGTCAGAGCCTCTATTTACAATGCAAATTAGAGAAGATAATTTGACATTGATGAGAGTACAAATAAAGCCTATGAATTCTACAGATTCTTTACTCTTTAGGTCTGAAGAAAGAAGAATACAAGGAGAAAATTCTAGGATAGAAGGCAGAAAGATTAAAGCCTTCCTTTACTAGTCGGTCATAGTAATACTGGAATATCACAGAAATCACAGAATGCTTGGAACCCTTTTAGCTACCCAGGTTATATCTCAGTCCAAAAATGCAAAAAAGGTCTAAAGTACCAGGGTTTCTACATCAGCAAGCAGAAAACTTACCACCTAAGGGAAAAATAAGCAACCTTGGGCCTATCACAACCTGAGTGTGAACAAATAACTAAGAATAAAAGCAAAGTGAACAGACAAAGAGCTGCTAATATTTACCCTACAGAAGCAGAGGCTCATGGAAGGGCAAGAGTAAAGGATTAAGCAGTCATCATTAGTACTCCACATTCTCTAGGGCGCCATTGACAATGCCCCAGCAAGGCTTGGTCGGGTGAGCTACAGCAAAAGCTGTGAGGCAAAGTATTTTTTTTCAAAACAGTAAGTAATGTTTCAGTAAAAGGAAAGCAAGACAAGCAGAAATGGCATGGATGCAATCTGTGCCTGTGGACTCGGATAGGCATGGCTTGTTTCAAATACCAAAGCTTCTGAAGGGCCTTGAAGAAACAGTATCTGCCTCTCACACCTCACTCCCTGAGTCTTCTCTTTTAACCCAACCCTCATTTTCTACTCTTTTTCTGTCTTTCACTTCCTCCATTTTTGGTTAAAACTAAAAGGCAGCATTGCTACCAGCAAACTTTTACAACCCATGTGACATCACTGTCTTGAAATACCACTGCATGGACAGTCTGAAGCTAATGGGTGCTTTCCAGTGGGCATTTTCAAGCAGGTAATCTTGAATAAGTCCATTGTGGTTTTATCACCATAGTATAAGGATCTCTAGTTGCTTCACATAAAAGGAGGTAAATTAGTAAATGAGGTCTGGTGGAAGAAAGCACTGCATCAGCAGGCAAAAAACAGGTCCCTCAGGAATCCTAAAAACCAGGCAGAACTTCTTTAAAGGAAAACAATAAACTAGAAGGCACACAAAGAATAAGAAATAGCCAGTCTATTTCCTTAAGGGACAGCACAAAGGAAGAATAAAGAGATATAAAAGAGAAATGTAGAGTCACAGAATAAAATGCAGAATTTAAACTGCCTCCTGGTAAAAGTAATAATTTTTCTTGATTTGTTCCGTGACTGCTAAAGGTACACCTTGGGGTGTTTTGGTGGGGTCTTTTTTGAATTCTCAAGCCTCAGAAACAAAACAGTATTACTTTCCCTGCCTTCGCTGAGTCTTTCCCGAAAGTGTTGGAGCTCTGATGGGAATCACTGAGAATTCTTCAGATTTCTGAGGACAAGCCCCAAATTAGGTCTTTGCGGACAGCCAGACTAAGTTTTAAGGAGACCAGAGGCGTGCTTAACACTCCCCCTCGCCCCAGACCTCCCTTCTCCCGCGCCCCTACAGGATTCCACCCGTCTCCCGCAGCAGAAGTCGAGCTGCTGGAGGTGCTGGAGCTGCTGGAGGTGCTTGGGGTGCTGGGCTGTTGAAGGTGCTGGAGGTGCTGGGGCTGCTGAAAGTGTTGAAGGGGCTCGAGGTGCCGGAGCTGCCGGAGGTGCTGGAGGTACGCGGCTCCTCCGTCCGTCCCCGGGGAGCAGCGCGGTTCCGAGCGGCAGCGCTGGCCGGGGCAACCCGGCTCCGTGAGCATCTCCCCGGCCGCGGGTGGAGGCGGGCAGCCCTCCCCGCCCTCCGTCCCTCCCTCCTTCCGCCCCGTCCGCCCATCCCGGCGGCGCTGCGGGCGGGGGGTGCCGCCTTCCCGGCCCCGCGTCCCCCGAGCCCCGCGGGGAGCGCAGCGGCCCCGGCCCGGCCATGGGGCTGCGCGCCGCCGGCATCCTCGGCTGCTGCTGCTGCCTGCTGCCCCTCGTGCTGCCCGCAGCCCCAGGTAAGGCCGGGGCACCGGCGTCCTCTCTCTGCCCGCCGCGGGAAGCGTCGCGGGTGGGGAGGCGACTTGGGAAAGTTTGGGGAGTTTGGCGGGGCCGCCGGGCAGCGGCGATGCCGGGAGCCCTCCCGGAGTCCCTCGATGGTCAAAGGCATCCCAGCCCCAGCTCTCGCTCCAGGCAGAGATGCTGTTGTCGTCGGGAGGCTTTTCCTTGGCAGCGGACGGAGCGCGTTTCTCCTGCCATTGGCCAGGGTGTCAGCGGCTAGTGGAGATCTTTCAGGGCATTGCTTGGGGACAATGCTTGAGCAAACAAACAAAAACTGCGACTGAGGTCTCTTCTCATTAACTTACGTTATTTATGCACGATTTAAATGAAAGTGATTATTTTTCATCCGATATAGGGTTGAAATGAATTCAGCACTTTTATTCTAAGTAGTTTTAAATGGATACTTTTTTCCGATTAAAAGTACTTTTGTGTTTCAGGTAGTTTTGAAACAATGCATTTGGAGTGGCATGTCATGAAACAACATCCATGAATATGCTCTGACATTATCCCTTATAAATGGTGTATAGGGATATTACATACACTTTTCGTGTACTAAAGCAACTTTGCATTCTTTTGTGGTTAATTCTGTATATCATTTCACTTGCCCTATATGAACATTCTATAACATGTTCCAGATTAGGTTAATTCAAAATTTTCCGATGCAAAAATGTGTTTGAAGAGAAAAGAAAAGGAACATTTTGCAGTCTGGGTTCTTTCAAAACATCAGTAATCTGTATAGAACATATGTGTACAATGTGGGGGGTTTTGTGCTGATTTTTCTGGTTTAATGTTGTAAATCACTTCTTCCAGGCGTGAACTGTAAAGCTGGCTGCCATCCAGAGAATGGATTCTGTGAATTTCCCAGTGAATGCAGGTAAAAAGATCTGTCAGACAGGGGTATTAGCACAGGAGTGATCAGCTTCAATAATTCATAATCCTGGTAAGAGGGATAGAAACTGAAATGGTTTGGTTTCTGAAAATATGGATTTGTAATGAAACAGCACTCTGTTAGAATACAGTAACTGGAATCATACAGTATGAATGTTTAGATACCTGTTTAGTTTACTTTTTCCAGTATGAAGTATTTACATTGATAAGTTGTTTTTCTTTTTTCTTGCTGAATGAGATGATTTTCTTCACATAACCTGCTTCTAGTATTCCAGAAGCACTAATGGTATGCTTTTATTCAAATAGTACAATTTGGTATGCAAAAGTTTATTGTGCCTCAAAAAGGGGGGCATACTTTTAATTATATTTATTAAAAATAAACTATGTTTCTGTCTTGTCTTTTATCTCTTTCAGGTGTCAACCTGGCTGGCAGGGTGCACTTTGTAATCAGTGTGTTCCTTTCCCTGGGTGCTTGCACGGCAACTGTGCCAAGCCCTGGCAGTGCGTCTGTGAGGAGGGTTGGGTTGGCAGCCTCTGTGACATAGGTTTGCACATCCTTTTCTCTCTTTGAGCAAATGAGGGGAAGCAGCCCCATCTGGTGTTCGAGCACACAAAGTCCTCCTGGAGAACTAATTTTAAAATACTGAATTTTAGCTCCAGATAATGAGGAGATTCTGGGCAGCAGCACATAAGCCTCAAACTTCCATAATAATTTAGGCAGAAGCAATGCAGTATCTTTTGTAATTGGGCATATGTGTGAACAAAGTGTAAATTCATTCTATTTTAAACATTAATTATCAGGAACAAGGCCAACAAACAACTGCTCCCTTCTTGTCATGTAAGCCCTTCTAATCAAAATACGAGTTGTATATATTAAATAATGTTAAATATTTATGTAGCACATTATGTATATATGTATATGCTATTTTCTTAGCACTTCTTGAAAGGAAAACATTGTGCTTATTTTTTCCTTTACTTAACCCGGTGATGATTCAGTGGAGTAACATTACTATAAAAAAAGGTCTTCCTGAACAGGCTGCCACTTCCCCCTCAGGTCTGAGGGGTGAGCACAGCTCTGTGTGCACTCTCACCCTTTGCCAGTCAGAATCAGCCAGCTTAGTATGAGCAAGCTGAAGAGTTGGCCTTTGTTGAGATGGTTTATTTTGGCTGACACAGGCAAATGTGTAGTCAGAGAGATCTGAGGAGATGGAAACCACATGAGCATCCCAGGAGCATGTGCTGTTCTGCCCATGTAGCTGCAGCTGTGAGAGGAAAGGTGTCCATGGCCTCATTTTCTCCTTCATGCCTTTCAGGCTTTTGTTGGTATATGGCTTACAATTTATAGAGCATGCCTGAGCTCTCCAATGCATAGCCAAAGTGGTGATTGATGACGGTTTGAACTGCAGAAGATTTTCAAGATGACTAAAAGAATCAGAAGGTTTTACACAGGTCACATCCTTGCAGTGACATGAAGTTTAGTGCAAGGTTTTCAGGTGCTCATTCACTCATCAGGTTTTGCAGCCTGTACTCAGTGACTGCCCACATGAGCAGAAAGAGGCTTCTTAAAGTCAGCCCTGGTATGTTTGCAGGAGCTGTGGTAGTAGCACTGGTGATATCTGTTGTGCAGATGTGACTCTAAGCTCTCCGGATGTTGTTCTGGATGCATCTCATATGTGTGTTTGTACCTGAGACAGACACCTAGATTCTCATTAGAGTTAATGAGGAGGAATGAGTCCTTCTCTGATCTACAATCAGAGTTTTCTAAAGCTACACAGTGCAATCCTCCCTCTGCCACCTTAGGAGACTCAGTTCTGTTGCTTATCAGTGAACACAAAGTTCCACATTTTAAAGGTAGCATTTTCACAGCTACCTCTAAAAGCTTTAAATCATAGCTGAATTTCTTAGTATTAATATATCTTTGCAATTCTGAGCTTTGCAGTATTTCCCTCTTGCAATTGGTACTTAGGATGCAAAAGAATGCATTGAAAATTGAACCCACATCTTTATGAAAAAAACATTAGTTTAACACATACTCATTAAGATAGTCCTATAATACCAAAAAGCTTAAGTGCAGAAGCTATTATTTCTCTCAACACTCAGAGTCATCTCAGAGTCTTCTTTGCTGATTTGAATTTAGATCCTCATGAAGAGCTGCAGAGAATTTTCAGCCAAAAGGATAACTATTTTTTCATCTGCAGCAATGTTATGTTGATAGTCTTTCTTCTCATTGGTTTTACCTACTTTAAATGCATTGTTTGCCATAAGGGAAACAATGGCAAGAGAAGGGTGCTCCTCCTCCTCTTCTTGCTGCTGGAGAAATTGTTATTCTGACCCAGTAAAGCACTGAAACCCCAAATGAGTTATTGCTCAGCCCCTGATCTCATCATCTTCTGCCAAAAGTTGGTGTCAGTTTCCTGCCTGTATAAAGTCATTCCAGGTAGCTACAGTTAATTTACAGTTATCATTAAATGAAAACTTGATCAGGAAGGAAAAACCTAGAATGGAAAATTGTGGGAGGGTCTGAAGTGCATTGGCCACTAAAAACAACTGAAAGATTTCTAAAATAGAGATATAGTCTTAGCAGTTTATTTGCTTCCTAAGCATGGGAGGAAAAAAGATGATTTGGACTGGTGATGATACCTCTTCTGTTTTGTAGAAAAGTTAGTATGTGACCTCCTTGGCTTTGATCATGGAAGTTCCTTTCTAGAGTAGTTTTAGATCACTAACTGGTTTGCTAGTGCCTCTGATTGTGTAGCTGTTTTTAATATGGGCAGCCTGGTTCTCAGTTCAGGTCAAGAATGACCTTCCTAGTAATTTAGAGATGTGCAGGTTATGGATTGGGCTTGATCCACAGTAAACATGTAGGGCAGAATCAGTGGTAGCATTTGTGACTATTATTGCAGTCACATGGACAGACAAAGCACTTGAAGAAAGACATCTGTAAAGTTGGTCTTGGTGTTGACACTTCTGATTAACCTATTTGCAATGGATCATGATGCCATGATTCATCATGATCTTTTCATCTTGTGGGAACACAGTCTTGAAATCCGGTGTGTGAATCCCTGGAACCAGGCTGTACAGCAAAGAGCTTCCCTCTGCAGCTGATATACACTGCACAGTACAGGAACCACATCAAACACTGACCATAACAAAGGAAAAATCAATTTAGTCAATTTGTTTCCAGGAAAAAAATGACAGCCCAGTCAGAGTGTTTGATCCACTTTGTTAAATCAGATCTGTCAGCTTGTCAGCCCTGGCTCTGCCTACACAGTCGTGTTAGCAGGTCCATGACCTCCTGCTGGAATCCTGGCCTCAATTTGGCTAAAAAGCCAACATACAGTGTAAGCTGGGAGTAAATTGTCCTACTTGTCACTGGACTGCTTTACCAAGGCCACATGTTGGTAAACTCATCAGAGAGTACAGTGGAGTCTCTAACGCCTGTGCTATAAATGCATGAGACAGGGGCTGAAAATTGTCCTGTGACAAACTACTGCTGAGCATATCTTCCTCATAAAAATACTCAGTGATTACTTGATGTACTGCAGCATGACAACTTGGTTTGATGCTACTATTAATTATGGGTAATGTGATTGAGACCACTCATAATATATGTATAAACGTAACATCCTGTTTTTGTGTTTTCATCTCAGTTACCACTTGGTGGTTGTCCTTTAGAGAGGTAAAATGAAACAGAGAAAACTATTCTAATTGAGGCTATTTACGTATTGTTTTCAAAGAACCTGGTACAACACTCTTTTAAGATGTGTTTTAAAATTAAATGCCTGACATAAATTATTGACATTAATGTATATATGCACATACCTATTCATATATATATATATATATATTTCAGAGAGTTTCAAGTACAGAGTATACGCTTTGTTAGCTGCCTTTAGAGTCTGTGAAAATAGCTGGCAAACAACACTGCTCCAAAAAGCATTCAGGATTATTTTGGTCCTTGTAAAAATTGGAGTTTACACTCAAAGTGCATGCTAACTTGTTGTCTTGCAACAAGAAAAGGCTAATGCATTAGGAAATATCCAGGGAAGATTTTATCCAGGGAAGATTGTATTTGAAAGCTAAGGCTGTTGTTTTCTGTGGTTAAAATTTTGCCGTACCTCATGGTATCTAAATTTCATGTTATGTTGTGGCAAATAAAATATAAATGCCCTTAAATCCCTTTTCATCTTCTTAGAGAGTGTGTATATGTGTATGTGAGGCATCAGATACCTTCCAGTCAGCACTTCTCTGCAGCTGCTGCAGTATGCAGCATAAAATATGCACTTGTTTGTTTATTTAGTTTTATTTATTTTAGAAATTCAGTAATCATTTGAGTGGGAAGTGGCTCAGCAGGGCAATTGCAAAGAAAATGAGATGTGTGACTTCGGGTACAGATGTCATAAAGGTCTGTGTTCTGGTATAATTATGTAAGAGTTGAATGTAGCCCAGCCAAAAGATGAAATTTTAACAGATTTTTTTTGTAAATTGCTGATCTCTGTTTTTATGAAACATTTGTTCATAAGCACGTAATGATATGGGCAGGGAGCAGAGAGAATTCCTGTTTCCTGATTGCTTTATCAGAATTCTGCACATGGAGAAGCCAAGACTGTGAAAGTATGGCTAGACTATGTAGAAATTCTTGTACCATACTAATATTTTATTTCTAATACTACTTATTTATAGAATGGAACAATTCAAACACATTTTGCAAGCAGGAGCTAGAAAGAGAGAAATAAACTGAAATTGTTTGCAATAGTTGAACAATCTGAACTCCATTTTAACAAAGGAGGGAATAGATCAGAATTTATAAAAATGCAGGATGAAGTATTGTTAAAGCTATATTTTATTTGAAGTATTTTATACCATTTACTAACTCTTTCTCATTAGATTAATCAAGCTCTGTTTGATTTTTTTTAACAGATATTCACCCATGTTCAGCAAAGCCCTGCACCAATAATTCAACATGTATAGAGACTGGTGATGGAGGATATATTTGTCTGTGTGCCCAGGGATTTACAGGAAAAAACTGCCATCTCAAGAAAGGACCCTGCATTATTAATGGGTAAATATTGATTTCTGACGTGCATTTAAAATCTACACTTCTATTATTCAGAATTCTTTGCTAAGTGGAAGTATCTCTGTGTTAAAATACACAATGCTTCTGATAGTTGCTGGTATTATTATCCAAATTTACAAATCTGATCTATTAGTATTGTAAAGACTTAACAGATTATCAGTGTGGCTTTCTGTGCACAATTTGAGTACTAAAAGTGCTAATTCGCACATTTTATTGTGGTGAATTTATGCCTTCTCATGATTTTCGTAAACAGACCTGAAATGACTCCCATCCTGTGTTCTCACCTCTAGTGAGGGGTAATTTATACACAGCCTAACAAGAATAGTAGTCAGCACACAAGCTGTCTGCATGAAAACACCTAGCCCACCAGTCTGTCCTTTTTTCTTAACCAACATATAATAATATGTCTATAGTTAACTGAAGGAGACAAACTCACTTCCACCAGAACAGGGAGACCATTGCTCTGTATTCTTTAAAAGAAATGTGACATTAAGAACAGCAGTGCCAGTAAGTTGAGGGAGGTGATCCTTCCCCTCTGCTCAGTCTTTGTGAGGCGCGTTGGGACTGCTGGGTCCAGTTCTGGGCTACCCAATATAAAAAAGGACGTGGCCATACTGGAGTGAGTCCACTGAAGGGCCATGGATATGATTAAAGAATGGAAACATCTCTCCTATAAAGAGACACTGAGAGATGGGTCATTTAGCCTGGAGAAGAGCAGCCTCTGAGGAACTTGCCCATATGTATGAGTACCTGATGGGGGAAACAAAGACAACAGAACCAAACTTCTCATAGAGGTGCCCAATGAAAGGTCAAGTGGCAATGGGCACAAGCTAAAGAACTTCCAGCAAAGTCACGGATAGAACTGCTTGAAAAAAGGAAGACCTTTCAGTGTTACAGAAAATGTGAATTGGGGTTTCTATTTAAATCTAGAAGTGTCTGCTGGCTTCTAGCTCATCAAAATTCTGATCCCATAAACATACAGAATGCCTTTATGGCGGATACAAATTTGGTAAAACTATCACCCTAATATTGCTGTAGGACACAAAAGAAAGATGAAAGACTCCAAATATTTCAGAAGGCAAAGAGCATAGAAAAAAGGCTTTATTGTCTAAATTCTTACTACCTTTTATAAGGTGTTCCAATACAGACTTAACATGATTGGTAAATAGGAACGACACCTCTCTAATCCCATTGGTTAAACTAGAGAAACAGCAAAACACCACTTGGAGGAAGATTGTTTTGAGAAAGGATAGTTGTTTGCCAAGATTGTTTTGAGAAAAAACTTTCTCGAGAAATTTTTCCTTGGGAAAAGGTTAGTAGCTGCCAGCAGGCTAAAATCTCTCAGAAATATCAGGCCCACACCGTAAAATCACAGTTTTCTTTTAGGAGTTTACCTTCTTGCTCTCTAGCTCAATGTGGTTATCCCCTAGTTCTCTTTTTGCACTGCAAGAGATAATTATGACTATTCAGATCTACCTTATGACTGAATCTTCCTGAAGACTTGTACACTCTTGTTTAAGGAATATTAACACCTCTCACTCTCTCTGGCAAGAATTGCCATTCTTTCACAACTTCTTGTCAGTAGAATTTTTTGATCATCACCTTTACTTGGGGGATACTCTCACAGTTTTGTCTGGGTTTACTTTCAGCCTCTAAGATAGCTACTCTGATTTGCCTATTTTTCTTCATTGACAATGAGGAAATTTAAGTTCCTTGAAAGTGCCATGACTCACATGCAAGCTGCTTGCCTAATATGGGGGATGTGAATAGGTTTTTCTGCTTTTCATCTGTAGACCAAATATTTCAGTAATTCATTGTGGATTAATTCAGCTATCCCAAAAAACAGGTGAGTTCCAAAAATACAGCATCAACAAAATAACACAGATTAGTTCCATGCACTTCCTTAAACGCCATATGGTTTTAAATTGCTGAAACTACTTTTTTTTGTGTTTGCAGTCTCTTTTTGGACTAAATGCTGATGAACTAGCCTGGAAATCATGAACGTTTTTTTTTAGAAAGCAACATACTTGAAACAGTGATTCTTTTTCTCTAGGAAGCTGTCTTTTTCAGGAAAATTATCAGCAGGCTCTGCAAATCTGCATTTAAAAAGACAACTGTTCAAAAGACAACAGTTCAAAAAGACAACTGTTGTCAGCATAAGCACTCCATGTCTGCTAATAATTCACAGTCCACCAGAGAGTGCATCCCACATTGTAGAAAGAGACCTCATAAGATGGTGTTGTTTCATTCACATCTCACTTCCTCTCAATTCCTCTCTACCTCAGTGGTAATGTTAAAAATGTTGATATAACTGAGCATTACTGCTGGGTTCTTAGTGATTATTCACAGATGGAACCAGGACAATTCACAAATCAAAGTGTTTATTCTAGTCTGTTTACATCAATCTGCATTAGTGACCTCCATGTGATGTTTTGAGGCTTTTGCTTTGAGGTTGAGCAGTGAGTGGTACTTTCTAAAAGAAGACAGACTATCTGGGAAGCAAAGAGTAATGGTATGGAATGCACTTCACAACTAAGCCTTCATGTACTGCACCTTGCTGTGTTAAATGCCAAAAATGCAAAGTAGCAGATTTATTCAAAGAAATTAATATTAATGCTTTATTTATTTAAACATGTTTAAATTAGATAAATGCAACTGTGTTGGTGATAAATAAGGAAAATTTTCAAAATTTGGCATTTTTCCCCTTAACTGTTTTTTATTTCAATATTTTACTTTTCTGAAAATTTCAGAAAAAAGCTTACACTTATATTCTCCAGCAATTTCTTCCCATTTCTCTAGAAAGTACTGAGATTCAACGCAGCCATGAAGGTTCAAACTTCTACACATTTTCATATCCAAACCAGCTTGTCCAATTTTCCATAGGACCCATAAAGCTAAGGGAGAGTGCTAGACTCTCCAAGACAGCCATAACCACTCAGTATATATACAAACTCATTGGATAACTCCAATTTCCATATTTTGCTTAAAAAGGCATAGTGGCTGGTTAATATGTTGAAATTCCTTACTTTGAGTTATCACTACCAATTTCTATGTCAAAGCCAAGTTTTGCTTTCCTCATACAGCTCCCAGACTTTGCAATATGTTCTTTCAGTGCTTTTTTACCCAGCCAACATCTAAAGTGAAGAACAGAGGACAGAGCAGTTAATGTGGAAGCTGCAGAAAGCAGACAGATGATTCCTCTGCCACAATGTTCAATCTCTCCTGATGGGTGGCTGCTGAGTGTTTCAGTCCCCAGTGAAGCCAGAGGTGCTTGGAGCAATCTCTACTAAAGGTAGTTCCAGAGCAATGGTGACTAGCATTGTCCTGACCAGTGATCAGGGACCATTTGTAGTCAGGAGCTTATATCTCTTTCACAGTCTTCTCAGACAGACATCAACAGATCTTTTAAATCCCTGTGTCCCACCATGGAATTCCATAACAGCCTGTTGCCACTGACTTCTCCATGTGTGAAATGTCTGCATCTGAAGCTGTGATGTTCATTACCCCTGGGACTTTGCCCTGGAAGTGTTGGGCCTTAAAAAACAGCTTGGACTTACCAACTATCAGTTTTACTGTGCTATATGTCTTCAGGGATACTTAAGTATTCAGAAAAGTTTTGTTGTCAAAGAGGCTTGTCCTAAACTTGGCCAAATATTTTTCATTTTTTACAAAGTGAGTTTTAAAAGCTTTGTTGATATGTGATGAACTGCCATGAAAGTGGGGTTTATTTGTAAACCTGGGACTCAGAGACCCTTGTTAGCCAGCAGGAACAGCTAAAGGACCAAGTGCACTTTGCACATATCCCTGGAATTGGCACATTTTTGCCTGTCAGTGGGTGGCCACATCTTTTGGCATTACACTCAGTAAGGCCCAGTAGCATAGTAAAGATAGATCTCTCAATTAACTTATGTCACCTAAAACATAGTAACAGGCTACTAGTTGGGAAGTATTAAAAGAGTTTGCAAAAATACTTGGTTTCCTATGGTCCTGCTCTCACACTACAGCTGTCTTTGCCCAGGCTGAAATTCTCTCGATATTTTTTATTGTAATTGCATCTATCAAAAATTTTGGCTGAAGGGCAATTTCTAGGGAAGTATCTGTTTTGCTTCTAAATTTTTTGTGTCATAGAACACTGACAGGCAGAATAAAAACTATCAGCTTTACACCTAGCTGCTATGGCACTGTTTTGGTCTGCCAATACAATATATATTTCAGGAATAATCAGGTAGAAAGGAAACAGCCATGCTGCTCATGTCTTTGTTCTGTCTTGTTTGAGTAGTTGCTCAGCTAAATAGCTCCAAGCATGTAAAAATAGTGAGAAGCTTAATTTGAATAAATGTTTGAAATAATTTAAAGTCTTTTCACAGCTCTCTGGGTTGAATTTGTATATTGGTGTACTAATCCTGCCCAAAGGGTCAGCAGAAGATATTATAATCTTTATTGACAAACCTTTTGGACAAACTCATTCTTTATTCAGCTTCACTGACTTCAGTGGATTTGCATTTGGAATTGGCTCTTCTAAAGGAAACCAGCTCTTTTTATTATACGAAATGTTTCCTAATAGCTTCTTCCTTTGGACTTCAATTTTGTCTCTGTGTTTGTTATCTATCCCAGTTCTCCCTGCCAAAATGGAGGAACATGCATTGATGACAATGGTTTTGCACCCCATGCTTCCTGTCTCTGCCCTTCTGGTTTTGCTGGCAACTTCTGTGAAATAGATAGAGACGACTGTGAATCCAACCCGTGTGAGAATGGAGGAACATGTACAGATGTTGGTGTGGGTTTCAGCTGTTCTTGTCCCCATGGCTATACAGGAAAGCTCTGCAGCAGCCGTGTCACGTTCTGTGCCAGTGGCCCATGTGAGAATGGAGGGACTTGCAGTGAGCAGCCCCAGGGAGGGTTCGAGTGCATCTGTAAACCAGAGTTTGTTGGCGTGACCTGCAAACATCCCAGCAAAAACACGAGTCTCTCTGGAATGAATATGGAGACAAAGCACATGCAGAATTACAAGCCACTCTCAAAAGCTCACCATAGATCAGTGCATCAACAGCAAGAAATCCTGAAAATAACAGTGAAAGAAACAATTCAAAACGCAGATCCCTTAATGAGTAGAAGCCAGGTTATATGTTTTGTTGTGCTGGGCTTGCTTACGTGTCTTGTTGTCTTGGGTACAACTGGGATTGTATTTTTCTCAAAATGTGAAATGTGGCTTGCTAATGCCAAATATAGTCATCTCCTGCGCAAGAAAAAGAACTTTTTTCTGAAGTCTAACAATGGGGAAAACCTCTCAGTTAATATTATCTTCCCAGAGAAGATCAAATTGACTAATTACACTAAGAACTACACTGCCATCTAGGCCCTTGAAAGCCAAGCAGCATCTTGCAATTTTTCATAGCAATATGTAAAATTTATTGCCTGTGTTTGGCCTCAGTATTTGTGGGTATATTTGCTGTAAATTGTGCTGAGTGATAATGAAGAAATGTAATGTGTCTGGCTTGCTAAGGATTTTTTCTTTCCCCAAAATAAAAGGTAAAAAAAAAAAAAAAAGAATTAAAAAGCAAGGAATGTTATTTTGATTTCTCTTCAAGGCAGCTATTTTTTGTAAAATAAAAAATAACTTATCACTGGAACTGTATTGCAGCAATCTTGTCTTGTGCATAGTTCATTTGGCAAGTACAGTACTTGCAAATTACTCAGTAATGCTTTTTTTTTTTAATAAACAGCAGTTAAGGGCTATACTGGTTTATTTATTCATTTCCAAACCTTATTCTACAGCAAAGTCTGCAACAAGTGTCCATGCTGAACTCGTTTGCTATATCTGATAAAGGCTTTAGACATTGCAACCAGCAGGAGCAAATTCACACTGGTATCTCACCTGTTCAGTCAGTGTTGCTATTTTTACACACTTAAAAGAGAGATTCTGTAGAATCTTAGAGGTCTTTGAGATATTAATTTCAGGTTAAAGGTCTCTTGCTTGAAATGCTGCATCTAAAAATCGTTCTATTTTTCTATTTTAAAATGTTAAAAAGGTGTTCAATGTCTTTAATTTTAGAGACCTAGTAGAGATTTAAAGGATCAGATTCTGACTTTTCTATAAATACTCCTAAAAGACTTCGGCTGAAAGAAGTATCCTTCATGACTGTGTCATGGGGAGAAAGGAAGAGATGTCACGTGTAACCTGAAATAGGACAACCGTTTTTAATTCTTCACTTCTGCTTTTTCTGTCACATTTCAAGGAGAGGACGAGGCTTTCAAGAATCAAAAGCAGCAGTGGCAAACAGGCAAAGGGTCGTGAAAGCCATAAAATTGTCAGGGGCCTGAGGGCATTAAGAAGTCTTAACCTCCCTGAGGAGCCCGGCCTGGGGCTCTCACCCACCTCCTGCCCACAGGACCATTTTGGGCCAGCCCAGTACTGCTGGTCCTGGTCTGAGCTGTGCTGTAGCCATGTTGGGTTCCACCTCTGCCTGCAGCTAGTCCTTGGACCTACCTACTGTAGGTAGCCCATCTCTAAAAGGGCCCCTTGGACCTGTGTTCCAGCTCTGTCTCTGGCTCTGTCTGCTTTTGCTTCTGCCTGGAGCCCTTGGATGGCCCCTGGAGCTGGTTCATCACATGCTGTGTCTGGGACTGCCAATGGGCCCCATTATCAGCCCCAGCTTCAGCAACGTGTTCAGCTTCTGCCAGCCTGTGCTGCTGGTGAGGCCGTGGGTCTGTCCCACCCCGGGGCATGACCCTCCTGGCTCTCCCAGCTTCTCTTCTTGAATGGCCAGCCTGACACTGGCTGCTCCCTGTAAGAAAAACAATCAAAGGAAAAACCCCCACCGAAACAACAAAACCAATCACTTCCAACTGCAATGCCTAAAGGTGTCTTTAACTGCAGTTATGTAACAATTTATTTCCCCAGCCACCCTAGATAGGAATGATTAGCAGCTTCTTCTCAGCTCTCTCATAACTGTGCTATTCCCAAACCCATTAACAGCTGCTCAATTAAAAAAAAAAAAAAAAGCCTTAAAGCACATTCATGGCATTATAGTAGGATTTTTTTTGTTAACACCTCTCTGAATTGCTATGAATATATACCAAGTTTGCTGTATTGCTGGTAATATTTGCACGTATCGTAGCATTACAATGTTGTGCTAAGAGGAAAAATGGTATTCAGATACTACTGTGGAAAGTGTTGAATTCTAGATAACAGGGTGAAAATTCTAAATGAAGAAGATGCTAGTTCTCAAAGCTCTTGTTGGAAAGATGAACATTTATCAAACCTAGCAACTTTTCAGCCAGCTGTAGTGAAGTTTGAAGAAGACTTAGAAACCCAGATGAATGTAAAACCGGGTAAACAGAGTTGAAGTTCAAGCCATGAAACATGAGTCCCAGGAGTTTACACACTTCTTTTAAACCAATATATTTTAAACATATAATTCAGTATTGTGCATTTTAACATTATTAGAAATATGTTAGGGTCAATTTGGAGATAACCAGAAACATGCATAACTCCATCGGGTACCTTGCAGCTTTGATTCAAAACCAGTTACAACTTCAGGTATCTGCTAGGAGTCAGTAGTTAAATTCCTGAGCTGCCTGTACACCTTCTCCCCACCTTTGAGCAGAGACTCCCTAATCCTTTATCACTTGGACTGCTCCAGGATAGAACAAGGCTTTAAGTAACAAAGCTTTGTATTTTAAGCATATAAACCTTAGGAAGTTATAATTAATATTTGTGAACTATCACCTTTTTTTTGGCCGTGGTGATCCAGTGGCTGTTCCTCCATCACAGTGCATTTCTTCAAACAAACTAACTAACTAACTAACTAACTAAAACAAAAACCAATAAAAATACATGTTCCACAAATATCTCATTTTTAGAGACAGGTCGTGGATGATTTTCCAGTGTGGTTTGGGTTTTTTGAGCTTGTTTGGGTGGATTTTGTTTTGGATTCTTTTGAGGGGGGGATGTTGGTTTGTTTTTTTTTCCAGGGAGGGGGAAAAAAGCCATGGTGGGGGAGAGGTCTGCCTGCTGCGAAAAGCAGAACATACGAAAGAACAGTCACTGAATTCTGGAGAAGGATATCCGAATGGTGAATACATGCATGTTTTTTCTTTTTCCTGCCATTTTTGATATTGGGCCATAAACCAACAATGTATACATTGCTCTGGATCAATGAGGATTACATCTGTAAGTGCTAAACCATCTGCTGCTGATATATCCACAGTAGCCCAGCCAGTTTGGTCTTCTAGGTTGATAGCATGAGGTTCTGTTTTCAAAGAAGTATTTAGATCCAGGTGGACCACAGTATTGCTATTTAAAACAGACCTTCAGCTTTTGAGAGTGAAGCAATGTTAAGGACCTGGCTACAGGAATATGTACAAACCATCCCTGAAAACAACAGGGCAGTTTGCACTGGCCGAGTACAATACTTTCCACAACTATGTCATTCCCTCTCCAAGTTCTCAAATTTGCCTTGGCAAATTTATTTACTATCACAGCCTTAAGGGCAAAACAATTTGCTACAGATATGGAACACTTTTTGTTTTTATAAATACAGGGCCTTCCTGGCAGAACTACATGTGTATGCATCCAGAGAACATAAAATCATTGCACATGTACTATACATACATTGTGAATTTTCCAAAACACATCTCATTTACTATGCATTTCTTGTGAATGAGGCATGGACAAATCCTATGTTCCTCGAAGTCACACAGCCTAGGAAAACATCCAGTTATGCCTGGCTTAGGTGAAAGAAGTGATTTGAGAGAAACTTTAGTTGCTCAACCCATATTAGACTTGGAATTTGAGGTCCACAAAGAAAGGGCAGCTTTGTTGCATTTCTGCAGCCATTGAATGAGAGAAATCCAGAAAATGTACTGGGATTTTTCCCTTTTTAACATCAAGTAATATTTTGAAGTTTCTCTAAGTTTTCTTGAAGGGCATTGAAGGAACATTTTAAAATGACGATGGTGAAGGTTGTTTTAAAACTTTGCAAGAGGAGGAATAAGACTTCATGTAAAGGGGAATGTTTCAGTTTTAAATATAAACTGAACTGTTGATCTGGGATTTGAAGAGCCATTGAATTAATTAATTTTTGGTTATTAGCTCTCGAACTCAAAATGATAATTTTTTTCATTTCAGTCCCCTGTAGGTCCTTGAGATGGGGAAGCTGTGCTGAAGCTCCTGTCTGAGGTCTCAGACAAGTCCACAGGTACACAATGAAGAATGTGATCCTTGTCCCTAGCAATCGAGACAAATTCTACAGGCACAGAGCAGCCTTCTTATATTTTCATGGTCTCTCAAATTCAAGTCTGAGCAACTTCAAAGATGGTAAAATATGACAGTGATAAAATATAGAAGAGGGAATAAGCCAGGCTTAGTTAGAAGTTTTTATTAGACCAAAAATATTTTTATAACATGAAGCTTGGAGAAAAAAATACTGTTTTATCCTTCGTCTCTCCATCCACTTTCCTCTTTTGAAACGATGTCCTTACCATTAGTCTCAGCCTTCTGCTGTGTCTGTCCGCTTGATGGCAGCATTTGAACACAGAACCGCTCGAACCTCCGCACGCCGCTCCCTTCGCTTCTCACACCGGAAAGTTTGTAACCCGTTCCCGGTGGTTGGTTATGGGAAGACGGCAAAAAAGTGAACGAGGACATGCCAGTAGTCCTTCGCCTGTAGTTTACCACTGCTCCTGACATGGTGAGCTGCAGCAAGACATCTGTGCCAGCAGAGAAAGACAGCAGTGTTTCCCCAAAGAGAATTACTGTTCTCCTTTGGAATTCAGCTGAAAGTAGAATTCAGCCTTTCTTCTACCTTGTACATGGCTTTTCGTAGCCCAAACGCAGACATTGTGCAGTTTTAAAGTGTTCAAGATCAGTGTTGGCAAGTGCTGGACAGGGCTTTGAGCAACCTATTTGTGTCCCCAACCACAGCACAGCAGCTAGAACTAGATGATCTTTAAGGTCCTCTTCAATCCAAACCATTTTAGGATTCTGTGATTTATAAAGGACAGTATATTAAAGAAAGCATCTTAAATTAACAGTCACTGAGAGGAACTTAAGAATAATGAAAGGATAACCAGGAAATTATTTTATATAAATTCAACTAAATTAAAAGATTTTGGTATACTGGTGTGCTTCTAGACTCTCTCATTTTGCTTGGCTATATTTTTTAACCCAAAAGGGCATGCATAGCAACTTTGTCAATAACCTAATATCCATTCTTATGCCTTCTCACACTGTACAGTGAGATTTTTATTTTCCGGTCTCTGCCTTATTGACTTTCTCAGGTGTTCAAATTGGAAAAGGGAAAATATGTGCTTTCATTTTTAAGAATCTTTTTGCACCAAATTCAAGGACAGAACTTCACTCAGATTTCCAGAGCAGATGCAGGCACATCACAGCTTGCTGGGAGCTGTGCATCTACAACATTTCCAGCAAGAAATAGTTAATATTTCAAAAGGCTAAATAAAGTTGGAGTTATTTCATTCTACTTTCCGGTGTTTAAATTACTGGAAGTATTACAAGAGTCCTGCATTTTATCATGGGCAAATGTAAGCTTTGAAGGGATTCAAGCCTCTACTCTTACCTGTGCCTGTTTTTCTTCCTAACTAATGGAACTTTGAGGACTAAGGAGATCTGACTGATCTGGTGGCTGGGAGCCTGGATTGCTGGGAGATATGAAAGGCAGCCTGTTTTCAGGGAGTGTTGGAGTAGTCCCTGTAGTTTTGAGCCCAAGAAAGAGTTAGTGATGCCTCCTTGCTGAGAGAGAACAAAGATTGCCTGGAAGCCAGAGATGAAAGCATAAGGATCACGTGTGGGCTTACTGTTGGGAAAGAGCCATAAAGGGACCAAGTCTGATGTGGAGCCCTGTCTGAGGCAGTTTTTCTTTAGACAACTGCAGGGCTGTTATATTCTAAGAGATTAGCTCAGCAGGGGAGATCTTAGTTTGTGCTTTATAGAGCACGTGTGAGGTTGAGGAAGCTAAGAGGGGGAAGCTGCAGCTTTATCAGGTTTGCTCTGCACAGCTGCCTGCAGGCCCAGTCTTGTTCTCCCCTTCAGAAAGCTGGAATTGTCCAATAGTTTCAATGAAACTGCTGCTGTTACCTTGGGGTGTCGTCTTCCTTTTGAATATCAGTCCTTTTGATATTTTGCTCATTACTGCACAGATTCCGCATTGATCTTGGCTGGAGATTTTCATTTTTCTATCCTACGGTTATGATCTTCATTAAAAAAAAATAGTACTGATGAGTGAAAAACGGTGCAAAAAATCAGGCTGTCCCCCAGCCTCAAGACTTTCCTCTCCAGAGAAAAGGTTAGAGATTGTTAGCCCTGTTGGCCAAGTTACAAAATTGTGACACGCAAATGTCTTTCCAGTAGCTCCCTCCAGTTCCTAAGTAGGTAGATCCAGGATGATCATGTCCATTGATATCATTTCCAGAAGCATGAAGTTGGGGAAAAGGGAGCTTCTTTAACACTATGCACACTAGTGTCTCAATTCCATCTGTCTTTGAGAGCAAGTACAATGGCATGGAGAAAAGCAAACAAATAGTGGTGGTAGAGCATTTAGAATGGAAGGTCATGCCCAAATTGATGCAGCCATAATCCACCAACAACTTTAGCAAAGGGCTTCATGTTCTACTTAGCAGAGGCACACAAGAAAAGGAGAAGAAAATGGAGAAATAGCCTAGTTTAAAGAGAAAATGGAATGGTGAGTCCAAGCATTTGCTTTGAGGATGTGAAGTAAAACAGTGGGATGGTCTCCACAGAATCCCAAGACAGAAGAGGAATGAAGGCCACCCAGTTAACCTGGAAACAATGAAAGTCCTCAAAGTCCTTGTCATTCTAGCGGGCGGGACTAGCTTCAGGCAAGGGAGGAAATCTAAGTAGGTGGCATAGCTAGAAGAAGCAGGGAATTTAGGCTTTGTTCTTTTCTTCTGTTCCCCCTGAGATGTGCTGTTTAGATTTGCCATACTCTACCCAATTGCTTACAGGCAGCAGGGCATGTGTGACCACTACAAGATGGGGAATCGGATATCCTGGTGTGGATGAGTGTCTACCATCCACTGCACAGTTTAAAGAGAGGAAAGATGTGAGAAGGCTGAAACAGAATTGATGATATTCAGCAAATGGGATTGATGATATTCAGCAAACATGATAATCAGTCTGCCTGAGGTCCTTGCTCATGGAAAGGGCAAGTTGGAAGAAAATACATTTGCAGTTTAATTCAATGAGATTCAGCAAAGACCATCCTAAATAATTGAAAAGTTGTCTGTTTGTATCCTGATGGTGTCTGTAGCCAGGCAAAAACTGTGTTGTTCCTTTGGGTAGGATCATGATGTAAGTCTTTCAAAAAAGCAATTGTAGCTGAAAAGGATTCTTTGCTGTTCTTTCTTCCCTCCAGTCTTTGGAAGAACTTGATGTAGAGGAGACAAAATGTTATTGAAGCCTGTGGCACAAATGTTGGAGCATTAAACTATCAGCTTAAATAGGTCTTCAGATGTATTCACATAATAAACACTTACATATGTTCTGTCTCTTGTGGGCAGTGCTGAGTTTGCAATTGAGTGACTTTCCACTGAAAAGTTCCAGCTGAGGCTGCCCACAAGCTTCTGCCCAATCAATATTCATGTTTTTTCAACAGAAATACATTTGCCCTAAAGTTCCACTGAACCTAACTGATTGTATATTAAAAATAAAAAAAAAAAGGAACACTTTGAACATGGACAATGTGTGCTTGAATGTTTGTAAGGTGCTTCAGCAGGCCATGGCTGTGGCAGTGAGCGATGCTGTGACTAGATGGTGCACTTGCCATATCATACATACAAACTATGAATAGAGTGCTGATAGCTGCTTCTTGCTCAGGTATTTGTGAAAGCTCTGGTAGTGATTACTCTAAGCATATCTGTCTTTGTCTTTGGGGGAGGACAATTACAGCTATGGGATAAGGGGGAACTCTGGGTTTTGAGAACGTATATTAAGCTTATATTAAGAGTATATATTCAGTATAATAAGTGCAAAGCCCCTGCAAAAATTAAAAGAAAGAAATGACACAATGACTAAGAATGCATTCCCAACACACCATAGTATTTCCATCCAATCATCCAGCAAGTCTTATTCACTGCTATTTATGTTGTCTTGTTGACATTTGTACTGTAAATCCTGCCTGCACTGAAACTTGTCTGACAATTCTTTCTATGAGCCTGGGCTGGGGCTGAAATAGCAATGCCTGATGCATATCATCAACATTCAGTTTTCCCATGCTTAGTCTCTGGCTCAGACTAATGTTGTTTTAAGTTTCAGCAAAAAAACCAGCTCGGTTTCCAAGGATGAGAAGATATTGTCTCTTCTACTTGTTATTTAAAAATAATAATCTGACAGTCATGTTGAAGCATAACGGCACTGTTCTGAAGGCTGCTCTGAAGTCTTGACGTCCTTTTGACATGACTTTTACTGGGCTGTCATGAATTTCTAGTTATTAATGCAACAGTTAAAACAACAAGCGTGAGGGGAGAAAACACCAGATTTATTGGAAACAAGTATTTCATGTAAATTTCAATTTCAATTTAAAAGTAGAAGTACACGTCCCTCAGGTCAGAGATCAACCTTTGCAACATCTTAGAGCTCTGTCTGAAATACATTCCCTCACTGATAACAACTTTTTGTGCCTCAATTACCCTGTTTGCAGGCTGCATGAAGCAATCCAACCTGTAGCAAATAAAAAAGTAATTGAAGTTGTTTTGTCTTCCACTCTCAGTGAACTCAGAATGCCTTGTGTTTGTTGTGAGCTGCCAGTTGCAGATGATTACAGGATGCAGCTGGCTGTAGTATCCTGTCATCCTGCAGGAGCAAGTGGTTCCCTGACCCTGAGGTGCAATGGACCTCACTGAGATCCTTACTCTGAGTTAGTTCCAGTATCAGAAACGGGGATTTTAAGATTGTTAGAGTGAAAAACTTCATAATGTTTATTCAAAGCCTGCCTGAGATCCTTGTTCATGAAATGTGCAAGTGGTAAGAAAATACATTTGCAGTTTGCTTCAATTTTTTGCATGTATGCGCGTGTGTCTGAATAAAGATTTCAAGATAAAGCTCCTATTCTGAAATTGGAACTGAAACTGGAGCCACTGAGGACCTTAGGATTGCATTCTCATTTTACTGGCTGCATTCTTCTCAAAGTTCAGTGAGGATGTCTTTTGGTTTCTGGGATATGAAAGTTTAGCCCTTCCACAAAGCACTGTGCATCACCCATATGCCAAACTTGTTTTGCCTTGGCACACCACTGCTGGTGCAGGTCAAAAGGTTCAGCTGGAGCAAGGTTTCAGCAATTCATTCATTCTGTCCAAATGGTCAAGGATTTTTCAGCAGGTGACTCTGCATAATCGATCTGCACTTGTGAGATAGTATTTTGACATGAGGGAACACAAAAGGAGCTGTGAATTACACTCTTTTGTACATGCTAAAAAGTGGAACTAAGAAAGAGAGAGAGAGAGAGAAAGAAAGAAAGAGAGAGAAAGAAAGAGAGAGAGAGAAAGAGAAAGAAAGAAAGAAAGAAAGAAAGAAAGAGAGAGAGAGAGAGAGAGAAAGAAAGAAAGAAAGAAAGAAAGAAAGAAAGAGAGAGAGAGAAAGAGAGAAAGAAAGAAAGAGAGAAAGAAAGAGAAAGAAAGAAAGAAAGAAAGAAAGAAAGAAAGAAAGAAAGAAAGAAAGAAAGAAAGAAAGAAAGAAAGAAAGAAAGAAAGAAAGAAAGAAAGAGAGAGAAAGAAAGAGAGAAAGAGAAAGAGAAAGAAAGAAAGAGAGAAAGAAAGAAAGAAAGAAAAGAAAGAAAAGAAAGAAAGAAAAGAAAAGAGATAAGTACCAACTTTTCTTTGATGCAGCATTATGAAAGGTTGCTCTTGCTGTGTTTGCCTTTTGGATCCTCTTTGGGCCCAGAAGAAGCCAGAGAGGGATATTTCATCAGGAACTGTAGTGAAAGGACAAGGAATAATGATTTCAAACTGAAAGGCAGGAGATTTAGTTTAGATATAAGGAAGAAATCCTTCCCTGTGGGGGTAGTGAGGCACTGGAGCAGGTTGCCCAGAGAAGTTGTGGATTCCCCACCCCTGGGAGTGTTCAAGGCCAGGCTGGATGGGACATTGAGCAACCTGGGGTTTGCTCTCGTGGGAGGTATCCCTGCCCATGGCAAACCATTCTATGGATCTTTCCAGAACAACTAAGTTGCTTGACTGGACAGTGGTGGAAGAGGGCTGAAGGTTTGTCACCAAAGGCACAACAAAGGCTGGATTGTAGCACAGGTTTAGGTTTTGATCTCTTTCTTCCTATGAAAAACACAGATGTGATATTGTTTTCAGTTGTAGTGATTAGAAATGCATATAGCCTAGGCAAAGATTGATATGTAAATCACATTTCAGTGTGCACTGCTTTTGATTCTCATTCTGGATTCTGGTCTGAGTTCCTTCTTTCATCGATGTCACTGAAATATTTTTAGAAAAAAAGCAATTAACAAATTTCTTCTCATTCTTTTGGAAGTTTTGTGAGAAGTAATTGTTTTTATTTTCCTCAAAATTACGAAATTATGCCTTGCCGAGGCCCTGACTTCTGGCTCTAATTTCTGCCATCAGATCCCAGACTTCTACGTCCTTAGCCTTGGGACACATCTTTTCCGTGGGCTTGGCTAGTTCCATGAATGATAGAACACTTGTAAGGCAACTATTAGCTGTCCTCTGTGAAAAAAAGTCATTCTTGATCTCTCTGCCTACTATCTTAAAATTGGTCTTCTCCTTAGTGCTTCCTGAACTATTGAAAGGCATTTGCTCTGGAGCAAAGATTTTAAATTTCGGAAATTTAATTCCTGTTTTTGTCTTTTATATACTACTTTTGTGTCTGTGGTCAGATGGTAAAACACACTACACAACAACCAGTGGTATTGCTTGCAGCTGAGTAAAACCCTCTTTAAGCTTACTAAACCATATGAAATGGCGCTGTGTTTTCCAGCAGAGACATAGACTCTGTTACCATAAAATAGTCAAAGGGGATTTGATGATATGTATTTATCAGTGCAGGAGTGAGTTTGAGCTTGTAAAGCATATGTGCTGAGGAGGCTGAAGAAACAGAAGGTTTAACAGGGGCAGAGAGGTGACTTTAACTGTCATGTTATGACAGCATGTGTTCATTACTTTTCTGGGCATGGCCCTTTGTTCTAGTGCCTTGCTGGATGTGTTAAATCCTACGTAGCATTGAAGCTCTGGAGATGTAAAGAAATAAAAAATAAAAGAAAAGAAAACAAAACAAAACAAAATAAAATGCACTATGTAGTGCAGGCTGTCTTATGCTGCGTGTTCAGGAGAGCATGAACAGAGAGAGAAAGGTAGCTGTGTCAACTCAGCACTGCCCCTATGGCTGTGAACTCATTCCCTAGCTGGGTTTTTAGGTCAGGACAGCAGTGCTTTGAGCTGTGCTATTTCTGCTGCCACAGCCTGTGCAGTCAGCACCAGTGCTGCTCCACTCCTCCAGGTACTGCAGGTTACCCAGACTGGCTGACCAGAATCATTAGGCTTCCTTGAAAACCTCCTTCTTAAAACTGCCCTACTGAACCTAAGGGACAGCCAGCAAAAGGCCAGTGAAATAACTCAGTTCTTTCTCATGTTGACATTCAGTTTTCCTTTTCTCTTTTTCCACAACTTATCATTTAAAGTAAACTAAGCCAGTAGTAGTTAAATCTGAAAATCTGTGAAGTTTCTGTTCACAGGTACTGGTATCATGAAAAATGCAAAGTAAGACATGTCTGTTTTGACTGCCAGTAGACTGCCTCTACCTACGTGATAAGACTTAAATTGTGGAAGCTGGGAGGAAAGTGTATTTCTCAGTGTATGGAAGCAGCAAATGTTGATGGAGCAGAACACTCCTGAAGAAAAAGCACTCTCCATTGCTTAACAAATCTGTAGAAGGTCGTTGAAGGAACAAAAGAGGAGGTGAGCTCAGATACAGCATCTGTATGAAAACATGTGATGGTACTGAATATTAAATGGATGAAAATACAGTAGAAATACTTCTGCATGTCTGCATATGCACATGAACATTGCACGATAAGAATCAATTCTGCACCTCTCTTTTGTCCACTCATTCCGTTTCTTTTATAGGATCAAACCCAGATAGTGTTTTCTTTCTTCTAGAATAAGTCTATAAAATTACAGAAAAAATAAATTTCCTTTATTAATAGGTAAAATTTTTAACAATGCTAACAACAAAGGAAGGTCCGTAATGATACTGCATTCATTCAGATGGGAGTAGAATATCAACTATCCCCATTCTCTTTGGACCCTGTCTTGCAAATCTTTGTGTTGATGTTATTTATAGAAAAGATTATGAGAGACATCACTGGCATTTACCACCTGTAGGGAGACGATGCCAGTTTGGACATCCACAAACTGAACTGAAACTTTCCTTTGAACTCAGACAGATTTTGGTTCTCTTGAATTATTATGTTTTCCTTCAGTGCTAAATGCAAGAGATATCACAGGAGAAAATTAAAAACACAACCTGACTTTTTTTAGATCTCCATCCTGTTCTTGTGGACCAGAGATTTGGCTGACTATCCAAGCATCTGGAAGCTCCCTAAAAGCATCTTCAGAGGTTTTAAAGTCAGATTTTTTACAAGATGGTTTCTAATGGGCTGTGAACCCTTCTATAAATAATAGCATCGTCTCTGTGTACATCTGCACACGTAACAGTTGCACTGAATCTACCTAGAAACAGGTGTCATTGATCCAAATTAAGTGATAGTTGTGTAATATTTTTTCATTTGCAATAAGCCTCTGATTGGCAGTGTTCCCACAGAATGATTTATTTTACCTTCTAAAGAGATGAAGATTTTCTTTTGCTATAACTTTGGGCTTGAGTGCCTGATGGTTTTTGAGAAAGGGGTAATAGTACTGGGAATTTTATTTAGAAAACGTACATATGCAATGAACAAAAATAATCTGTGCTAATGACAACCAATCTTATATGAAGAATTTGAAGTACATGTGGCTGTTTCAGCACTCCCCATCTTTCATTCTATTTAAAAGTCCCTGGCAATATGTTCATCCCCTGGACAGAGGGAGAGGACAGACATTATTTAGCGAAGGGGTGGTTATCTGATTTCACTGACATTTAGAGAACATCAGAATCACAACAAAGCTGGGGTGAGAAATCTTTTGGCAATTACTGCAGACATACAAATTCAGTGCCTGATACTGATGACACAGAACAGATTTCCCTGTTTGTGTTGTTGAAACTTCAAAACCAACTCAGAGCTGAGCCTCTTTTCTTATGTACACATACCTGGAAAACAAGCAGGACAAACTTAGCCAGAGCAAAAAGGGCATCTTGTACAAGTGTCCAGACTACAGACTTTATTTAAAGAGTAAAGATACTGATTTTATATAGGAAGGGAAATTTTCTGGTTCCATCTTATTTCGTCTTACTTCTAACCAACATGTAGGGTCTTTTACTTCTGTCCCTTTCTACAAGAAAAGAAATACGATTTACAGCAACAAAATTTTGTCCTCTAGCTGGTCAGGTGAGCAGAATTACATGCAGAAACCCCCAGAAAGGAGGATGCATGCAGATAAGATACATTTCCCAGTTACATTTGTTGATCTTCACTCATAGCTGGTCACAGAAGCCTTAAGCCTTGACTCTCTCATCTTTTACTTAAGATTAGCTCAGTGTACCCTGTAAAGGGCCCAGTATAAATACTCCTATTTGTCTCTGGAATCTGTATGAAGTTAGAAATCCCATGAACTGATAGCAAGATTAAAAAAACAACAACCTATTTCTTTTTTCCTGTAACCCTATCCATTTTACAGGATCTGCAGTTCAGCATTTTTCTTTTCAGGTCTGCCCTAGGTGATATCAGGAATTCATACATGTCAGTAAAGGATGCATGGAGAAAAAGCCACCAAGGTAAGCCCTAAGCAGTTCCAAAACCTCCTGGAGAGATACTGTGAGGACTGCAGGAGTTGGGAGAGGGGACTGAAGGGTAGTAGTGTGGCATTCAGAATTCACTGAAGCAAGGGATTGAAGCTGATGGCCAGAAATTCCAGAGATAAAGAGTATTCCAGAGGAAGATGAAAACCTTGTTCAGTCACCCTGATTTATACAATACAAAGTTTTAGGGGTACTTCCTGAAGGCTGAGCTCTTGCAAAACTGCAAGTCTTCTGTCATAAACTTAAGTACTTGGTAATGTGGAGCTATTTGTGCCATCTGGCAGCTGTCAGCTTTCTCTATTCACTTCCCCCCTACTAATGCAAAACACAGAAACTGGACCTTTTACATCTTGCTATGTGAAAAAGTTTGGTGTCTAGAGGCTTTTTGAGGCCAAACCATTGCACTGTTCTGGTGCTTGCTATTTGGGCATCCATTGCAAACATTAATAATAATTTATCCTGATCAGCAACAACCATATATATTCCTTCTTCCTCTAATATTCCTTTATGACAGTGTGTTTTCCAAGAATTTTGCATATGTTCTCTCGAACACCTGAAATTCACCTCGTACACTGCTTCAGAAGGATTTAAAAAACAGCTGGTGTTTATCTCATTGCTATCTCCATTTTTAGCTGCAGTTTGCTGACCTCCATAATTTTATCAAAGATTACATTCTTTTTTTTTTCCCTTTTGCCAGAACACTTACAGCTATTCTCAAATCTTTTTTAGTCAGCACCGACACTTTGCTATAAGCCACCTGTGAAATGATTAATTTGCTTGTTTTCCTTTTGTGCTGTGTCCTGTGAGGAGAGGCGCTGGGTCAGGCAGGACCTTCAGGTGAAAGTGGAGAGGTTGTGTCTAGAGGGGACAGGAGGGCAAGGCAAGGCAGCAGACAGGAATAGCTGCAGCAAGTAGCCAGGGACTCGCCCTGCAAACAGACTGCTGAGAAGGCAGTGAGAGACAGCACCCAGACCTTCATGGGGAGAGAAAACACAATCAGCTGGAGTGGGAGCTTTAGATTTGGAGTGGATGAAAACAGCTTGGGAAAAGGGTTGTTCCCCAAAGGAGATGGTGAGCAAAGGCAGTTTGGTTTATAAATGTATTGTCAGTTCTGCAACTAGATTTCTGTATGTCCAAGTAATGGGACGTTATAAACCTAGATTTTGCACATTATATGTTATATTTTTCTCTTTTATTTGTTTGTTTTGTCATTGTGGGGATGCAGACTATAGGGAAAGAAAGTTTAAACACCCTTGTCATAAAGCTGTAGTTGCTGTGGGCATGGTCCTGCTCTGCAGTGATTTCTCTGGTGACATTGACTACTGCAAGCTGGATGTCAGCTAAATAGAATGTTCAAGCACTGTCTTGAGGGTGGTGAGGCAGTGGAACAGATTGTCCAGAGGAGTTGTGAATGCTGCATCCCTGGATGTGTTCATGGCCAGGTTGGATGGAACTTTGAGTAACCTGGTCTAGTGGAAGGTGTCTGTGCCCCAGGGAAAAGGTTTGGAACATAATGATCTTTAAGGGACATTCCAACCCAAGCAATTCTATGATTCTATTTTTTCACTATATTAATAAAAAATAAAACACTATGAGGAGTTGTGCAGAGCAACATGCTCTGAATTGACATTTCATTGCTGGGATCATCCCTGCCTCGAAAAGATGCTCTGACTTTGCTCTCTAGAGGCTGCTGCAAAGTCAAAGGCTTATGATGTTCATAATGTAAATTAAAATCTCATGTATTTCACAGACTGGCCTTATAGCACCTCTCTTTGCCCTGAGGTGCTCAGCTACCTGGAGATCCCAGCTCAATGCTCAACTGAGCTCACTCTAATACCTGGCAGAAGAAAAGGAATCTCACTGTAATTCTTTTCTGCAGCTACACATTTCAGATGAGAGTAGGGTAGCGTAAACAATAGCAAACAAATCCCTTCTGCTTTTCAGCAGAAAGGTAAGATGGTGCATGAACCTTACTTTAGGGAAGTTCTGTGCCTTTAGATTGGAAGTAGTATTAATGGAGCACTCCAGAGTGAGATTTTCTGTGTCAGGATGTCACAGTGCTGTGAGCATGCATCGTAAGCAATCAGTTGCCAATCCCCAAAACAGTGCCAGCTTCAGAAATGAAAGATGTTGGTGGGGGTGCTGCTAACCACACATCTTAGGTTCCAAAAAAATAACATATTACCTGGGTGAAGTCCATCTGCTGAAGCTGTAAAAATTCTGAGTTCTCAAAGGCCATAACAAACCTCACTGTGGAAACTTGATTCTCCGCTATTCAAAGAAATTTTCCCTGTTCAGCACCTTGCCAAATGTCTACAAAGTTCTGGCTTTACAAATTTGTTCTGAGTTCTTTCTTGGTTCCATTTCACTTTTATCCTACTCCTCTGAGACACCAGGTCACCTCTGCTTGTAGCATATCCCATTTTTCCATTTTTCAATTGATTTTTGAATAGCTGTTCTGTGACTGTTGCTTTTTAGTTGTAATGTAGTGTCATCTGTATTTCTGGACCAAGATCAGGGTACCATTGTGACACAGTGTAAGCAAACAGGGCAGGGGACAAATCACTGTCCCAAAATCATATCAAGAAACCATAACAGAGTGAAGGATAAGAAAGGGGGAAGATGAACCATGATGGTTATAAGGTGGATGAGATTTGGTTAACTGTTGTTGTGACTCAGGAAATAAGTCTGAGCTGGATAATAGGAGCTGCTGTCTTGCACCCAGATCCTGGTGGCACAACCCCAGCCCTGTCTGCTAACATGGTGTGGCAGGTTTGTAAGCATCTCCAGGGCTGGCTGCATGCAGCATTATTTGAACCAAGATTACAAATATGTCAGCTCTGATTCCAGGGCTCCTCTACAACACTTCCCTGTGATTGTTTCCTCAAAAGCAGAACTAAAAGGATTGAGCTCGACAGAAACTATTTTATTCTGTTTCATATGTTTGCAGCTCCTACCTCCCAAGAATCTGTTCAGCTTGCTAAAAAATGAAATTGCTACAGATGGATATTTCTTTCAATTACTGTAGAAACATGTAACAAAGCCTCTGGCATTCCAAGAACCAAGCATCAAAGCTCAAGAGCTTACATATTCTATTAAGTGGTCTAATATTGTAGAGAAGAACAGAAAAAATACAGTGTTTTGTCCCTCATGGCCTTCTTTAGGAGACCTCAGGGAACCAAAAGGTTGCAGTTTTTCTGGTCTCCCTGCTCTGAATATTAAAACACTTAATAGAATATGTAAGCAATTGAGCTTTGATGCTGGGTTCTTGGCATGGTAAGTATAGTTCATACTGGTTTGATGATTTGGGGTGGTCTGAGGGAAATAACTCCCCCCTCCTGGCGAGATACCGCAGGAAATACAGGACTGGTGCACAGACTCTTCCTTGTTGGCCTGGGCATAGCTGCTACTTGCACTACTACCCATAACCTCAAAAAACTTTTCATTCAAAGGGAAGAGTTGCAGCAAAGGTGAGTGGATGAGCTCACAGCTCCTATGCTACACCAGAGACTTTCTATTACATAGACCCATTTGGGGCTGCTGACTGAGACACATACAGCACCAGGAATACAAAAAAATCTGAGCATTGCCATAGACCTGTGGTGTCCTTCAGCTCAGCAAACACAGACCATCTTATCTGTCAGCATGGGCTGACCAAGAGACTGTTTCACCATGTTCCCATCTACCAGCACTACACTCCTGTGCTAGCTGTGCATGTGCTAGAACTGAAACAGCAAAAAGTCACCCCAAAGCCTTATTTTCATTTGTTTTTCCAGACACACATGATCCAAATTAGAACTGAGTAAGAGTAGGAAGTCCTGCTCCATGGGAAGTTGTTCCAGACTTCGTTGGAAAAGATGAGATGAAAAAAATTAGATTCATTTAAACAGAAAACTGTGTTTTGCAAATGATTTTGTTGGCTTGAAGGTCTGGCACACAGTGCTCAGATTGCCCAGGACAGATCTCCAGCCATGCACCAGCCATGTGATTCCCATGTTGTGCACAAGGTTCAGAAGTAACCTGGATATTTCCAAATGGAAAAAAAACCCTCCAACCCTAAATGAAGAATGAGGAGAAGCCTAGAAAGTAGGGCTAAACTGCACTTCAGCAGAGATAATGTTGTAGTAAAGCATTTTTTATTAATACAGCAAAAAGATAAATAGAGCTGAAGCCTTTATGGAGAAATTAGCCTGGAGGAGAATAAAATTAAACACTTTATTGGAATTAAGTGTTGTGGAGCAGATTGAAGGTACCCAGGATAGGAGTGAAAAATAAATTAATTTGGGTAAAAAAAATTTAATTATCAGTATTTTGAAAAAGCTTCAAAAATTCCTCTTCAGGTAACTTCAACTATTCTCACAGAAACATCTGTCTTACTGAAATTTCAGATTTTGACTGAAAATTGTTTTGCCTGTCTCTTGTTTTTTTTATTTGCTCTAAGAAGTTTTGATAATTATTTCAATAGTGTATCTTTGATCCATCTCTCCTTTTAAAGTTGGATCCTTCTCTCACTCTTACTGCTTTTATATCAGTACAATTTCATGCATTTGGACATCTAACAAAGACACAAATTGGTCTATGGCCTGAAAATATGCCAAGATTTTCTAATTTTAGCAGCGGGAAAAAGGGACAAGTATTTCCTAAATTCTGTACTCCACCTCCATCAGCTCAACACTGGCCTAAATCACTCTCTCTTCAAATGTTTTGTGATTGCTATAATGAAATACTCTGTCTGTGTATTTGATGTGGAAACATGTTCTTAAGCCTTGTTTCTAATTTTAGAATGAGTATTATGAGGGATTTCTATTCCTTGCTCATTTAAAATCTGGTTTAATAGCCATAGAAGAGGCTATTGAAGGAGATCACCAAAATACTCAGCTGAGCTTTGACAAACCTCTATTTCTTCCATTAACATGAGGGGAATTCATTGTTTGTAAAGTGTCTTTTCCTCCTTCTCCCATCTGCAGTTTAGGCAAGTACTTAGGTTGAGGTTTTATTGGTTTGAAGGAGTTTTTAGCTACATTACTGTATAATATAGTATATCCAACAACAACAAACATTTAGAACTTCACACACCATCTCTAGAGCTCTTCAAAAACTTTTTGACAAATTCTTGTCCATGCCAGAAAAATCTGTATTCAAATCACAGATCAGAGATCACAGAATGCTGAGGTTGGAAGGACCCTCTGTAGTTCATCTGATCCAAACCCTCTGCTCAAGAAGGACTCCTCTTAAACCATGTCCAGAGAGATTTTTAATACCTCCAAGATGGGAGAATTCTTGACTTCCCTGAACAACCTGTACTAGTATTCATCCTTGCCACAGTAAAAATTATTTCCTCTTTCTTATCTTTTCGCTGGGCACCACTGAAAAGAACCTGGCAGTGTCCTCTTTATACCATCCTTCAGGCATATATATAGATTGATAAGATCCCCCTCAAACCTCCTCTTCCTCAGGCTGAACAGTCTCTCCCATCTCTCTCAGCCTTTCCTCATCACAGAGATGCTCTAAACCTTTAATCATCTTTGTGGGCCTTTCATGAACTCTTTCCAGTGTGTCCATGTCCCTCTTGTACTGAAGAACTCAGAAGTGGACACTCCACATGGGGCCACACCAGTGCTGAGAGGATAAGGGTCACCTCCCTCAACCTGGCAATGTAATGCAGCTCAGGATATTGTTGGCCTTTTCTGTGGCAAGGGCAAGTGAAATTTGGTGTGCAGGAGGATGACTGGGTCCTTTTTTCCTTATCCATGGGTGAGAGCTGTAGAAATAGAGGATCTATACCCAGGACAGGGAAGCCTTTTATCCTCTTTCACAACCAGAGGAAGAAGTTGGTTCACGCTTGCTGCTGTGAACATCCTACTGAGTTAGTAGGATGCTGAATCCATGTGATTATATCCTGCCCCTCTGCAAGGGCTTTTTTTCTCAAGCCTACCAGCAACTGCCACCGTTACAAGGCTGCAGAAACTGGCTTCCATGATATGGCAGAGTGGATACAGGGTGAGCTTCTAGGAAGACAGGGGTATCTCAGAAGATGTAGTGGCACAGTGGTGCTCAGTACTTGCATGAAGTGATGGGCAGAAAAAGTCATAATTGTTCAGAAATTGGAAGGTGAAGTCAGATGAACACACAGGAATCTATTTTCATTTTTCCTATATATAAAGCAAGTAACCTCTGATGCAAAGTTCCTAGTGTGGCAATGGATTTTTCATCCCTGCAATTCCTCACACAAAGGTTAGCTATGCAGTTAAAGAGACACTATAGCTGGTTTACTTGTCACAATATATGTTTATATTAAGATTCAAAGAAGGGAGTTGTGCTAAATACATATCAGTTTGGTTTTTCAGCACGCTAGCTAACACAAAACTGATAGGCACAATATACAAAAAGAATCTGCATTATCTATGCAGAATTATCTATGTTGTAAAACAGGAACATAGAATAGTAAGTTGTTACAGTGGTAGCACCTTGTTTTGCAAGATTTAAACATTATAAAGTAAATAACATGAATTCTTTAAGACACTTAGGATTTCGTATCTTTCAAGATAATTTAAAGTTCAACAGTGCTAAGTATGATGACACTGTGGTAGAAGAATACTGGAAATGAGACATTAAACAGAAAAGATACTCAGTGTACACTGCTGAATGCATTGTATTTTAATAAACTTTCTAATTACATATTAAATTTCTAAGTACATATTTTTAAAAAGCAGAAAGTCTAGTGTGGTAAAGTGTAGGGCAGTTATGACTTCATGAAGTCTTACAGACATCCATGTACACTAGTGCATTGTAGCTACTGCTTCAGAATACTTTCAGAATACTATTGAGTCTACATAAATGTTTTAAATCATAATTTTTCAGCTTTTATGTTTGCTTTACCTGCTTCTTAGACACACTAAAACGTTTTAATAAAGCTTTGCAATTCCAGATTATAGGACTTTCATGGAGAAGCCCTCCAAGCACTTCACAAATTCCATTCACAAAACCCTGTGGATAAAGATTATCTTTATTGTACAAGATCAGTGAATTAAGAAACAGGGTTTCAGTAATCTGCTTAAAGTAACTGTAGAATACAACTCTCAGTTCTTAATTTTATCACTTGTTCTAATAATTTCCTTTTGTATCCTCACGTATTATTCCTAAAAATATGTTTCAAATGTCAAGTGACGTTAATTCATAAAATCTATAGAAGCGGGTTTGAAAGAAGAACCCTTCTTTCAAATGTAATGATATCTCTGTGTTCAGACCTGGTTTTCTACAACTGCAGTTTAGGCTAAGAATGACAACACCTTCACCAGTGCATCTCCCTGGGGTACCTGCTCTCCCTGTCTGTGAGGAGAGTCTACATTAGTCAGGCTGTGCTGAGGGACCCTCCTGAGGGAATAAGGTTTTTTTCCAACCTATCTTTTGGTTATTTTTAAGTCCCTATCCCTCTTTGTTCTTTATTTGCTGTTCAGGCACAGATCTCAAACTTTTAACCTGCCAGCTACTGCCAATTTCTCCAGTCTCTCCTCTCAGACTGTTGATCTTTGTATGATTTTATTCCATTCACTAGCATGTCTCCCACTCTTTTCCATATCTGAGTATGGAGACTCAACAAGATTAAAGCCCAGCAAAGTTTTACTGTCATTAGAAGGGGATTGGAGAATGGAATATCACCTTTTCTTCCCACAGTGGATCTCAGCCTACCATGTCTTTAAACTGACCAGAGCACAATCATCCTTCAGTAATTACCAGAGTAAAAATTTATGCATGTGGTTGAATGAGACGTAATATGTTGACCATAACATATTCAAAAGAGGTGGAGTAGTCATGCCTTGCATTTGCTATTACACAGATCCCAAGCATAACATTGCAGCCGTGGCCACTGTACCAATCTCCTAGAGCACTGTAACTTTAAGGTGTCCTCAAATAACTTGCAAAATCAGCCTAGGAAGAATAAAGATCAGATAGAGAAAAAAATTCTATTATGTAAGACGTCAGTATTCTTTTAGTCTAGCCTTTTTTGTGGTTGAGCTGAAACAAAAGAATACATATTTCCAGAGAAAGGAATTAAAAGAGCAGATTTTAATGTAGAAATCCAGCAAGACTAAATGGTACTTTTTTTTTTTAATTGCTGAAGAGTTGTATGTGAGTTTTGTAGCTAATAGCTCATATCCAGGAATTATCATGAAAGTCTTCAAGACTGTATACTTAAATATTGATGGATTGTTAAACATAGGATGTTACTGAGTAGTCTAAATTTTTATGAAAACCTAATCCTACTGTTGTTGCTAGACAAAATGCTGGTAATTAGAGTCGAAGACGTATCCTCTAGGGAATTGATTCTGTTACCTATGCTCCTGTGTAGTAGCCTGGTCTTTGAGTATTCCTTCTAAATCAATTTAAGATTCATATGGTCCTGACTTGACAAAACATAAAAGCATTTTAAGGCACCATCTCCCAGAAAAGAATTTTGGTCGCATGATCAGAAGAACAATTCTGTTTGATCTTAAAACACTCATTCATGTCAATTACCTCTGTGCCTGACTTCTCATGCCATAACTCTCCCCTCTGATAACTCTGGGATTCTCACAATCTGCATCAGTCACATAACTCTTTCAATTTTTTTTCTAGGATTTTTTTGGACAGAAACATGTTTAGGGCTGTGATTTGGAAAAAGTGTCTTGTCGATGATTAAAAGTAAAGAATAAGGCTTGCTTCTCTATGTATTGTGATTCATTAACTTGCTAATCTGATCTCCTTGTCCTTCTACAAGCATGTGCAAGGCTGTCCTAAGGAAGGACTCTGACATGCTGAACTGTACAGCATACCAGGCATTTAAATGTTATAAACAAAATTCAGATTTTTGGTGGTGGCACCATACATGGCAGAAAGATGACATTAGTATTTAGAAGAACTGAGGGAGACTGCTTCTCTACCAGGTGATGAAATGTTGGCAGAAAGAAGATAAAGAAAGGAAATATCTTTTTAAATTAAAGAAAAACATGAGAGTTGGCAAGGAGCTGAATAAAGAGGCTCCCTAAGCTGCACCAAACTTTTCTATTGTAATTCTTCCATCCTCTAAGATTAGCTGTTTGAAAATCCAATTAGTCCCTCAATAATCATGACTGTTATCTAACGATGAAAAAACCATCTGCAGAAAATATTGCAATCACAGGCACAGCTGTTACCATATGCTGAAATTTTCTTACATGACCTTGGTTGCTACAGTACCTACCAGCTGAAATAAGACGTGGAAATATTGCCAGCTTCAATTAGACAAGCAAGCTGTTCCTTTCCCAAGGCTGTTGAGGCACTTCAGCCATTAACATGAAACACAAACCAAAGCGTTATTACAAATTTTGATTACTCGTTCCTAAGCTGAAGAGGTGAAATTCTGGAAAGAATTTCAGTTCATCCTTATTAGCGTGGCTAAAAATAGAAAACTCAATACTTGATTTCAAAAGATCCCCAATTATCTGTTGCTTCTAGAAATGGAATCTTAAGCCTGGAGTGGGAGGGGGTGCAGGAAGCAGAGAGGCTCTGGCAATGAGCTGCCTTGGGTTTATTTAGAACAAAGGCACAAAAGGGGATTTTTGGCAAAGAACTCTGGCATGCTTTTCCCTATTCAACAGGTAGGAAGTATGTGACCTTGTTTACTGTTTGTCTACCATGAGGTCTATTTCTAGCAACCTGAGATATTTTAATAAAAATAATCCTTTAAAACCTATCCAAACTTAAACTTTCAAACATGCATTTGTAGTAAGGAGGTGCCAGCTTGATTATGTATGCCTTTGTCAAGTAGTAAATATTTTAATCTTTTGGAGATTTTATGTTAGCCCTTCTAATCCATGCAACCCCTTCTATATTACACTAATACTAAAAAACTATATTTTGATTTAAAATTTAACAAGCCTAATGAAACCAATGTCATTTCTTAGTCCAGGAAAATTATTTTGCCTTTTAATTGCTTAAATTATCCATTCAGTTTAATATAATGCAATAAAAGAATAAAAGAGATGGAGAGAATGAAGAGTGTGGGTTGAATTATTGTGCCTGCAAGCATTCCCAGACCTATTTTGTTTTATAGATTGCTCATTAATGGTTCAGTGTGTGATATCAGTATTTAAAATCCAGTTTCTCCAGTAATTTTTGTAAGATTACTAAGTCACATGGCCTTTTTTTGCTCTCAGAAAGCTGAAACTAATTCTGTAAGGGGGGTCTGTGGCTAAGATAATGACTCTTCTGACTCATTTTCCACGGACATTTTCTAATACCTACTTAAAAAAATGTTTCTGCAAACAGTCCAATTGCTGAAATTATTCATTGCAACAGGGATACTAGAATTGCTCATGGGATGCTTGCTCATTATTTGTAACTTTTAACTCTTTCTTCTATCTGCAAATAGTATCACCTGAAGTTAAAAGTACATTAAATGTACAGTTGTAATAATTTCCATGACACAAAAGCTTTCTACCCAGCCTTCAAGGAGGGAAAAGATGGTCTGTTCTGAGTGAAGGTCCAGCTTTTCAGTAGGTAGGGAAGAAACAGAAAACCAGAAGTAGCCAGTCATATACATTGCCTGGTTCCTACCTACACCACAATCTCCTTTGTCATTCACCACATTCATAATTCTCTGCTTTTTTTCACCTACACAATGAACTCCCATTTTCTATTTCAGTATCCCTTTAAAGCATGTTCCAAGTGTCACATTAAAGAAGCAGAAAATGTCTGTACTGTTCCCAGACTGAGATCTCATTCACACAATGTGGTATCTGACCTATACTTTCCAGGTCTGTGCTCCAGGAATACACCAAAAGCACTGAAGGAGCTTTTGCTAAGCACCTTATTGTGTGTCCTGTTAAACTAAACAGTCCCATTAAATAGATAGAAAACAATCACTAGCTTGTTGCTAATAATTTTTGTAGTAAGGCAAACTCTAACTTAGGGATGGCATTGGGAATTTTGCTACTGCCTTTGCGAAAGATAAGACTTTCCCCTCTAAGATTACAATGGAATTATGGTAGCATATGCTTTAGAATGCTTGCAATTATCACTTGTTCTGATGATTAAAAAACTCAATGCATGAATCAATTATTTATAGTGCAGTTAGAAGAGTGTGTGTGTTTGTGGACTCACATTGGAATATTAACTAAACCATATATTAACCTTAAAGCTTTAAGAACTGATTGCAATCTCTTACTAATGCAACAAACTCAAACTGCAGCTACTTTGTGATTGCAGTTTAAGAATTCTGTGTTCTTTTTGCAAAGTCCACTTGGCTTGTTAGGCCACTGCAGAAATCATTCCACACCTTCCTCAACAGAGACAGAAAACTTTTGAATCAATAATCACCTGAGGCAACTGTGATTTTTAATTAAAAGGGAATATTTTTTTGTAATTCATATATATGTTTTAATGCTGTCATAAATCAGAAGAAAAATCCCAAATTGTTTTCTAGATGTAGATAGACCAGATTTTGGCACCACTTAATATATGACGACTTGGGTTAGCACAGGGACAATATCTGAGATTAGGAAGACTTTTTCAATCTTACATTTCTAATTGTAATTAGCGAATATGTGTTTACAGTCGACAAAAATGTTTTTTGCAGTGGTTTTACTGATGTGCACCTTATCATACTCCTTTCACCAGTCTTACGATAGAGGAAGAAAACAAGATTGATCTATTTATAATATAATTTAAAGAGCTGGGAGCCTTCCCATGTCTGGATATCACTTATTTCAATAGACATAATTTTAACCCTTCAAACAGCCTATAGTTTTTCAGGGATCATACATATTTTAGGGTGATAAGTGATTTATGTTCTCTCTGTCCTGCTTATGAGGGTATGGTATGCTCACCACAAGCATCTGTTTGAAACATGGTGCACTAGAAACTGAATCCAAGGTTATGCTGAGTGAAAAAAAGTAGAGATACGAGCTAAAACCGATTTTCATATTTGTTTCTTTAAAAAGCTTTCATTATCTTTCTTAATAATGTGCTGCCATCATGATGGCACCCAATTGTTTATTGCCTGAACCTGGCCTCTGTGCTGCTGCCTCAGCAAACTTTTGTCTTTGGCTGATTCACAAAATTATTTCTATTTGGGTGAAAAATTGTTTTCAAAGTATGTTCAGGATCTATCTTTTCTTTCTGCATACTCCCTCCAATTCAACCATCTGTGCAAATTAGCAATGCTGAAATGCTTATTAGAGCTTTTTCCCCCTCCTTGATTAACACTTCTTGCATTTAATGAAGTCTCTTATAAATTGTGGATCAAATGTTCAGACCACTTATGTCACCTGACACAAGCCTAAGAAGAAACATGATGATGCATCCCTTCAAATCTGGAGTTCTGAAGCACCCAAAATAGAGAGCAAATGACAGAGGTGCAATGCCAGTTTGTGACCTGGCAGAGAGGATAAAACAGCCTGCCTAGAAAAGGTGAAACATCTGCAGCTGTGTCAAATCCTGTCTGTCTCATGGGCTTAGGCTTTTCATTGTAAGCATAGGTGGGATGACACCATGAAACCTGGAATCACAAATCTGAGGGTTTTAGGAATGTAGGCAGGCATGCAGAGATTTAGCCTGAGGAGAGCTGTGAACATACAGAAGCCCCTTTATGTGGTTCCACCCTCATCAGAAGCACCAGCCATCAGGGCTGAGTGTGGAGGGGGACTGGGACTCACAGCACCTGGAAGGGAGCTACAACATGAATGTGTCCATCAGGAATGTGCTCTGGAGAAGGAGGACTGAGGGCTTAGAATCAGAGATGGGGAAACAAGGTCCAGAGTCCAGTACTGTCTGATAGAACAGCCCCCAATATTGGTTTTTTTCAATCAGCACTGGGACACCTGTTCAAATATAATGCACTTTGAGAAGAAGATTAATTTACCTCCTAAAATTATCTAGTGAAATCAAACTTTTATCAGTTCAAATTGTGAAATTTAAAGTTCAAGGAAAATGTGATCAAGTCTCGAGTTGTTTAGTGATGCCAGATGCTTGAAATAACCCTGAATTTTTCTTCTCTTCCTCTCTCTTTGCCAATATTGTGAAGAGAGAAGGAAGGAATGGATTCAGAATTGGCTCTACCTATGAGCTTGGCACATAATCCCAATAAACATTTAGGGGGGGGAGCCACTGTCAGAAGACAGGAAAGACATGTTTCTTTCTTTGTATAAAATCTCTTTACACTAATTTTTCATCTGTGAATCCAACACCGCAGACAGTCTGACCTAGAAACATACATCTTTTATTTCCAGGTGTTGTAATTCCTGCTGACAGTTTGATTCTAAAGATCCACTCTGTAGGCCAGTGTTTCTTAACTTCATTTAATTGAATGACTGTGAGGATGTTTTCAGGAAAAGAAAAACACAGACCGTGTCTACAGTGTTCCCACAATTGTCTTCATTTACAAGCAACTTAAAATTAGGCTAATGTTCATTTATTACGAAATGAAAGTCTGTTTTCTTGGAAGTACAGGGAATATGTGTGGTTTCTTTCAAATTTCACAGAGTGATGTATTAAACTCTACCAGTGATGCATAAAGCACAGTTTGAGAAACACAGCCCCCAGGAGCTATTTGAGATACTGTGTTGGATGCAGATTGAACAACATCTTGGTTCCTAGGATGGTTGTCTAATGTATTAATGTGTCGAGGACCAGGTTTAATCCTTTGATTGCTCTCCCTGATGCATCCACTAAAAAAGTAAGCCAAGTGAATTGCATCAGGTAAGTAGCTTGTTGCTGTTGCACACATGAAATTTGGCTCTCATCTGTCTTATATCAATAAGCAACTGCAACCAATACTGAGTTTGGCTGCCATTGTCACCTTAGCAGATAGAGGGAGAGAGTTTTGCAGCAACCATGGGAGAGAGTGCAAAGATTAATTTCTCTTTTGCCACCCTGCACAATTCTTTGAGGAAAAAAAGTCTCTTCACTGAAAAATGAAATTGAAAAGGGATGATCCAGTACTGGCATAAAACCAAAAACCCAACAAAAGCTCTATAGCTTTCTGAATCCACAGACCTTTAAAATTTAGTCAGATACACCAGGAAAAACATTTGACAGATGAAGAAAGTCCCATGTTGATCCTGACAAAGCTATTGTATGGACATAATTCCTCCTTAAGGTTCTAAGGTTCAAATTCTTCCCTCTCAGAAGAAAATACCAATCCAGTTATCTTTGCTCCCTTGTTTTATTGGTTTTCTTTTATACTGCTCATTCAGAAACTGATTAGCTTTGCAAATTTCCTTCCCTTGCTCAGGAAATACATAGCCAGAATTGTAACCCTCAGCTTTTTGTTTCAGTCTTGTCAATGAATCTCAATCAATTTTATTTTTTAGAAATACTGGTAAATAAATATGCACTAAATATGCATATTATTAGAACCTATTTAAAATCATTGGGACAGATGTTTTAGAACACATTTCCTTGAAAATAATTTTCAGCCTGAAAAGCGGGATTAATTAGCTTTGCAATGACCTACATAGATTGTTCAAAGTGCCTGATTGCTATCAGCCATCCAAGGAAAAAGCTAAGCAAATTGCACTATGAGTTGATCTCATGCAGGGGACATTGAAAAAGAGAGTACACTATTTACAAGGTAAAAAACTAACTTGCTAACAACATCAAACAATATACTAACATCATCTGGCATTTGAATTTATATTCAAAGAAGATCTTTTAGAACCTGAAGAACAAGGCAATAGAATAAAATAAGATCACTGCCATCATTAGGACAAATGAACTGTCAATAGTCTTTGATTGTTGTCTGTCTGTCTGTCTGTCAAAGAGGTAAATGTGTGTTTAGTACATCTCTTTCTTGTCATACAGCATCCTAATTTTTTGGCTGACATTTTGTAACTCTGTAAGTAGTCTAAAATTCAGTGATTTTTTGGGTTTAGGGCTTTACAATAATATTTCTAAGGGAAGATGAATCAACCCAGTATGTGCAACACCCGTCCATGCTCCTACAGCAATAAATAATAATGGTAAAACTGCACAGTGTGGACATGGCAGGATATGTGAGGAGAAGACACATCAAGTCTGTGTGTGGACTTCAATCTTTTGTGCTACAGCATCCCAGGAAAAAAGCCTAGATGGGGTCCCACTAGAACACTGACTGTCATGGTAGCCCTGAGAGCTGCTTGGTAAGTGCTATAGGGCCAGGAGAATCTGTCCTTCCATCACTTGGATCAGCAAGGCTGACATAGCAGCAGGAGGGAGCAAGGGTTGTATGTGCCTGTTCAAAGCTCAGCGTAATGTGAATGTGGGCTAGACTGCTGTTCCTTTGATGCTTAACGAGATGTTTTCAACACTGCTGAGTTGAAAACCACCTCCTCCTACCTGCCCACTCTCTCAGTTTGGTGAGGCCTTTCTGGTTTTCTTCCTTACCAGGGGTGTATCTGATGATCTGAAAAAGTGTTTAAAATCAGGTGCAAACATGCAAATTTCCCTGGGCATGTCCTTCCTCAGATCATTGATGAAGATGTTGTATAAAACCAATACCACTGTTTTATGGACTCTGTTACATTTTTCAACCATGTACATTGAAAATGAGACCAACGAAGTGGCACATAAGGTGGACATTTCTAATGCAGCTAGATCATAAACTGAACTTTTTTTTTAATTCTTATTGAATCTAGAATGTACACTCCATGTACAGCAGTGAAAAGTACAGTGCAGAAGATCTTTGTGAGCACTGTTAAGTCAAAGGCTTATCTCCAGACCACAGAGGTTTTGCAGTCCTCCTCCCTCCTGCAATCTGCATAACATGCTAGAAGTTTTTCAGATGTCTGGAAGGTACTTAGTTGCAGCATGAAAGAGATGGGCTTTGTCTAGTGATTCAGTCCGCAGAGTCCATGTTAAGGATAGACTTTATCAATAAATTCTTTTCACTACTTTACTCTTTACCTTCAATGTTCATAAAATTATGCTGCACCTCTTGGGGAAGTAGGAAAGCTTTGCTTCTTAACATTTGCAGAGTTCAGAGCTGAATATAAAAATGGTATTGAGTTACAAAGTAAAATCATAACAGTAAACTTTTCCCTGAGAAGCCAAGTCTAAACCAGATCCAAAATACATCATCTCCCTTGAGCTCTGTGTTACATCTGTAAGACCAGATACAAAAACCTTGGTAAAGTCTCTCTGAGTGACTAAGAGGCTGAAAAAGCAAGGCCAAAGGAGATACAAAAGTTATCCAGCCAAATACATTGTCTGCTTGCAATAGCACAAAGACTAGTACTAAGAGCCTTAAGGCTCTTTTCTGAAACTGTTATAGGCACGCAGCTTGGGCAGAATAGTTAAGTGCTTGATCCATTTGGGCTCCAGAGCTTCTGTTCCAGCTGTATCTGTCCCCTTTATGACTAGAGAGAACTTCACCTTCCTGAAACAAGGGAGGAGAGTTGCCAAGAAAGGACATTCTCTAGGACCAGAGCTGTGTCTGAAAGGCACCAGAACTGAGATTCTGCAGCAAACACCAAGAATCATTTGGGATTCAGAGCAGCAAACTCTTTCTACAAGTAAGCAAAAGGAGCACCCAGTGGTTGTACACCAGCTCAGCTGTAGGAGGAAATAGCCTCTTGATCCCGAATGCCTCTTGATCCCATTTTAAAATTGGTGTGGGTGGGGAAAGTAATCATCCTAACAGCAATTTGGTTTTTTTTCAGGAAGACTGAACGCAGGCAATGAATCAAATAAAGGCTGGCAGCAATTTAGGCAACTTGGGATGTCCCTATTCTTATAGACAAGATCTGCAGATAAAGAAAAACTTTTAATCAATGGCAATATAAACCTTCCTCCTACTCAGTTTGTTATAGTCTTAGCAAAACAATAGCTCAGTCAGGTAGAACTCCTCTTGTCTTGGGGCAGAAGGATGCTCCAGGACAAGATTTATTCCAGTCCCATTTTCTGCAGTAATAACTTAGAAGAGTTATGAAAGATCTTAAAAGTTCACTCACGAAAGCTCAGTGTTTCTGTAGAATGTGATAAATTTCATAATAATTTGAGACACAAAAAGAAAATGCAGCTCTCTGTGGTAGAAGGAAGGCTCACTGAATGTTGTTCATTTGGAAATGTCCTAGAGGGAATGCTATTATATAAATTGGTTTATGGTATTAATAAGGAGAGAATTCAAAGGATGATTGTTGGCAGAAGGAACTTTAACCTGGCCCAAAACTATGAAATTACCAAAAGTAATAGGAGCAGTACTGAAAAATTACAAGATATGTGAGTATAACTCAGAGACAATCAAACTGCTTTAGTAAACAAAATATGAAGCCAGTTGGAAGGAACTTGCTCTCCTGAGGGTTGTTTCCATGTGGAGAAGTTCATTTTACATCAGGTTGTCAGCATAAAATGGCCCAATGTCATAAGTGCCTGAATTCAGAAGGCTGAGCCAGAAAATGCAATGGTGACTGTCAAGCAGCATTTCAAACTCAGGGTACAAACCCCTCCAAAGCAAAGGACGAGGGGTAAGATGAGCAGAGGGAAAGGCTTACTGCTGATGGGAAGGTACACTTTCCATCTCCTAGGTGGAGGACTCTCTGCTTCCCCTGTGATTACATGTGTTTTGGTAGTCTGAGGTTGAAGGCAAAGTCTGTTAGGCAGTGAGCACTCCAAAGAGCTAAAAGACAATCTCTCTTATTTTATGAGCACAAAGCCATGTTTCTTCAGATGCAGAACTGATCCAGCTACATGTTGGTTAACAGTGGAAAAGAGGTCTCTGTGCAAGGTCTGCACTGTGGCAGCAATAGATCAATCAGTACTGAGCATTATATGTTGGGGATGACTTCCTGCTGGAAGAGGCTGTAACAGGATACCTCAGCTAGATTTCAGAGCAAGCCTTCTATACAGGGAAGCAAACTGAATGAAGTGGGAACCAGCTGAATGATGTAGAAAAAGAATTTAAGAGAAAACACACATTTAAATCGAGAACTACAAACAAAGAAACCAAAACCGACTCTAAATCAAAAGGTTAAATGAACAAGAGGTTAAATGAACAAGAAGGTAAATAAAGCATCATTTTTATGATTAGAAATGAAATCTCTCTTTTTGGCAAAACATGGTGGAAGACAAGGAGAAAGGAAGGGGCAAAGGACAGGAAAGCCATCAGTGTCTAATCCACCATCAAATATTCCAAGCTTGGCAAAATCCACGAAAATTCTGCACAGCCACCAAAATTTTTACTGGTGTGTATCGAACAACAAATATGCAGGCAAACATAAGCGTTGATCACTAAATGTTCTGCTGATGTTAATGGTAAAGAAATGGACAATTTGATAAGGAACATAAAATGTGGTTTTATAGACTGTTTTAGTTATTAACATACTCTGGTTTTTGTATTTTCCCTGCTATACTTCCCCTACTTCTTTAAGTTCATGGACTTCCTGAACGGATGTTTTTGATCCAGACTGGCATGTTTAATTAGTGTATGCCCTGTGAATCTGTTTATTTCTTTGCTAATTTTGTTTGCTTGTTTTTGAACTTACATGGAATTGTTGTCTCCTCAGCACAATCTACCAATGAGTCGTGTAATGTAAATATTTAAGTTTGTGAAAGGTACTTTTAAAAACTATTTATTTTTATTGCTTTGAAACTTCCATGTCTCCACACTTTTATATAGAGGGAAAAGCTCAACAGTTTTCCTATTTATTACTTCACTGTTCATATTTTATAGATCTTTACAAGTTGAAAAGCCTTTCTTTGTTGTTGCTTTACATGGAACAGTTGTTTCAAATTTCTGGTTATCCTTGTTCTTCTCTATGCCTTTCCTAGATCTACTTTACCTACTTTAGTTCCAGTTCCACTCTATGGAATGACCAGATCTACACACTCAAAATATGCATCATTCAAAGCAGCATGTTGATATCTTCTCTGCTCTCAGCAAATCTCCAAAACAGTTTCTCTATCAGGGAAGATAATGCCAAGATTTCAGATTACTTTCCTACTACGTCTTCATCCTGCTTAAGAATTCCTCTTGCATCTTGATCATTTGTGAACAAAATAAATTATTTGCCAGTTCCATCTTCACAACTTCCCAAAATTCTACAAATTTTTTCCATCTTTAGTATTCTTTGCTCTTCTTTTGGTATCTCTTATGCCCTTTTCTATTTCCCCCAACTATATATGACTTCCACCTGTTTGGGAGGATGTATTTTTAAGAGCTACTTTCGTCTTTAATTTGGCTGTTTCATGAAGCTGAATCCTTTTTATTTTGTGGTTGGGTTTTCATTGAATGGTTCTGTTTTCATTGAATTGTTCTGTTTAATTAGCACTGTTCATTAGCTGCAATTCTCTGATGTGGTGGTTTTAAACTTTCTCCATGTGAGCCATAAAAAATTTGTTCTTCTAGCTGCTTCTTTTTAACTTCCTGTTAACTAATTTTCTCACGGTAATATGTAATTCTATTTAAGAAAGAAATGATATTGTACCTCATTTATTTCCCTTTTCATCAATTCAGTTCAACAGGCTTATATGAAACTATAACGCAGTCAAATTGCAGTGTTTCTTACAAAATATGTGTTTGGTGGAGGATTATGTTTGTTTCTTTGCTTGTTTGCTTGCAGTTTTTGTTAGGTTTGGGTTGGGTTTTTTTAATGTAGATAAATAACAGTTAGCTATAAAAAGAAGGATTTCAAGACCTTTTCAGAAGCAAAATCCTTTCTGGATAAAGAGAAAGCCTGCCTTTTTATACTGAAGATGTAGATTTTTCTCCACGGTAAAGATGCAGTTGCTCATCGGTGCTCTCATTGTTTACGTTGGGTTAACCTTAAAGAACAAAAAGGTCTCCAGCTGCCTTAAAAAAGTATGAAGATGTATAAAAGGTTGAAAGGCAGATGGTGATTGCAGAGAACCACTGCTGCCCCTAGGCAGTAGCCAGTGAGCAGGAAAAGGCATGGTACAACAGTGGCTCTGACATGAGCTATCTTAGTCAAATGTAACACTTTTGAACCTGAATAGAGGAGTTAGATATGTTTACAGAAAAGAAAAAAGAAATCCCACTTATTTATTATGTGATTGCTCTAAAGGGGAAAAAACTGTTTATCTCACACCTCTGCAATCTTTTCTGGACAACCTTAGTATTCCACCGTTACCTTTAAATTACATTTCATTGGTACTAAAGTAAAATTGTGGCACATTCCCTGTCCTGGTTTGAGATTTGTCACATAACATTATGTACTTAAATTTTGCAGAAGTGTCCCTATTTTACAGCCCAAAATAAAACCTCAGCCTGCTATGAGTACATGTTGTCCCTCACTTGTATTTTCTTCTTGAGTTCTGATTTTGCCAGTTTGGAAAACACTGGCAGCAAAGACCATAATAAGTGGAAATAATGTCTGAGTGAAAACTGCAGGAGCACAGCTTTTCCACAAGTTATATCATATACTCATTGTTCATTGTTTCTCAGTATAAAATATTTCCTGACAACCTATAACATCAGGGCCAAGACTAACTTGTTTTATGGCAGCAACTGATGCATATAATTTAAATTAAAATCAGAACACTTGCAGGGATTGTCTGTTTGGAAGGAGGAATAGACCAAGAGGTATTTGAAGATCTCTTCAAATTCCTACAATGCACATCTGTGATGAAGTAAACACAGCAAGGAGCTTTTGCTAGTGACATAAATAGGATCAGATATGAAAGATCTGGATTGTAATGTTTTTGGTACTTGAAAACATAAGCCAGGGACAGACTTACACCATTGCTCATAAGATTTGAATTTAAAACATAGAATTGAAGTACATTATAGAATACACAATTTTAAAGAAATCCCACAAATGCATTATGCAATAATTGTGCTGAAAATTTTCCTTTTTCTGTAATCATCTAACAACTTTGTAGAATAAATGTCAGGTATTTATTTCATACAGTCAACAAACGATATATACATCAAAATGAGTTAAGATACATATCCTAGCAAAGTGGGATGAAAATAACTTAAAGGTGATATCTCTCAGAGCTTGTACTTTTAAGAACAGAATCAGTAAAACTTGCAAGATTTCCAGAGTAAACATTATGGTCAATGTGAGCAGCATGCACACTTCTTGAAAAATTTCAATTTTTTTCACTGGTTCTTTTGTGCACTGTTTATGATAGAAGGTCAGAGAAAAAGATAATCACTCTTTGCTCTGTGCTACAGAATGGTTTGCATGGTCTCATTACCTCATCTTCTCTCCAGGCTTCCCACCTGTGTATAGGAAAAACAAGATGTCAACAACTTGGTCAGCAGAGGTAAAAGTTAACTTAGATGCCCAAGTGCAAACCAAAATCCTTCTTTTTTACTAAAAGACCTGATATTTGCCTAAGCTTGCAGTTCACCCAGCATACAGGATTGTACCTGGTGAACACACCTTGGCACTGCACTTGAGAATTCTAGATCTCAGTCAGGTTTCGGTAGAGAAACCAGAGAAAAAATCCTCCTAAAGTTTCAGTCCAAGTGGTAACATCAGAGCATGCCTAATATGCTGACTGGTTCCTTTTCTTCAGAAAATGTAGTTTAGGCTGCTACTTTTTTGTAAGAGTAAGAGAAACATCCTTTAATATTGCACTTTAGAATATTTATTCAGGAGATGGGAAATATAGGAGGAAGAGGGAATAGAAAAGAATATGAAGAACAATCAAATGTGAAAATACAAGATGGGTTAATGAGGACCCATGCAGAAATCCTGTAGAAGAAGAGCTAAGTCTTTAAGGCTGTTTTTTAATAACATCTTCCATAGAAAAGAGTGAATGTGATCAAACTGATTTTTTTGTTGCATGTACTTCCTTGATTCTCACAAAGTCACTCTGCTTGGATAGCAGCTGGTGGAAAGGGACTTGAAATTCTACCTCTGAGAACAATTTAATGGGCAGTTTTCACATCAAGAAATACGTAGTTCACAAGACTAACCAGCAGAGAGCAACACTATTTAAATTTGAACTGAGCGTGATATCTTGACAAACTAATTATTACATTACTGTGCATAAAACTGTATAATGCAGCACGTTAAATGTAATGCTCTGTTACATTAGTCACAGCCACTCACTGCCAATGCATTCCGATGTAATGTCTAACCCAGAAAAACATGTATGCAAATCATCTGCATACTTGCTTTTAATTTGCATGATCTTGAGGGGTTCTTCTGAGGTTATGATGTATGGCAAACTTGCAAAATTAAACACAGATGTACTATTATTTCACATACAAAATTTAACTGCAAAGCTTTAACAAGGAATTTGCACAATGAAATTATTCCCTCTAGCCACCATAAGGGGTCAGATGGTTCTGAATGAACTCAGTTTGTGCAGGGTATATTGGGCAAATAAAAACCATGTCTTTTATACGCAAGTTTTTCTGTATCTGGTGGAAAAAGTTTACCATCTCCTTTACATGGTAGTCCTTGAAAATTCCTAGTCTGGAATTACTCTAATCACTGTCTTGGTGCAGCTACCTGGACAACAGCTATAAAAACTGTCTGCATAGTTCAGGCTGGGACATTGGTGAGGTGATCTGCTGAGCCCATTCACCCTCAGAGATGCCCTTCAGTCTAGGTAATGGGTTTTTTTGCCCTTGCCTCTCTTTGTTTCAGCTTCCTAAAGATGTAGGGATGATCTTAAAATCTAGCTATACCAAGAATGGCAGAGTAACAGGATTTCCCAGATGGTGGGAAAGCCTTATGCCTACCCCAGTCCACAGATTCATACTGGAAGATGGTATGTCTGCAAAAGAACATAGTTTCCTCATGTTGCCAATGAGCAGAGCATCTCTACCATTCTCATCTTGGGAGATGTCTTGGAACAGTTCTCAAATTGATAGTAAGAGATACTGTAAAGTGGCAGTGGTTTCCTTGGCAAATATGAAATAAGCTTTGAAGGGAGAAATCCTGAACAGTCTCAGCCATATAGTATCTCTAATGTTCTTTTCCCATCTGCATTATTTTTCCACTGAGGCTGAACGAAAAGGTTACCAAAAGACACAGACTATCCCTTTCAATTACTTTAAGATTAAATTAAAACCTTTGTCCTTAAACATGTTCCAAAAAAGAACAAAAACTAGGGGAGAAAAGTGTTTAACTGACAATGTAGCATTAAACATGTAAAGTTAAGTGGCTTACTAAGCATCTTACAGCAACCTAGTACATATTGAAGCAGAGGCAGGCAACTAACTTCCTATGAAAATCTTTCTGCTTTGCCAAATTAAATGATTTGGTCTGTTTTTCATGCAGGCTCACCCACAAAGCATTCTTGTAGACTGTCTTGCCAAAAGGGATATTCAGAGTAAATTTCAATTAAAGATTGCTAAATATTTCCAGAAGGTGTAGGTGAAATTAACATGGACACTTCACAGCAGCAGTCAGATCCAAGAAATTGCACTCAGCTAGTTAGGAAAAAGGAACTGTACCACAGGTCTAGGCAAAATACTGGGCATGTTACAAATTATGAGAGTTCAAAACAAATAGTGGGCAAAAGATGTAGAGGTCAATCAGAAGTCCTTTTGATTTTTTTAGCCAGATTAACTTCCCAAAGTTTCTGGAAGAGTATGGAAATGTCTACAACACAAAACTATGGAAATATCACTGAGTAAATAACCTGTTTCAAAAGATCCTCTAAGCTTGCCTGTACTCCTGAAATCACAGTGGAGATGATGTAATACACAGATTTAAAACAAGAATATGGGATTTTCAATACCAAGAAGTGTAACAGCACTGAGAAGAGGTGAATAGGTACTTTTTCGTTGGTTGGTTCTGTTCCTTTTTGGTTGTCTCCTAATCTGCTTGTCCTGACATGGTTGAACAGTGAAAGCCAAATGAATTCAGTTGGTTTCCACTCTGATCTAAAGTGTAGCAGATGATGCTTTCGGTACAAATGATAAGGGATGTCTCACAGATTTGCATTTATCAAATTGCTTCAAATGCAGCAATTAATAGAATTCTCATATAATGCCAGAAGTCATCCTACCTTGTGTAAGCATGGTATAGAAGATTATTAAAGCAACTTTCTCTTAGAGTATTTAATGTGACACATCTTAAGTCATTCACTTCACTTGGACAGTAGTCAGTATATTGTCATTACTCTTCCCCTATTACTAAATACCACAGGAATTTATGTCACTGATGTTTATGGGGCTGGATACTTATGGGAAAGATGACAAAGTTTCAACTGGAAACTCAAGTCAAAAGGCATACTCCTAAAGGAGAACAGATGCAAGGGAACCCTCAGAAAGGAAGGTCTTGCAAGAGAAGTTATGGATCCCATCTGATTTGGAAGGATTAGGGCAAAAAGCTAAAAGAATATGAGTTCATGAATAGACGGACTGCATAAGAGGAAAAAGACCCCTTTGTCTTCTGGAAAAGTTGCTCAATTCCATCATAAACTTTCTGGCACTATGGCCAGCTAGAGGATAATGCAAAGTGAAGAACATGTTTTCCATCTCTTGTAATATTTCCTCTTATGCTTTATCTTCTAATTTTTCTCAAGACCATTATTTAAAGAAAAGAAGCAGAGACAAGGCAGGCCAGAAATTCATTTTTTGCCACATGGTGTGGTGTGCTTAGCACTCCCTCCTACTTGTGCCTGAGCACAGCCCTGCCCCGCTTGATAGCTGTGATGTGTCGGCTTAGAGGGTACAAATTGCCACAAGAGCCAGTAGATTCAGTCTAGAGTGTATTTGTTCCAACACATTTGGGGCTGTGGAAACGGGCTTGCATAACCACTAACAGGACAAAGGCATAACCTCTCCAGCAGCATTCCTGCTGTGCAGAAACCCACGGCAAGATACAGGAATTGTGAGCTCTATACTGACTGGTTACTGTGACCTGATACTGACTGGTTCTTTTCATGGTTTTTAACACCATCAAGATCTCCAGAAGCACTTTGGAGGAAGATATTCTGGTGCCAACAGATACGTATAAGGAAATCATAGATCATCTGTCTCTAGACAATCTGGAAAAAGCTCCACTGCAACAGTCACTGCCTTCTTGCAGCCAAGGTCAGCTGTATCTGGAGTGATGATCTGGAGGCTGAGGGTGAAGTGTCTCATGGTGTCGTTTTCACATGCTTTACAATCCAGTCCACTCTATTTTCTATGTAATTATCTTCTTGCCACTGATGCCTCTCTCAGTTGCTAGCTGGGATGAACTGGGGGTCAACTGGGATAAACAAGGATATTCATATGCAGAGGGAAGGACTGCTGTAGAACTTGTCTTTCCAGGGGAAGACATGGACATATCTTTAGTGAATACCTCAAACAACTGCTCACTAACTCTCAATCCTGACCAGCCTGCAGAAGTTCTGGACTTTTCTTTCACCAGCTATTTCTAGGATCTTGATCCTACCTTTCAAAGACACCCACGCTTTAAACAGAAGGGTCATGACATGGAAATTAGACTTATAAAGACTATAATAGTAAGACAAGCATACAGCAACACTTCCCAGCCTCCAGGAAGTTGGAACGCAAAGGTTTCCTGATCCTGTAGTATTGTTGTATAGAAATAAATGGATTATTCTTTCATGAACTTGTCTGGAAAGATTGGAAATGGATTTTCATTATGTGGATGAGGCTCAGCTATATTTTGTTTTAGCACCACTGTTGAGCATGAGAAGAAGACATTCTGTAGTCTAATCATATCTTCCTTATCAGCATGTTTCAAAGTTCTAACAAATTTCTGAGTTATAGGTGAGTGACTTCTTTGGGAAAATGATCCCAGTTACATATTAAAGACAATTCTTTAGTTGCAAGCTTTGATTTGGGAAAATCAATATCTAAGTATCCATCATATGAACACACACTTATCAAGTTGCATGCAGAAGAGATACTAGGCACCACATAAATCCACAGAAGGGTTAGAGGGCTAGTCTTCTGGAATTACAATTTTCAAGTTTAAAAACAAAAGCATCAATTTAAAAAGTGTATTTTAACTAACTCTTTCAGAGATTGGTTTTAGAAAATATGAGAGTTCTGAAAGCTTTCCTTGGAAGATGGCATAATCTTCAAAATCATCCCAGTGAGTACATTGCCAACAAGTTATTTCAACACAGCTGCTAATCTATCATGTGCATTTTATGGAAAGAGTTTCCTCATATATCAGATCTGTTGGGCTGCAAACTAGTCATAGTATGTTGTGTCTTCACCTGAATTTTTTGACTGGAATAAAGGATAAAAGATATCAACCGTCTCTGTGCCAGGTTCTTGAATGACATAGATAAAAATACAGTTTGGAAGCTGCTTATTGCTACATTATGCAGACACTTTTGAAACAGTTAAAACTCCAAAACCCCAAATAAACAAGTTGGAATATCATTTGCTGAACACAAATTTCTAGATGTCTGCCCACAAGGGAAAGAGAAGCCACTTTTTTGTATTTGTTGAACAGAAAATGTGGCATTGCAAAGTCTATGAATTACATAGTGTTCTCCCTGAAAAATAGAATTGCATAATATGTTGTTTTACTACTGCACGTAGTAAAAAATCATTCTTGGGTCCCAAAGCCAGAAAAAACAACACATGAAAGGACAAACTGACTACAAGTTCACTGCTTTGGATATAAAAAGGTATCTGGCATGATGAAGTCTTTTTTAGTCCATGTGGTTTTCATTTGAATTGGTTCATGTAAGGTTCTTTCAAGAGGAGGAAAAAAATGCGATAAATCTCCTTAGGAATAGAGCCGTGCAAGCTTGGGAAACTCGCTGGGCAAGGCAGCTCCTTTTGTTCGCCAAATTCTAGGGGCAAAAGAGCCTAATGAGAGCTTAATTAAAATTGATGTGAAAAAATTAAACACTTTAAAGTATTGTTTGGGGGCTTGCAGAGCTCATGCCAGTGAAAGTTGATAATTTTGTGGGTTTAGAATTTAATTAGATTAATTTCTTTTTTTCCATCTACAGAGCTCTGTTGCTATCTCTTTTCTTTCCATCTAAGAAAGGAAAACTTTGGTAGGAAAGAGCCCATCTTTCTCTTTTCCTCAGTTTCTCTGGGTCCAGGAGGGTGAGTTATTTTAGTGTTCACGTCAGAGTTGAAATGTCCTTCTCCTTTCAAGACATTTTTCTACGTGGTCTTTTGCAGGCAAGCATGAAATCATTCTGTTTGAGCTCTAAGCATATGTGCATTCATGCTACGCATCCTTGGACAGAGCACTCTGCTGAGCACAAATTGATATTTTCTGTCTTTCAGCAGGGGCTTTAGCTTGGGCTCGGCACTGTAAATGCAGTAACATGGCTTCCAGTTCAAGGTTGTCATACATCCAACTGGCTCAAGTCTTGGGCAGAAAAACTTGTATTCTGCCTGCAAAAAGCTATGTAGACATTCTCTGATACTCATTCACACTGAGCTTGATCTGATGCCTGCTGGAATCAGTGATAGTCTTTATACTTCAATAGGTTTTGCAATAATCTTCCTTCAATGCCTTGCATGAAGTTTTTATCATTCAGAACTTCGAGGGACTTCAGTGGACCTCGGGATGCTCAATATCTAGATGTGCTAGATTTTGCCATTTCAGCTCAGACATCCCTTTCTCAGAAAAATTGACACTCTTGTTCCAAGAGGATTTCCAGTTTGGTGACAGATTTAGTGAGCGTGAGCACGATTCACCATTCATCATCGCCAATCTCCGCTTGGAGAACTTTTAACTCTGGCATGTTCGTGGACAAGATTGGAGCTCACTGTGCTTGTAGCATTGCCTGATTAGAGCCTATTGTGCACCAGTGCAAAAAAGGTCTGGGAATCTGTGGTGTTACATCAACACCATGAACTTGAATTGTCAGACTTCATAAGGTTTTAAAGCAATATATAAGTATATAACACTTTATAAGGTTGCTTGAAAGAGAAACGGCATCAGAAATGAATGTATTTTTTAATGGAACAGTTTTCTCTAGGCCCTTAGAAGTGACACTCTCCATAGGTATTCTAACAAAGTTTCAATGTCAGGCAACTAATTCTCTGCTTATTTTTACATCAAAAATATTTACTCAAGCTAGAACAGAAAAGTTTAGTCTATTGGCAATGATTTTTTGGGATTGTTGATTTTTTTTTTCATTTGGCAGAAGAAGCTAAAATAAACAGGTTCTTCTAGTTTTTTTTTAAAAAGTAATCCGGTTTTGAGAGGAAAACACCCACTTCCTGAAGTGGTTAATCTTGAAAACAGAATTTTGGGACCCCTCTCTTATAACTTGGTATTACAAACCAAGTAGAAAAACAACTATCTGAATGGTGGAGCAACATGATCAGCTGTTTTTTTGCTAAATTAAGCCTTGCTATGAGCTAGGCCAGTGGATATCAGCTCTCTCTGGATATGAATGTATTTGTGTCTCAAGGGAATATCATGGCTATTTTGATGAATAATCAAGCCTCTAGACAGCACAACAGAGACTATTTCTTACATATCGTTCCCAGGGAAACCAAACTGAAAGCAGAACTTTCCAAAGAGGAAGCAGCCATCACAAAACACTGACCAGCTGTAGGTGGATGTGCTTCACGGAAATACTTCTGGATTTGTATCTCCTTTTACCTATTTCTTAACAGTAAATAGATCTTTTAATCCCGTTGCTCCTGCAGGTGAATTCAACTCACTAATAAAGAACATCCTTTTCCAGCCACATCAATTTTACATTTGTATCAAGTCCGAGGCAGTCTGTTCAGTAAACACAAAATTCTTCCCCTGGGCCTGAGAGGTGTCAGGACAATGAACAAAAAACCCAGAAGTATTTGTTCAGCTTAACTTTTGCAATGAAAAAAAGTTCTTCAAATCACCTGCAACTAAGAAATAAATCTCAAGCACTGTAAATTCTTGTATAAATTTGTTCTGTAGTAACCATCCCTACTTCTGTACCAAAGCTAGCTTCTTATATTATATGCACTCTTATCTGTGATATTTTCTTTTGGTAGTCTCATCAATACAAAGAACTTTTAAAGCCAAGTCATGGCACTATCAGAGTCAACCCAGATCTTTTGATCAAATAATCAAATTAAATATCAAAAGGCAATTAAGATGAAAAAGATTTCAGTCTACCTCCAGTTTTCAGTCAAGCATGATGAAAGCATTATTATCATTTTATTACCTTCCATTTTCTTGAATCCTGCCATATGGCTTGGGTGATGTGGATCCATGATTATTGAAGAAGGTTCAACTTAGATCAAAGCATCATTGAATTCAAAACGATACTACTTTCTCTGAATTTCAGCAATACTGTTCCATGGGTTTCTTTTTGACCCGTTGCCTTATAGAACAGCAAATTCTCAGTTTACAAAAACTTCTTACATCCACAAAAGCATTAAATACATCATAAAGAAATACTGTTGCACCTAGATTTTTCATATCCTGTCAATTTTTTCTTCCTCTTCAATTAAATTCTCTTATCAGGAAGAAAAAATATCTCCTTTTTTTGTAACCACAGTATTTAGTGTCCTGTGATATAATGTGAATAGTATGCTGCTCTTGCTATAATTATTAGTGACAGTCTTGTATTATGTAATTTATACTTTATACAACATTAAAAATCAGCATATTCTTGTGGCCAGAATATTTCTGATTTAGGGGGATATGTGGCACCAGTTACACCTGGATGAAGTGCAATACAAAATAACAGAAGAGTGGCCTTAAGAGCTTACTGACTGGTGGGATGAAAATACTTTCCTCTTTTGGCCAGCCAGTTCTGCTGACTGCAGAGCAAACCAGCTCCATGAGCTCCCAGAATTGTTAGGATGACAAAAAGATTGACAGTCACTGACATGAAGCTCATATTGTACATATAGATCAGCATTAGGAGGCTGAACTCCCCAACCTGTCCCCCACAAACAGAGCAAATGGAAAGAAATTGATTCCTTTAGAGGAATTCAAAGCAGGATATGTCCTGAAACACTGCTTGCAGAGGAATTTTTGTGTCTTCAGTGATTTTAGGAGGAGTGAAGGAGGCCCCCTAACTTGGGCACTTAGATACTAGGTGATGTGAGTACTGCAGTGGTACAGGAACAGGGTAGCTCCATTGTTCCTTTGAGGGCTCAGCCCTTTTTTTTCCATTGAACTTCCAAAAATTTTATAGCAAGAGCTGTGGTCTTTCTGCACCCTTTACATTTCCCAAAGCCCAGACATCCATCTGCAGAGCAGTAGAAAGATCAGACATCAAGAGAATACAGAAAAAAAACCCAAAGAGAAGCATGGAGAGACAAGTTGTGATGTTAATACATGCATGTGTGCATCTGCCATGATAATTTAAGTATGTTTGGGTGTTGATATGTCTTTAGGAAGGAAAGGACAAAATAATTTCAAGAATTTCAAAATAATCTCAAGAAAGTATAACACAAATAAGGTGATTGTGAGGGAATGTAATTAAAGGGATATGAGGCTGTGAGTGCTGATACAACACAGTGGAAAGGGAAAGGAAATCAGAGGCATGGGAACATAGTGGCTAATGAAGGACTTTAGAAGCTGAAGCCAAGAATTTAACTTCATAAAAAGTACAACAGGAGACCATGGATGTGCTCTCTTCAAGCAGAAAAAAGCCAGACACAGTGGGGCTCGCTATGCAGCTTTGGGTCATTATTACATGTTGGTTCCATTATTTCTGTCTTCATCAAGTGTTATTAACTCATCATCACCACAGGCTGCATTTCTGTCACGTAAAACTTTGTACTCTGAGCAAAATGTCATTCATTGCTCATGGCTTCCTCTAAGCAGAGGAGCAATACCTTTGTGACTGGAAGGAGAGTCATCATACCTGAATTGATGGAGCATGCTACAGAAGAGTGGCAGATCCTGCCAGGGAGCTGGTGCCTTTGTAGAAGAAAACAGAGCAATAACTCCATATGTTAAACCTCTAAGATGCCTAAGTGTGTATAGCCAAAATTTTTTCATTCTCAAAAAACGCTAGGGTTTGGGACCCAAATAAAAAGATAGCTCATCTGAACCTTAGCTTGGTTTAAAGTAAAAAGTCTATTTAATCCTTTATTTTTGAACAAAGATATTATCAGGATTCTGTCAACACTAAAAAGAGGTTTCAGTGACAGCTATATAGCTATCTAAATATTTGAAAAGTGTCACCTGATTCCACAGGTTGTCCTTCACAACAGATTCTTCAACTTTTACAAAAGCTGTAACTGTAATTTTGACTGAGTTTCCATTCAGATGCACATTAGGGATGGTTTTAATTGAACTAATTAGGTGTCACTCATCAAATAAATATTTAGAAATAGGTATATTTTACCTTTGGTGGGGAAGAAACATAGCAGAAATTCCTAGAAAAATTTCCGGGCTAACTCTTTTTGGTGCTTTTGTTTCTTGCCTTCATTATTAAGCAACTATTAATTGCTCAATAAGCCCCTGATGTCAATTCAAACCTTTCATAATTCAAATGGCTCTGGGCTTTGGTTTACCTTGCAGCAGATTATTTTGTCTCTTGCATTGAGTTTAGCTGTCTGTGATATCCTTGCAAAAGCAGGTATTTTCTTTGTGAATAAATTTTTCTTCTCTGAGATATTATTCAGCTTTGTGCAAACTGGCACCACTCAGAGGGGATGGTCTCTTTTGTAATGTGCTCTGCACCAAACACAGGCACCTTCTAGGACACTCATCTGTGCCCTGGGAAAGATTTGCAGTCCCTACCTGCTCAGTTTTTTCTCATTTTCAAAGAAAGGCTAGGCAAGTCTACGGCTGGTTGTAGTTTCTCTTTTCTTGACTTGCTGCCACACAAGGTTATCAGTAGGCTGAGAAGAGGAGGTGATTTGTTTCCTTCATCACAGAGGGTGTAGCACCAGTTCATCCTCAGACATGTGGCAGGAATGTGATGTTCCTATTCCAGTGAGCCAGAGACAAAAATCTCCACAGCACAGGAATAGAATCAGCCATTCTCCTCTGTTGTGCACTGCAAAATTTCTCACACCAGCTGGATGGGTGTCACAGCTGCAAACTGAGTGAGAAGTACCTGGGCTTGCCTCGGGAATGGAGCCAGACACAGAATCTGACACAATCCCACAATCATGCCCAGCCCCCAAATGCATTGCTTCTATTAAAAATCTCCATGCCTTCCCTGAAACTCATTTATTTTAGGGAACATCTGTTATGCTGGTGTAACTGGAGGGCACGTTGTGCTGGTGTAAACAAGCCCAAGGGAAGTTTCATGCTGTCTTCCCACCATGTCCTCTTTGTTCTTCTCCCTTCTCATCCCAGTGACAGCTGTGTCCTGGGCAAAGCTTACCATTTCTGTGGAAAAGTGTGGTATTTTTAGCCTGATTTCTTAATAATATGAGAACTGTGAGATCATGTCCTTCTTGTGTTTGTGGAAACGGCCATTGTAGAAATATCCTACAGGCACTACCTTTCCTGCTAACATTTTACCCTGTTTATCAGTCTCAATAAAACATGTCAGAAGGTTGAAGTGGTCTGAAATGTCAAATGACTGGTATATCTCCTGAGAAAAAGTGTCATGAGAAGGAAAACATGGTAATAGCAGCACTATATATTAGGCCCCAGAAAATGTACAGGGTTTCTTTTCTCTCTTCTTTGCATCCAAATGTATAAGAAACCTAACTCCAGTCCTGCTTCTGGTTGAATAATTTTTTTCTGTAAGGCTCAGTGTAAACAAGGGTTATCTCACTGGACACTCCTTCCAGTCTCACTGGAGTATGTGGACAAGATTGACAGTCCAGAACTGTCTCCTGCAAACTGCAATGACAGAAACACAGGGAATAGTGTGCCAGAAGATACTGTTTATATCTTCTGCTCTCAGTTTCCCAAAGCCTCAATACTGTAAAGGCCCAAGGCTTACATCCTTGGGTTTGCTTTTTATTGTGTTTACTTTGCTGTTTCCACATCCACTGATGTATGTGGCAGCAGAGGCGTGAACTGAGAGCAGTTTCATCTGTACATCTCTATGTACAGCAGGTCTTCTGGCCATACACAGGAAACCTAACTTCCACTGACAGGTTTTGCATTTTCTGTCTAGAAAATATGAGCATCTATCAGACCAAACAGTCTCCACTGATACATGCTAAATAGATAATATGTCAAAGTTTATTAATAATGGTAATAATGAGTAATGAGCAATTCAGATATAATTAGGACCTCCAGCTCATTGAGTCTGACATCTTAATCTGATACTACTTCTCTAGTCTGCGAAGTTGTGCCCTACTAAACACTTAAATTTCAGTAAACTACAAGTGACCTGGAAGTTAAATTAAATATTCAATTGTCATGAAAGAAATGGCCTTGCTGTACACTGTAAATTCTGAGAAATTTCATTAATCAGTGCAGACAAAATGCTTAGGCTTCACACTATGAAAAACCCCAAAACCAGACAAGGGAAATGGGCAACTTGATCCCTTTGTAAAACTTTGTAATTTTCTAACCCGTGTTTTTGCTTGTTGCAAAACTAAATTGACACTGAATTTAAATTTTAAAAGCCTTGTAAAGACAATTTCTTTTTTTCCCCTTTGTCCTTAGTCAGAAGTTAACTTTAGGTTTGATCAACTCAGAGTATTATTTGCTAAAAGCTACTGGCAAGAGTGATGAAACATTGTCATGAATTTTCATTTTGTTCCACTACATTCTGTCAAAAATACTGAAAAGGTTATCCCTTTGTATTATGTTAGGACTCCTCAGACAGGCTATGGCATCTGTGAAAGGTTCTCAGTAAACATTGGTTTTATTTCCAGGTACAATTTTGGAAGATAACAGTTACATAACTTTCCAAAGAGCAACAGCATCCCAGCAGCACAAATTTACAGCTTTTGGACCAAAGCTATGGCATATGGATCAGAACTGTTTGTGACTCAAACCACAGAGTAAGCTGATGCTTTCCTGGAAAAAGAAAAAAAAAAAAAGGAGAATTTTGGTCAGCTGGTAGAAAAGGGAAAAGCTGGCTATCAAAATGATATTACCTTACTGCCTGATAGTAATGTAGCCTCTGGGAATTCAGGTAAGCAGGGAAAAATGCATTTAATAGAACATGAGTTCTACAGATCTATAGATTTCTTTTTGAAGCATCAGCTTCAGCTGGGAAGATAATGGGCTACTGAAAGACCTTCTAGGGAAGACATGATTATACCATCTCTCAGACATCTGAATGTTCTTCCTGAAGCCTTTTCTGTTCGTTTCTGACGTGAAATTTTACTTTATTTGCCACAATAGGCTAGTGTATATTCCACCTCCCATTAAGGTCCATGGGGAGACTTAACAGAAGTGGGGTTGGCAAACAGCCCTTTTCCATACTGCATTGTTTGAAATGGTTGCTCAACTTCCCATCTTTGACATTGTTTTCAAACATACAAGCTTTTCTTAATGAAAGGAGTAAACTCAAATGTCAGAACCATTAGATTTTCTTTTATCCTTAGTGAGCACAACTGAAACAGGACATAGTTCTAAAAAGTTGCATAGACCTGTCAAATAAGAAGACTTCTTTATGAGGAAAGCTACAGAAAGTAGAGAATTTTTAAAAACTGAAGAGTGACAATATCACATTTGTAGATAAGATGAGTGCATGAAAGAAGGAATACTAAGGAGAAAAGACCAAAAATGTGTGGAGGTTTTATTAGTGAGCCATCTCATTAGAATGATTCATAGTTGAGCAATTTTGCCTTAGAGGAGTTCCTTTGATTCATGGCAAGAAATTGGGAGGCTCTGGAACTGAAGAAAACCAAGAATTAGTGATGGAAAACACCAAAAGTTTAGAATTTCAAACATAGGTGATTATTCCAAATGTTTTGAATCTTGTAGCATTGTAGTTTTAGATGTCAGATTTCATACTAATATTAGATGTGGACACTCTGTCCCAAGACCATTGGGATAATTTCTGTAGTACTGGACCAGGATGAGTTTTAACTGATTGGTTTCTCAGAAATATTTGTCTAACTTGTTCTTAAAAATTTGCAAAGAAAGAAATAAAATGCTATTCCTAACCTGCTCCTGTATTTTATTATGTCTTCTGATCACTGATAAACTGCAGGGATTCTGTTAACCAGCTGTACATCCACCTTAAATGAAAAGATGCTGGACTAGCTTTCCATAACTTCCTTATGTGTCATTTTCCAACTCTGTAGATCTTTACAATCACCCAGTCCATCCAAAGCTGGTCTTCCTGTTGTCTTTGGGGTAAGATAAGGCAAACAAGTGACCAATAAAAGCTATTATTGCTACTTTAATGGCATTGGCATTACTATTGCTATAATTATTGGCATTACTATTTTACTTTGTTTATATGAGGGATTGCTCACAGAAGGAAACCAAAAATGAAACAAAATTTTGATAGACTAACATGTAAATCTTAGGGAAGTGGGATTCCATCTGAAATGCAGGAAAACATGAAGAAGTGGAATGGAAAGTGTAGTCAAAGCCACTTTCCGTCTTCTGAGGGAAGTCAGACATCAAGGTACAGCAGGACTGGGCCATGTGTCAAGGGAATGTTGTGGGACAAAATAAGCATCTACCAGTCCAAAATATTTGCCTCCTCCCAACACATTTCTCATCAATATTCCAGCGTCTGCAAACACGTGGCTCCAAGATGCCCTCACAGGTATAGGTAGTGACAAAGTAGACAGTTAGTACTGTGCTGTGTTAGCACAAATGCAGGCCATGAGAAAATCCCTGCTGAACCACACGACCTACACAAGGGTGGCACGCCCACCAACACCCAGGCCTGCAACATCCGTTTGTCATCTTTCCAGGAAAGTGTTTCCAACACTTTAAAGTTTCCTGCACTTATTGGAGATTTTGGGGTTTGTGGCATTTATGTCCATTTACGTAACTTCTGTAAATCTGTTGCTAATTGTTGTATTTGCTTCTTTATTTCATTTGTCCGATGCCCTTTGAGTGGTTTTAATAAAATCACATATTATGACTAACAGTCTCTGTCCCCCATCAGAGAGTGCTTTTATGTCTCAAATAAAGAAGGTTTGACAACTAGGCCCCACGCCTTTATTCTTTACACATCCAAGTCTCCAGTCCCACTCTTTGACATAATGGGAGTCCTTCAGGATGGGACAAGGTAACACTCACACTGTGCAGGCTGGGAGGGCATTGAATCCACATGGTAGACAAGTTTTTCACTCAGCTCAGACTATAATGAAGCACTGAGACATAGTCTTCAAGATTTGCAAAGGAAATTGCAATGGTGTGCTTCTCCCCCCCATTCCCATATATATCCCATATTATTTCCCATAATCTGCTCAGGTGATAATAACCAGTGCTGGTTGCAATGGTGTATTTGGTCATGAGGGCTCTATCCAACTCAAACTGTTTTAGGGGAGACAGATAAGAACACTGTAGCCAGAGGCTAATTTGAGCAACGCGTCCACGTAACCACAATGATGGTCAAGGTCTGAGTCAAGCCAACTTTGAAAAAAATGCTTACAATTGATATTCAGATACAACTACACACAATATACTACATTATCTTACTCCTCAAACTGTGGGAACCCCAGGACTCACTGAGATCTACTGCACAACAGTGGGCTGCATGCCAGGATCTCCCCTGGAGTAGACAAAAGATTACTTCTCAAGTCAAAGGGAATCCTAATTGCATCTGTTACTCTGCAAGAGATTTGGGAAGAAACATGTTGAAATTTTGAAATCTTAGCTACGTGATATAAAAGGTCAAATGTGCACATATAATCTTTTAGACATAAACCGTTGACCAAGTCTGGGACTAAGTTGGATTCAGCTGCACCTAAACTTCCTTCTGACAAAGAACTCTTAGAAAGCAAGAGGATAATTTCTGAACTTCAAAATTCAGTGGGAGAGTCTCTCTGACAGTTTTGTCTGACCCTATCAACTGTACCTTACCATCAAATCTTTTTTAACTACTGTCCTATTTACTATCAAACTTTGTTAAATCACACTGTTTTATATCAGTTAACATATTGCCACTTCTCTCTTATGAAGTGCAACACTCCACCTGTGACAGAAATGCACTTAGAGTGCACTCAGCATTTACAGTGTATTTGGTATATTCTAAATAAATATCCCTCTGGATAGATTACTGTATAATTCAGCTACATTCAAAGATCAAATTCACAAAAAAAAATCAATAGAAGCATCTATAGTGCTAATTGTTACCAAAGCAATGTTACTGAACAGTGCTCGTTAGAATGGACAGAAATGGCTCTGTTCTTAATAAGGCTGTTCCAGAAAAAGTTAATCCACAAGTAGCTACTCTTTTTCATTTCCTCCATTCTCCTTTGTCTGAAGCCAAATCTGCTTGGCACTACAGCAGCTGGCTTCCAAGATAAGGCTGTGAGATCCTGCAGAAACATGCTATGGCTTCTGTGTATGCACAGATGTCAGCAGCTTTCTGCAGTGCAGGGATCCCTCCGTAGTGGCTGATAGTGACTTGAGAGTGCTGTGCATTCCTAGACCCTCTCCTTATGCAGACTAATCACAGAAACATCACAAAGAGAAATGTGGAAACTTGAAGGGCCAGTGACATCAAATTCCACAATTTCAATAGCTCCTAGCATAACTCTGAGCAGTGAGAATACATTGGCCCCAGCAACAAGTCTGGTATGCTTGTCCAGAAGACAGTACTAGTAACCCAAAGAGTGTCAGTGCAATATTTGTATGCTAATTAAAAAGCAAATCAGTAACTTCAGTCAACAAATTAGCCTAAAATGTCTCTTGCCAAAGTTTATGTGCAACATAATTCCACAGATTCATCTTCAGTGGCCCGTATCCATCTCACTTAACTAACATTTTTAAAATATCTCCATTCAAATAAGACATTTTTATGTAGATATAAAATATTAAAATGTTGAAAAAACCATTACAGTTCATAATATATTAGTGGTTTCTTCCCAAAGCAACACAAATTATAACATCAAAACACTCATTTTGATAATATAGAAAAGCAGGGATTTTCATTTTAGTCCCTCAATAAGACAATTATATCTACTTATACTGGAATTCATATGAAAGTCAACAGTCTGAAACCCTAATCACGACATTTTAAAAAAGCAACTTGACAATAAATCTCTATGCTTCACTTTTGCAGAGATACAAGTTTCAAAACATGAATCAAATGGGGTCAAAAATGAAATAGGAAACTTCTTTCTTTTTAAAATGAGGAAAAATATTGATGATAACCATTATTTTGGGGCCTGGATCTTTATCTGAATAGCTGTCAACTTGGAGGAATGAGATTTCTTTCAGAACTAAGTTCGCGTGCATATATGTGTGTTTGTTTCAGTTCCAAGGCCCAATTTCATTATAAATTACAGTATGCTTTACTTTAAAACAACGCTTGGAGGCAGCGTTTGAAGTAGTTTGAAGTTGATCAAAGGTCTGTGCTTGAGATATTCAGTTTCAGTATTTACTATTGTATATTTAGAAAAAATATAACAGTAAAATTCAGTTCAAACTCAGAATGAGATAACTAGGATATAAGAAGAAATGTTAGTGAAAAGAATATAATGAGAAAGGACAAAAAAAATAGTTTAATCCACAGAAAAATACCACTGAGATTCCCAACACTCTGATAAATGAGATCTGCTTTAGGTAAATAAGAAAGGAAGAAAAACAGCTTTTGTTGCTGGGGTGGATAAGAACAGGTCACCCACCACAGGCATTTTGCACCAGAAGGAAGGGTTTCTCTTGGTGTTGGCCTCAGATAAGCTGCAGAGGCCATTCAGTTAACCTCACAAACTCATTTAGAAATTAGAACAGCTAAAAAGCATCTGGAATATGATCTTATTGCTCTATTTTTTCATAACTTTGTTTCAAATTCCACGTTTTCATTTTTCAAGGAAACCTATTTAAATTCTGCCTCATATGAAACCAACTTTGCATCCTATGACAGACACAGGTGAAGAAGTCTTTAGCATCAAATTGTGCCAGTTTCACTCTTGCAATGTCCTGGAAGAGGTCCAGCATGTCAAGAGAACAAGAGTGTGCCTCTGGCTGTGCTGTAAAATGGAGACATGAGCAATGTGGGTGTGTTGTGCTGAGGATATCAGGTGAGGACATACCAGTGAGTATGTGGTGCCCATGAGTGCTTTCACATCTATTACCCACTGGCTGCTCAAGGGCTCTTCGTGAAACAGGAGAAAATAAAAAGAATAGAGCACTCACCCCACAAGAAGAAATGGAGAAATGGTGAAGAGATAGGGCCTGGAGTTAAAAAAAAAAAATTATAAGGATCACAAGATTCCAGAGACAAAGATGAGGAGGGGCAGAAGGGAAGCACCAGCCTGCACCCAGACAGGCTTGCATGAAGACAAACTGGAGGAAATTTCAGAGGGGAAGGGGAGGGGTCTTGTAGGACCAAGGTGTGAGATGGGAATATGAGGCTCATGGTCACACGGGACAATCCCATGAAATCGAGCAAGGTACAGAAAGAAATGGAGATCAGTTTATATGCAGTGGAATTATGTTTCTTTGCAGAGCAAGATGTCCATTCTTAGCAACCTCAGGCAGTTTGAGAAATGACCAAAAAAAAGGTGTCAGTGATGAACTGTGGGATACCTTCTTGTAACCTTATCTTATGTTGAATGCCCGTGTAACAAGGCACACAGTCTTCTGTGGTTGTTGCTTAGAGGAACTTGTAACAAAAATTCAAAAGGAGATAAACAGGACAAGCTCATGTAATTTCTTTGCTTGATTTCAATGTACAGGGAAATTACATAGAGAAGACAATGACAATTGATAAGTAACTATGAGGCAACAGCAGATTTTCAGCAGAAAGAAGTCGCTGATGATAATTACTATGCAAGCATGTCTCCCACAGGAACTATATAATAAGAATTAATTTCAAAAAGCACAACTGAAGCAGTCAAATAGTAAATGGAAACACCTTGAACAACAAAATAGAAGAGCTTTAGTAGTAGCACAGATTGAGAAACTGGATATTATAACAAAAACCAGTGGGCCTACACTCATGACTAGAATGCAAGTGCTGGAGAATATACACAGTTCAGTCACCATATGATCAAATTGGTTAAAACAGTTGTGACCATCTTAAGTTAATTATGTGGTATTCTGCAGAATGAATGGTGAAACAGAATCCTTTTGGGTCTAAATCATCCAAGGGAAGAAGAATTAACAAAATTACGTTGTTAAAGTCCTGGGAATCAGCCATGGGCCAGTGTAGTGGAGTGGGGAACAGACCTCTTGTTAACTTTATTAAAGGCAGAAATCTGACAGGGAACAGTCTTATTTGAGAAGACCCTAATTTCCAGATAGAGGTTGGAAAGTAACTACAGCTTTCTGCCAGGTGCAGTAAAAAGGTCTGGAGTCAATTTCATGAGGTTGTAAAGAAATATAACAAAAGCAAACAAAACCCAAGCTTTAAATGACCCCAGCTGAGCTCCCTCTCAGAAATTTGTGAAGCTAAATTAGCCCCTTGGGCATTTAAGAATGAGCAAGATTTCTTCAGTCACGTGCCCTGACCTGTGGAAAAAAGTATTTAAAGAAAAGATATATATAGGGAATAACTTGCTACCGGCTTCAGTATGAGCAGTAATGTTGACCACCACAGTGAAACTGAGATATGCAAGAATGGAAGAGGAAGCAAAATTCAGAGTTTAAAATAGTCTAGTTAAATATGAGAGGAGAGGGGAGGAGAGGAGAGGGGAGGGGAGGGGAGGGGAGGGGAGGAGAGCAGAGCAGAGCAGAGCAGAGCAGAGCAGAGCAGAGCCAGGCCATTCAGGTTTGCCCCTGTTCTTTGAATGATCACTCTTTGTGTTATGATGAGTGTGCAGTGCCTGCAGGACACTGCATTGCTACAACACAGAAGTTACAGCCTCTCCTTTAAGGAGATTACAAAGACTTTTCAGGCATCCTGACATAAGATTATATTAATTCTTACCTTTCACAACAAATACTTCAACATTGAGAAAACATTAAAGGATGAAACTGTTATGCCCAGTGGTATACTCAGTTATTTCCAGCATTCTAAGAGAATATATATAATAAATATACCAGGATGGAGGGAGGGACCCGGTCATATTTTAAAATTAAACTACTAACTTATCATTAAGGTGAAATTGAAGATGATAAAAAAAATTAAATGACAAGAACTAGAATTAAACTTAAAACACTTCTGGAAAACCACATTTCTTAATAAAGTCAAGTCTTCACTTCATGACTGTGACTGCTCTTACAAACAATGCCTCCAGTATGGCCAAGAAGCTCAAATTCATGGGTCTCCTCTGCAGTATTTGGTAATTCACAAATTGTTTTCAGGTGACTATCCAATGGCATCCATAGATTTTAACCTAGTAGACCTTCCCACACTATTTGTTGAAGTGTTACTTAATCATCATCACATGAAAAAATAAGCATCCAAAGAAAATATCTTATGTTGTGGCCACATTCTACAAGTTCTTATTAAGACGAATGAGTTTTTAGAAGCCCAGAGTATGATCAATCATTGCAGAGCTTCAAAGTAACTATGTAAATATTCATCTAAAATTGGGCATTGTTTTTGTTTTTCTAAGAGTCTTTTCTCATAACAAATTAATTTCTAAAGGGTCTCAGAGACTCACAGATTTCTGAGACTGATGTTTAATTGCTGTTTAAAGAAGTTCAAAAGTAATATTGATATAGACACTAAAGAAAAATTCTTAAAATGTTTCCATTTAACTGTATATTTTTCCCACCAGAAAATTTGATCACTGTGCTTATGTATTTGCTAGTCATGCAAAATCAGGACCTATTTTCTTGCATGTTCACTGAGATTGTCTCAAGAATTTATCCTTTGGCATCTTCTTGCCTATGACTGAGTGTTTAAACCAGTAAGAGAAGGAAGAAATATCAGGTTTAATGTTTTATATGCACCAAAATACATTACCAAAGTACAGACCTAAATGAGACTCGGGTAGTGCAATGTGAATATCCAATGGAACTTAAAGGCCCAGGACAGTAACTGTACTTGAGTAAATACTGTGGGCAATCCTGTTTCCAGTCCCTGAAAAAAAATGAGGGTGGAATTTGTCTTTTTGTTTGAGGAAATTACATTAAAGTTCCCTACATAGATGTTTCTTTCCAGGTTTAAAATAGGCCTAAAAACTATCTACCTTGAACACAAAGAGTTTGTATGGAACTAGATCTCCTCTTCACACAAGCCAAGACACTTCTTAGGCCCAGGGTCTTTATCTCATGCTTATCCTTTAATTAAGGTCTTGATTTATTGAAGTGCTGCTTTTAAGAAATTCCACTTGATATATCTGTATGATCTGGACAAGAACTGACGGGCACATCTGTGAAATGCAGCTTGTCAGGAAATGCACAATTAATACAAAGTCCTTCAGTAGGAGTGCCTGTTTTCAGTAAATAAAATTTCAAGGTCATGATAGCATCCAGCTTTTCTTTCTACTTTTTGACCTGGTTTCTATTGACAACAACAAAACAATAATTTGAGAGTTATCATAAAATTAGGAAATGTGGACGATTGCCAAACTGTAATAAACAAATTTCTATGTTGTCATTGCCAAAATTAACAACTTTCTTAATTAGGAAAACTATTGTTTTACTTACTATTAGGATCTGACATACTATCTTTACCAATGCAGAGAGGAAACAAATTTCCCTCTCAGGCAGGGTTAATGGTGTAAGTGATGTGACTGTGAGAGGTTCAGGCATGACTGCTACAACCAAAAGGAAAGTTCTATGTTCTTATCAAAGTTCACATATCAGAAAGAGATTGTCCTCCACCTTATCACCAATCCAGCTTTTTGCCACAATTATGCTGTTGTAGAACTTTATTCCTCTGGTGTTAATTCACTCCTCTTGTAACTTCAATTTAAAGCTTATAATGCAAAATTTGTTAACTGTTTTTTTGGTACTCCAAAATAGTTTTTAAATTGTTTGTTTCCCCAAGCCTTGTGTTTACCATTCCACTGCATCCAAAACAAAGCAATCTCTTATATAAAACTGAGTTTCTATTCCTTCGGTTCCTTCACTAATAATTTTCTTCATTGTTCCTCTTCATGACTCTTAAATGAATTTCTCCAGATTTGAACAGACCACTCAAACTAATATTTCCACAGATGTTCTGTCAATGACTTTGATACTTGTCTAACTTTTTGCAAATTCCCAATGCACCACTGTACATTTGTATTTTAGTAACTGTTTTGCATTGACAGCACGTAGTCCTCTTGCACTGGTCAAGAATTTCTAGATCTTTCTCACAAACATTTTACTGCTAAGCTCCTAGTTGCTAGCAGATGTTATTATTACTGTTTCTTTAGGTTACTTAGCTGCATCCAATCTCTGCTGGACCTCAAGGTTCTCCTATACTTCAATGTGATATCATGCTGTGTTAGTGATGCCTCAAGTTTGGATAATTGCGACTTTTATTTTAGAATAAACCTAATAGTTTTTCCAAATGGGAGGACTGAACTGACATCTTTATATAGGACAACTCCCTAAACAAACATAATAAAACTGCAAACTGTTGTCAGTACTAACTCTTTGTAACTTGTGCCACTTCTAATGGCCAAACTTTCACAAGTATTTGTTGTTGATCCTCTGGAAAACAACTTCTCATCTTCTTCACAGTTCATGCAAAGATGCTTAACTCCAAGGCAAGACAGAAGAGATACAGTTTAGAAAAATATCTGGTAGAAAATGCATGAAAATATTTGCTTGGTTTAGCATATCTTCCTTAGGTAAATTTTTGCTGTGTTTTATGCCTTTTTCTCTTATTTTCTGTCTCTTTCAGAAATCAAAAAAAGCCAAATCAAAATAGTGAATTTACTTAGGCTGAGAAACACATTGATGCAACTCTATTACTTTTAAAAACTACACAAATTCCTCCAAACTGTGCTGTACTGTGCTTTGGCACATGGATGCAGTGGTCCATTCAGAACTTTAGGCTCTTCACACATTTAGAGAGTACATAAATATTTAGGCACTCACAGGAGAAAAGGGTGTCAACTTAGGAAAAGAAATGGAGATCCAAAAAGCTTTACATGGCTGAAATAGAACCCTGTAATTATATAACTTAAGTTAAACAACAGTTCAATAACATGCCAGAGATTTTTTGCAGCTGCACCTCTTAACTCAGAACACCCTCCTTCCAAGGGGCTGGGGGGCTGTCATTGCAGTGCAAAGGCTAACTGTATCTTGTATCCATTCTCTGATGGAATGAACCAGAATTTGTATTCTGATCCCTTTCTCTTCCGTGTATTTTGAACAGAAATTTTTCCTAGGTAGCATAATGACATCATTTGCCTTTTCAAAATATGTCTTACAAGGAGCTTTTGTTTGTTTGGAGAGGTAGGGTATGGCTGATGTGAGTTTTCCTCCACTCTACACTTTATGTTGCTAAGTGACATTTGGCAATGAATATTGCATGTTGCTCCTGTTTCTCTGAGCCAGCAACATTTTGTTGCTATGTTCCAGATGTCAGTGTAGTGAGATGTCATCCCTATAAAGATCTACATTTGAACTAGAGGAGAATGAATGATTGGCAGTGTCTTCAACAGCTTTATTGGTATCAAAACTGATATTAGTTATGAAACGCATTTTATTGGCAGCTTCTAGACAGAATTCTCAAAGCTTTTGAGGTCTTTTATGTTTTGAATAATGGGACCAATAAAATCTACTTTTAAAGACATATATTTCCAGAAATAAAAAAAATATATATGTAAAACTTCTCTGTCTTTTTTAAAATTCCTGTTTTCAGTATGAAAAAAATAAGTTAGAAATTCATAAAATACATGCACACACTGCAACACAAAAAGGCAGCTTATATTTCATAACCATGCTCTGAAAATAAGCACGTGGGTAGATATTTTGATCTCTCTGAAATTTTATATATGATAACTATCTCATACTGTGAATTTGGCTCCTTATCCAAATGCAAAATATTTTATTTTTCCAACTCTCAAGCAGCTTGGGGCATGTATGATATCTTATGCAATGAATATCCCTTTATTTAAAGGCATATTCATAAACATGCTCACAGTCCTGTGACCCAACGTGTGTGTTGTGATTTCTAAAATGCTCCCATGCCATCATCACAAAATAAACAGCGAATCAAATAGATGTACTTCTCCAACATGAACCTTTGCATTAGAGATATAGGGCTATCAGAAAAAAAAAAAAAAAAAAGACAAGCAAGTAGAAGAGTTACCCAAATGCAGAAGAAGGGTTATTTGAAGTCTTGACTGAATACTTAGTTCCTATCCTTATACAGAAAGGGAAAAGAATGTTAAAATCTGTTATTTTGCTTCATCTTCCTGGCTACTTACTGACAATTCAGAGTCTCTTTGCTTTTTAAGCCTGTTCTTTCACACCCTCTTGGGAGGCGGTGCAATTTCCCTCAGGCTTTCTCACACCATACTCCCAGTGCATAAACTCCATTATTTGACTTGCCATCCACAGGTCTGTCACAGGGGCAAAATTGCTGCTGAACTTTATATTTGATGTAAGAGTCAGGAAGCTCAGACAAGTCTCAGTGAAGTTTTCAGGACTTTAAAGTATAAAATGTATGCTTAGCTTGGCACCTGAAGAGCACACCTTTTAATTTCATCTTATTGTTTGTGGTCATGAAGTTGAGTATATGAAAGTGTCACTTCTGCCAGACCAGGGCCCCCTAGCTGAAACCTATCCAAGAATACATAACTGGGCAGAAACGTCTTCATGTGAAATGCTTTTGGGAGTCTTCTTTTCCTTCTATTGCCTCTAGATCTGTAACAGATGACAAACGTATCCATATCTCTTTGATCACTACAAAAATAAATGTGTTTGTCTAAAATCTACCATAAAGCAATAAAAGAGTATTTTAAATGTGCTCAATGCAAAATCTTATCAGGCAGGAAAGTGGAATGAACCATTTGCTTCACGCTCCTTTTCTATAAAAAGTCTTGTTTCTGGGAAGAAACTGTGTTTAAGGGAGCAAAAAGGTACATAAATTGACCAATTTAGCAACCCTGGTCAGATTAGGGATACAGTAACAAATTCTTATTCTCCTGATTTAGAAAGAGATAAAACGTTTTGTTTTCCTGGAAAACAACATAATTTAAGTGAAGATAGTACAAATTAATGATTTAATAAGAGAAAGGAAAACAAGGGGATTGTTGAAACTGTGACTGTGCTTGCAGACCAAAATACCTCTCTTTAAATAAATGTGGGTGAGGGATTGACATTGTGTGGCTCATGGTAGGAAGCACTCTGTAACTTGTACAGGTGTTGCAATGCAAAGGGCCAGCCTGTGTGAAGTGAGTTGTTGCATGACCTACTATTAGGTGATTGACCAAAACTTAGTCTTTAAACACACCAGTGAAAGTCATTGGTCAATGTATACTTGTTCTTATGAGCAGAGAGGTGCAGAGTCTCTTATTAAAAGTCTGATTTCTTCTGTCCAATTAGAGATTCACACCTTCTGCTTAGGGATTTGTCTGTTTAGTTACTGGCATCAACCAAAAGATGATTTAATTCTGAAAGCTGACCTTTCCAAAAGAAATCTGAAATAACTTCTCTATCCATTATTGGCAAGAGTGGTCAATAATTCACCCTAATGGAAAATGAGCTTTGTTTCCTTTGATTTTTCTGGTTTAGGGTCTACTTTATTTTTGCTATTTTGTCAAAATGTCTTCTTTCCAACTCTATAATTGCAAACCACAATGCAACTAAAGAACGACTCTTGGCCAACCTCTTTGGAAGATTTTGTTCTGCTGTATGGATTACCTTCACCCAGCAGTGAAGCATACCATTAAACGTATGTAAATGCCTGTAGGCAATGAACAAAGTGGTAACTTTAAGCTGTAATTGTGTTGTACTGCTGTTTTCTCTCCATGTTGCTGTTTTACAAAGGAAATGTTTAGATCCAAAACCTGACTCTGCTGTAGAGTGACTCTTGGGACCGTGGAGCTAATACAATTCTTAGTGCAGGGATTGGATGGGATAAGCAACCTATGGATGTCCTATGGAGAAACATCAAATCTCATGTATCTTGAGGTTTAACTCTGTTAAGGCCTCAAAGAGGAAATGGCAGTCAAGGACTGTCTTTTCTAAATAGTCTATGAGTAGATTAAAGTGACCTATATATTCAGAAACCTTAATTTATTCAGGCTTTGTACCTAGCTAAAAATCACAGAAATGAATGAGTGATTTTGCATCTGTGATTAAAAACTGCAGTAAACTAAACTCTGGCTAGTGGATTTTCTAGGTATGACAGCCAACATATTATATTTGAATTTTGATAATTTTATTTAAATAACTACTGGAATAAAGCACTTATAAATTGTAACTGTTATAAATATTGTTGCATTGTAAATAAATTCCCTGTTCTTAAAGAGACAAGTAAATCAAGCAAGGCCCATATGAGTCAATGCAATAATAATACCTCCATTAAACATTAGATGCTCATTATTTTTAGAATTCAAGTTTTCCATCCCTTGAGAACCTTATTCCTACATCCTAAATCAAAATCACCAAACACATCCCAAGTTTATTCTTTAAATATACCCTTCATTCCTTCAATACTGACAAAAAGAACATTGCTTCAAAGCCGAGCCAAAAACCAAAACAGTACTTATTCCAAAAGTGAAGTGAGGGAAATAGATTCTTGTTCAGGAATTTGTCCAAGTAGAATTGAGTGCAGTACAGCTGCAACATAATAAAAAGCAATGCTGGAATCCATGGCTAGCCTTTCCTCTGCGCTACAGACAGTGCCAGAGCTCTTAACCCTTCAGAGACTGCTTGGGAAATGTAACACAAGGGTCACCTGGCCAATAAATCCTAGAATATTATGTATGTGGCTATGTAAATACTATGTAAAGTATCTCTACAATCTATAAGGAATCCAGATGAGATACATAGACTGAAAAATCTGAAATACCTCGAAGAAATTCAAAGATAAGGGAGACAGTCAAAGAGATGGGAAATACTCAAATAGAGACATAGGCATCAATTCTGTTTCAGTTTAAAATTCTGAGAGGTAACTGACATGTTTGGCCATAGTGCATGTCACCACACAGGATGAAATAACATAGGCACTCTCACTGTGGGTCTTCATAATTTATTCCTTGTTTGGTGAAAATTTCCCTGAATCATTTTAGTGTGTAATGATGGTTGTGTTCCAAGGCATTTTGGAGAAGTAAAAGAGCAAAGGAGGGAAGCAAGAGCATTTGAGGTGGAACAGCATGTTACGTTGTTTGTTCTGTCCTTTGATTGTGCCTATTTACTCAGGGCATCAGATGCTTTGGTTTGGTTTTCTCTAACATGCAATTATTGTGGGAAAGCTACGTCAAGTAAGTGAGTGTTTTCCTTTGATCAAAAAGGCGATGAAATACGTGGTCATTCTGATGTGTTCTGGGGCTAAGCTCCCCATCACAGCTGCTGATCAAACTCTCATGAGTCCCACAGATAATTCAGATCTCTGGTACAAGGTTGTTATAAGGAAAATTGATTGATTCAATTGATAGAATTGTTCTTAGAATTCATTTCTTCTGAAGGCATGCCATGTCCTTAATTTCATTTAGGAGATATTTGTTGGCACCTGTAACAAACTTTAACTGCAATTTCAAGGTCCTGCTTTTGACAGACTTTGGGAGGTTGTTTTGTAAATATTTACCACAAAGGGACTTGAATGAAAAAACTTCATTGTCAAGACTAAATGACAGAAAGTGCATATTTCAGCAGTATGTACTGAATAAAAGGAAGTGTGAGAGATGTTTTTATTGCAGGTATTTACTACTTAGGTATTCAACACAAACCTGATATAGACAAGATGGTGTCAAAACACAGAATTCTTTCAAGTTTAGCATATACAAAGTTTTTACATTTCAGTGACTGGCATCGAGTTGTCTTTAACTGGGTAGTAGCACAACATTTTGGAAATAGCTTTCAGAAATGAAAATGGAAATGAAGGAATATGGGAAAAAATCTTGATGAGTTTATGTTGATCAGTTCATGATAAAGACAAGAAAAAAACTTTGTCATCTGCTGTAGAATACAAGTGTTGATGGTAGGCCAAAGGGATTCCAGGCTTCCCGAGGATATGAACAGATTTCTTTTGGAACTGTTATTTGTCTCTTAGTCTTGAAGTGGGGTTTGGCACAGAACTCAGACCATCAGGGATGTAACTCTGATGCACAGTGATCCTATAGCTTTGTGCTTCAGAACTGTCCTTGAGTGTTGAATCTCCTCCTGCTTAGACAGTGGGTTGTCTGTTCCACAGAGGCAGCCTGGAACCATTGCTACTTGACTGGAGATGAACTACATAATTTTTAGAATAATGGTGGAAAAAATACTTGAGGATGGAAAATATTAAAATAAATTATGCTTAACTTCAACAGAAAATAAAGGAAGGTCCCATGTCTCCCCACCGCAATTACCTTTTAGATATACCTCTATTCACATTGCTCCTGTTATTACTACTGTTAATTTCATAACTCTGGTTCAAAGGGATCAAAATCACATTATGTTTGAATTAGTACCAATGAGAAACCAAGACCATCCTTATCCCAGGATCTCTAACTGGGACAAAGAATTCAATAACACATGGATAAATAGACTAAGGTGCCTGTCAGGTGCAATGAAGGGTCTAGCTGAGGACAAGGTTATGCCCGAGTGGACTGTAATTGAACGGTCAGGGATCCAGATGATGTGAAGATGCCTATATACAGAACTCTGGTTCATGAATGTCATTCCAACAGGTCAAGGCTTCTGCCATACATGATTGGATGATAAATCAGATACAAGCTATAGGTATGGCAGGCAAAGAAGAAAGAAAGGAAGAAAAAATAGAACCTTCTTGCTATTCAACTATGCTATGCCAAACCCTATCTTGCTGTAGTACTTTGAAAGCTATTTTAAATTAACTGTAACTATTTATGCAGCTACAGTCTACAAAATCTTTAACATATTTAAGATTTTCTGTAAAAGGTGCTATATCATTTATCATTTCTCTTCAGAACACTTGAAACTGATTAAACATTTCACTTGAGAAGCTACTTCATTTTATTTTGTATTTTAATTTATTTCACTGCATAATTAATTTGTAATCAAGGCTTGTTTTGATTTTCCTAACTGTATTTTAAAACCAACCGTGGAGCAATAACTTGCGGATGGCTTGCAAAATAGTAAAAATGTGTTCCATTAAGAAAAAAAATGAAGTTAGTATTGTGCAAATTTCATGCACCACAGAATTAACCATTCTTTAGTAAGACTTCTGAAAGTATAATCAAAGCATCCCAAAGGCCAGGTGTTGTGAGATGGTGGTAAAATTTGAAGGTCTACAAAGTCAACAGAACATGAATATCTGCATAGGAACAAATGACCATTTTATCTTACCTCTTATATATTACCTCTTATATATATATATAATTACCTCTTAAAAAGTTTGACTGGACATTTAGCGTAGTTATGCTCGCCAAGTTTTTGAACTTTTGACAAATGAATTTCCTCTAAGAATGCATGCTCCATGCATTGTTTTTAACAAAAATATATGTAAATCTTATTCAACTTAAAAGTATGCAACAAAATATCATCCCATTTCTCACAGCCCTTGTCCTTATTGAGACTGTGCACAGGCCATGTCTAAATTTAAAATCCCTTTTGAGTTAAAAATGTCTAATTTCTTCTCATGTTAAAATAACAAACAAAGCAACAAAACAAAACAAACCAACAACAAAAACAAAAACACCAAACAAAAAAATAACAACAACAAAAACAAAAGCAAAACACAGACCAACTTTTGCCTCTAAGTTTTGTACAGAGTTGATTCTTGCCAGAGATCTTGGCAAATCCATATCTTCCAAGATTACTTACTCAGTGCCATTGATCCATTAGGCTTGCTAGAAGTGAGCAAAGATTGTACCACTGACTCAATAGGCCAATAGAACATTTCAAACTGCTCCAAAGAGATAATTGACCAGCTGACAGTGTAAGGTAACACCAGAACTGAGATCACCAAGTAACGTGATCTCATACTGAATGTGGGTGTTTTATATTTTTGATTTTGGGGGGTGAGTTGGAATGAGTATAAGCCAAGTTTTGATTACCAAGGGCTAAGAGTGGAGAAAGGGAGTAGGGAGAGAGGCCCAAAGGACTAAGTTTAAATAGAGATGAACCAAGATCAGCCATTTATATGGCTTTCCTGTAGAGAAATCAGGAGGTTGGAAGAAGAAGAAGAGGGAGTATAGAAAAAGGTCAAGTCTCCCACTGGATTGTTTAAAACTTTTTCATTTTCTTCCATAGAGCTTGGGAAGCACAGTGAGCACAAAGTCTTCAGAGCCTTTATTTAGGTTCTCTCTAGCTTCAAAGATTGGCAAGTTCTTACTATATTTCTACAAAGCAGACTGCTTTTCAGGCAGGTTTTCTCAAGTTCTTGCTTTATGGGTTTTGGAGAAAGATTCTGGCTAGAGATGTTCAGAAGAAAAAGTGTTTGCAGTCTTTGGAGGTTGTTAATTCCTGGAAAAACTTCTGGCAAACTCCACCTCACCAAAATTTCACAGAAAATGTTTGTTAGAATTTGACCAGTTTAAATGAGTTTCTTGTGTCAGTGTCTTTACCTAGTGGAAGTTCGAATCGTGCTCAGTTTTACACACAAAGTCAGGAAACACTGCCAATATATACAACCCTCTTCTCTCTGAAATATTTTATTTATTTACTCTGGAGTCTGAAGACAGCTTAGAGACATGTCTCTTGCCAATGGTATTTGCAGTGGTATTCAGAGAGTTGTCTTCTAATTTTTAGAGTCAGTTTGCACTTATTTCTTACACTGATGCAGAGATTTAATTTTTAGTACTAACTCTCCTAACCTTGTCTGAGGTTTCCACCATTGTTCTGCGTGGTCATTGAGCTGGCCATCAGCCTCTAACATTAGATGGTTTACTAAACTCCCATATAAAACTGCCTTAGAAAGTAAAGAGGACATGAACACTATGAAATTTTTATTTCAAAATATAGATCAATAAAGTACATCTTCATATGTCATAAGTTATTATAAGGATGGAGGGTGGGAAGGGGTGCTTTGGAACAGCAAGTCCACATGACTGTTACAGAAGCAAGTTGAACATACTTTTTCCAGGACGGTAATAGGCTCCATAATTAAACTAATAGGGCTTGGACATGGGTTGTAATCTGTAGGTTACTAAGATTGACATCTGAAAACTCTGACCACTAGCATTTTCTTGTAGATCACAGCAGAAATGTTGTCACAACTGGTATGTACTCATCTTTCCTTGCATTGAAATAGCCTGAAATGCCTTCTTCCCGTGAGCACTGAGGGAGAGGTTTTAAATCCCTCAGCGTCCCTAAGATAAACATACCAATCTCATTCTTCCCATAGAAGAGGCTCTCCAGTACTCTTAACAACCTTATAGCTCATTTGTTGTGTTTCTATCAATTTGGATGCAACTTCCATAACTACGGCATTTTCCAGCAGTGACGGGTTTAATTTCTGCTCTTGAAAAAGAAACCATTGGTGAATTATATCTTGCAACCAAGAACACCATAGGTTTATTTAGGATGAGAGGAAAGAGCCTTCCAGTTTCTCCATCTGTGTGCAACTCATAACACAGTGCTCTTGGACGTAACAGGCAAACAAGAAATGTCATACAGGTTAGGCAATCTGGAATGACCCTCTGTAGCTAAGGTCCCACCCTTGAGTTCAGACCAGACCTCTATACTTTAAAATAGTATTTTCATCTGCAAAAAATAATACAGACTCATTTGTGTATATTTGTTTGTGGGCAGCCTAACATATGTCATATTCTGAAAAGCTTCCTTCAAGGTGTAATTTGATCATAACTGGAATGGGAACTATGCTAATTTCTGGAAGGCATTTATGAAAATTATTTTTTAAAAATTCTGATTTTGAAAACAAAATTATTATTCTCCAAATATTATTTAATAATTTAAATAATAAATTATTCTTGGCTTTTAATTTATATGAAATACATAAATATCATGGCAAATATCTTCAAATAAGCCTCATATTCAAAATAGCTTTGCCAGTTGCTAACAGTTTAGGATCTGTCTCTTTCCTGCTCAAACACATATTACTTCTAAAAACTTAAAATCCACAAGACAACAGCTCCCTACCAGGAAAATGAAGTATCCACCAAAATGGAAAAAAAGAAAGAAAAAGAAGGAAAGAAAAACAAATCTACTTCACAAGGAGAAAACTAGACATTTCTAAAGCATTTCAGGATGACCACACACCAAGCAAAAAAAAAAAAAGGGTTCAGAATGCCTGCCCCACACAAAGGATAACTTTGCTTGGCAGAATAAAACACTATCTCCTTTTACTAAGAGCTACTCACTCATCAGTCAACACCACTTTAACTACTTTATATACTTTTTCCATCTTTCATGGAGTACATCAAAAGTTCAACACATACTACCAGCCAAGTAGAATATCATGTAGGCTATATATATACCCACATATATTTTTATATATGTATATGTATGTGTATATATATATATATATGTACAAAGACAAATGCATGTAGCATCAGATATTCTATTTTGTGATAAAAACAAAATCTAGACATTGACAGCAGGTATATGACAATGTCCATTCTAATATTCATTTAAATTTCCCACTTTTTTAAAGTTTTCATAGCAAGATGTGGAGTATTTGCCTTTCCCATCTCGTGTTGCCAGTCACATATATATACATATATATACACATATGCAAAAAGCTTCATGCAATCATGGAATCTTCAAAATTAACTACTGTGCAATTGTAACTGCTATTTTTCTGTTTCTTATAGATGTTATAGTTATAATTAGAACGTAGTGAATACAGATGGAATAAAAAAGATTAAAGGATCTCAAAAAAATTACACTGGTTGTCAAGGGTAAGCAATGGAATAGAACAAAGGAAAAAAAAGAAAACCTGAGACTTTAGTATCATAACTTTAAGCTGCCTAACTGTGCTTCCCAAAGGAAAGGGATTTAGAGAGGGATTTGAGGCAAAGCAATGAGACAGATTTACAGATATTTTACAGGAAATTTGGCCATCAAAACCACGAGGATCTTCATCTGGGAAGTTAACAGGGGGGAATGAGAGTTTACAATATATGGCAAATGGAAGTAGGTATAAAGAGCTTTGACTCTGACAGTAGATAGTGCTGTTATTGATGAAATAAAGAAGAATATAACTGAAGGCTATGAAGGCAGAAATACATGAGAGATACATGAGAGATACATGAAACATCCCTGAACTTTGAAGTAGGGATATTGCTTTTTCTCCTGCTTCTTCAATGAACATTAGGGGACCAATAGGGGCTGAGAAAAATATACTGCATAGTTTGTCAGGAAAAAGGAAGAGTAGAAGGAAAAGGCAAACTTTTTAATAGGGGTCATGGTGATAGGACAGGGGGTAATGTCTTCAAACTGAAAGAGCATAGATTAGATATTTAAAAGAAATTCTTAACTGTGACAGTAGCAAGGCACTGGAACAGACTTCCCAGACTTTCCAGGAGTGTCCCATCCCTGGAAATATTCAAAGCCCTGTTGGATGAGGGTCTGAGCAACCGGATCTAGTTGAAGGTGTCCCTGGTCATAGCAGAGGAATGGAACTAAATGGCCTTTAAAGATGTCTTCCAACCCAAACTATTGCGTGATTCTCTGATTCTGTGATAAGAGTTACAGAAACCTGCGTGTCTAGGAAGCATTATGTCTTGGAGATTACATTTTTGTTAATTTTATACATTGTTTGGCTGTGAGGATCTAGGTGATAATCAGAGTAGGGATGTCAACCACACTAAAGTCCACAGCTCATGAGAAGAACATAGGGAAAAGGTCTGTGGTAGAAAAATCTGTCATTCAGCCAAATTAGGTTTAAATAGTAAATAATTTATAAAGGTGTCAGACTAAAAGTTTACTTAGGACAGAAGGAGACGGGAGGGATCTATTGGTAGATCTGTGGATCTTCAACAAAGAGATGACAAGGGAGTTTTTGGTTGTGGGTAAAATTACACAAGACTAAAAGCCCTCAATTTCTTTACCAAGAACTGGAGGATCCTCCAGAGGGTGTATTAAAGAAACGATTAGAGAAGCAGCCAAGGAAAGCCAGACCTGATGAATCCCAGAGAGATTTCAAGGACAGCAGAAGCAGAGAGGCCAAGAGAAGTTACGGTTATAACAGTGAGTCTGAGATCTGGCAAAGTAGATGCCATTAGATGTTGTGGAAAGAATGGTTTCATTTAAGGGCAGAGGAGGGAAGCCAGATTGGAAAAGCTCTAGGAAGAAAAAGTGTAAACAGCATATTCAGAAAGCTTAGAGATGAAAGAACAACTGCAGATGGGCCAGTAGCTAGAGATGGAAGGAGTCAAAAGTGTTTTATTTATGATGTGAGACATTTAACATATGGTATAGCAAGTAGAACAGACCAGAAACAGTGAAAACAACAAATGAGAGAAGACCAAGAGGTCAAGGAAAGAAACAACATAAGGGAAGAGAATGGGCACATGGGAGATGAAGAATTGGGAAGAAAGAGGGTAAGAGGATGCAAATAGAAAAAACACAAACACATGAAGCATGTTTGTGTGCACGACTGTGTAAGATAAATCTGCAAAACAGGGAAAGGGTCCCAAGCTACTAGGAAGAGGATATGTCATGTCACAAGTTTATAAAAAAAACAGAAAGAAAGAGTGCATAAATGGGTAGAGAGAGAATGAGAAAGAGAGAGAGCGAGAAAGAGAGGAAGGAAGGAAGGAAGGAAGGAAGGAAGGAAGGAAGGAAGGAAGGAAGGAAGGAAGGAAGGAAGGAAGGAAGGAAGGAAGGAAGGAAGAG